>VDFB02000017.1:145560739-145688789 GCA_007258455.2 Sequoia sempervirens
ACTGGTGATGCAGATTTGGTTTGGTCCTTGAGCATTCATGGCACACTTATGAGATACAATCCTCTCAAGATGATGATCCTTTGGTTGAGTCTATGGCTACCTTACTTCAGGGATTGAGGATGGAGACACTTGCATTTGTGTGGCATACACTTGGAGGAATGAAGCTTAGCTGAAACTATGATCCTAGGTATGGAGGTATTGCCATGCTATATCATTTTGAACCTCTAATGTTTGTGTTTCAGCTAGACTATGATGTAGGGTATGGAAGTGAGCATATGATGGCATTAGTGTTCCAGCCCTAGTTTATGGGGTTCCACTCCATACTTTGATGAGGGATGGCTGTTCTACTTTATTACACATGGAAATCCTACAAGATACTTGGACGACAGCAGCTGTTTGGGTGTTTTGGAGAGTCTTGGATCATCTATTCATCATTGGAGTATGGCATATGGATGAAACTCTATCATCATATGACATTGGCGATGGTATTTGCACTCACTTGGGTCTGATTTTCAGTGGGGAGGTTGTTGTTTTGTTCTACATCAGCAACCTTAGAGGAGTGATTATATGTTTTCTTGCACGTATGAGGGGTGCTCTACACATCCACCTGCGATCTACAGGGGTTGGAGAATCATTTGGTGTTGCTAGCACTTCGAGATGCTTCTATCTCTTCATGTTTGTTGGATGTGATGATATCAAGATTTGGGATCCAAGTGGTGGTATGCTTATCATTGCTTGTGGGCAAGCAATTCCAGGAAGGGAGGACTGTAATGTCCCCTTTTTTTTTCCCTAAATCCACCCTATTTTAATAGTGTTTTTAAACACTAGCATATATATTATATAATATTAAAATATAAATAATATAATTAAATAAATAAAATAAAATAAGAATACTCTATTGGGGTCGGCCATGATTGGAGAGAAATAAAAATAAAATATAAATATAAAATATAAAAATAAAATAAAGGAGGTCGGCCTTGTTAAGGTTATTTTGGGAGGAAGGTTATTTTGGGAGGGCTGTAAAAGAAAGTAAAGTGCAATTCATTTGGCATCCATTCATATCATTTTTTCGTTTGGAGATTCTTCTCATTGGCTGCAACTTTGGTTGGGCTTAATTCCAAGGACGAAAACCCTTGTGAATATGATGAGTTGAACAAAAACCTAGCTCATCTTATGGAGGACTCATAATGTAGTTCTATTTGCACTTCATTGGAGACAATTGAAGGTTTGAAGCATCATTGCATAATCAGATTTGGAGCAACATTGTTGTGGCATTTTGTGAGCAAACATATTTTTATATAGAACTACAATGAGCTAATAATAGCAAAGATATCAATAGACTAATAAATGCTAACTAAAGGCTTAATTGAAAGTAACTGAAAGCTAAAAAGCTAACTGAAAGCTTTAACTGATCCTAGCTGAAAGCTAACTTAAAGCATAACTAAAAGAATAAAAGAATACAACTAAAGTCTATTCTACTATCTTATTTGACCATTAAACTAAATATAACAATATTATTTTAATAGAATGAAATTAAACTAGAACCACTTACACCTGTTTTTGTAACTACTTTCAGAATAGAAAATGCATTACATAGGTCCCAATACAACATGTCTCTTGCATCACACCACCATTAGCAGAGGTTTTGGCTAAGTTTTAAGCATCATGGGAGTTTGGTGTACAGTGTTATCGTTTTTATTCAAGTTTTCTGCTCAGAAAACTATAAACTTCTTTAAATGACTGAGTCTTGATTTACTTAATCATGATTCCCCCGAAACGCAAATTTACAGGGCAAAGAATGCAATTCACAATATATTATACCAGTGCAACTGTGCATTCAAGAAAACTATAAACATTCATGTTAAATCTGCACCTCAAAATGGAAAGAAAAAGGAACTTCTCGCTATTTCAAGAAGGAAATCAAGTGGAGAAGGGAGATTTAAATCACAATATTGGAAAGAGTCGATAAGGTACATGGTGCATACCAAGCCCCTAAGCTAGTTTACTCATGGAGAAAGCCACTCAATATAAAATAAAAGAAAGGCCAAGGCACCATTGTCAGAACATTGATTTATTTATTGTGATTCCCCAAAATCACAAATTTATACAGCAAAGTATGCAATTTACAGTATATTCCATCAGTGCAAATGTGCACTCATGAAAACTACAAACATTCATGCTAAATCTGCACCTCAAAATGGAAGGGAAAATGGAACTTCTTGCTATTTCAAGGAAGACTGAAAGAATATTTAAGTCACGAGGCTGGAAAGAGTCCATAAGGCACATAGTGCATACAAAGCCCATAAGCTAGTTACTCATGGAAGGCATCTGTCAATATGAAATAAAAGAAAATCCAAGGAATCGTCATCAGATCCGGTTGCCAATTAAAAAAATTGAACCCTCCTTCAAATCCAATCTTAATCTGCACAAGCTGGCTCTTCTTTTAGATTATATTCCATCAAGACCCGTTTTGTGGGAGAACAGGGAAACACAGAAATGCAAAAAGACGAACATTACTTTTAAATAATAAAATTTTGCACTAGTATCCAATGATTGTTCTATGGACACTTATGACCCATTGGAAGGTTTCAGCAAGCATTTCTTTTAAAATTATTGCATTGACTGTCAACTTTTACGCAATATCACATACTTGGTGTTTATGTTTTAGATTGTGACAATATTGCATTACATTTGAAAAATCACATGATAGTGTGTAGTTAGCTTTTTGGTTCACACCACCTTGTGAAAGCTTGGAACCAGAAATATATAATGCCTTATAGTTTCTATACATAAAACACCCAAAAAAATAAGTGCAGAGTATTTGTGTTTATGAACCAATGGGTTTTGTTGTAATGGTAAAGGGTTTACATCAGAATAATCCATGTTGAAACCCCTATAGTACAATAATGGCAGCCGATATGATCGACTAGTTTTGAATCCCCATACCACAAGAACCGCAGCTCATAAACTTAAGGACATGTTGTGAAGGCTGTGGAATATTTGAAAAGGAGGTACACTTGTATGTTGTAAGCTGTAACTGTGCAATCCAAAGTACAGTCACCACCAAATCACAATAAGGTGAACTGCTGTCTCGGTGCCAGACCCTAAGCAGGCTAAATTAACACTTTGAAGTCCAGCAGCCATGGTCGAGTATTAAGGTTATGTAATGCCATGATCATGACCATGGCTCGAGCTCCACTGGGTATATGCTCCCACTAATAACAAAGGATAAAAAACAAGATGAGACTGGATTCAAGCCCCAGTCAGATTTTTGGAGGAATAGAAATGAATAGCATAAGGATTATTATCCTAAAACTATCCTGAGATTGATAAAACACTCCCTAGAGAGTCTAAGCCTTTACCATTTTACCAATTAAAAACCAGATGAGCCTGGGTCAAGTTCCCGACAGATTTTGGTGGAATAGAAATGAATACCCGTCAGACAAGGATTCTTAGCTTAAAAGTATCCTGAGCTTGATGACGCCCTCCCTAGAGGGTGTAAGCCTTTACCAATTTACAATTAAAAAATCCACCATCTTGAAATAGTAGATCAAATAAATGATATGAAGACTGGATGTAAGAGGATTCTTAAAATCCCTGAGCACACTACCTCTAAGCCCCGTCCATATCTGTACAAAATACTTCATTGAACATATAGAGAAACAGAGAGAAGATCAAATTCAAGAAAATGGGTCCGGTTTTCTGACACCTCTAGCTTGACGGTAATACCGTGAGTTATCCAAAACAAAAAACACTATGGCTAGAAACGTCATCAGATATCTGAAAAGGAGAAGCATGCAACCCGCAGATTTCAAGACTGGATTTTGAAGGTGGGTTATATTTATTCAAACTCAATGAATACTGGATTACGTATGTCTCACTATATTTCAAAAAAATCAACCTTAAGTTTTCAAGAATGAATTTTGAAGGTGGTTTCCATGTTTATTGAAGTCTCAAAAAATGCAAGGATGCATGTCTCCCTGTGTGGTCATGATTTGCAAGCATTTTTTCCCACGGCTACAGTGCATATTATATATAAATTAGACCTAAAAAAGATAAGAAATAGGCACCTGTAAATCTTCCCGCAGGCTCTCAATTTCTGCTTCTTTCTTTCCTATCAAATCATTTGCCAAGCGCAAATCCCTCATCTTCTGGAAGCTCACAAAGCTGACCAGAGCAAACGCCAAAAGTATGAGAAGAAGTAAGTATGATGGAGCTCTTGTCTTGTACGCAGCCATCGCTCTGTCCCTGCAATCAATCAATCACAAGTGATTCTTCATGACACTATTTACACCATCCAGTTTGTTGCATGTCCCCTACAATGTGCAGAAAACAGGAAGAGGTCAAAACACTAATAGTCATTATTGTGGAGGTAAGCCTCGGATTATGCGCCATGCATACAAGAAATATAATAGTTTAGAGAATGGGTACCCTTTTAATATGAAAATGATTGTAGCAGTCCTGAAAACTCCCAGCTCGCCCACCCATACCAATCGAGCCACCAACTTAGCGAAACACTACCATGTATTTTAGTGGTACTTCTTGTAATGTTCTGAAAAATCTTCAACTAAGGACACCTAATAAGTTAGGCCCGTCAGGTGAGGATTATGGACATCCTTTAGACGTACGCTAGAAGCGAGTTCGTGTATTTCCTTCCTCCGGGCCTTATGGACATACTCTAAATTGTCTGTTTGTTAAAAATAACGGAATAATGTTCTTAAAGATTTGGTTGTTTTATTTGGTTATTATTGAAAGGGATTTTATTTGAAATGGGTTTTAAAAATAATGTGGTTATTAATTTAATTAAACATTGTAGGAATGATTTTTCTAATTCTATCCTTCATTATCTTTTTTTTTGTTGATGAACTAGTGTGTGGTTCGAAATGTCGATTCAAGATAACATACAAAGTTAAATCTAAAAATATTTGCTACTATTAATTAGACATGATATGGTTTTGTATTTTTAGAGAATCAAAAGTTTAAATATATTTGTTTCAACTTTATAATTTCAAGGCTTTACTTTAGCATTTTATTTCAGATTATTTCATTATCCTCTCAATTATATATAATATTAAAAATAAAAAAGAGATTGTCTACCAATTCAAACACAGTGATCTATATATCATAGAATTCCAAACAACCACCACCATATTGTTAATTAAAGAAATATGAAACAACTTTAACAACAAAGTCTAAACACATATATTCTTATAAAGTTGTTATAGTCATAATCGTTGCAAAAGTTGTTATAGTTGCTAACAAAGATTACAATTTCTAGAGAAGCCCTTTGTTATTGAAGACTCACTAGCAAATGTTGATGAAGTAGCTATGTCGTACGTTAGCTTACATGATCAATTAACAACTGAATTATAACACTTAGATCTTAAAACATTAAGAATCTACAAGATAGTGATCAAGTAAACGCCATACTCAATGAAATTTAGCTAACAACATTAAAAGGATTTAATCAAAAGCTTTTAAAACAGAATTTAAACCAATTGAATATAAACTAATGTGCAAACCTCCAATCCCGTTGTGGGATTAAACTTCAAGTGTATGTGGATTGCTCAATTTAGGCCTAATCCATTTGCAAAAGCTATGGTGAGAGGTGTGATTCACAAATTGTTCTCAAATTGCTTAGGGTTGGCTCAAGAATTTGAAAGAGTAAGGATGCTATGAATTGTGAGTATATGATATCATGTTGAAAAGGCTTCTATTTATATATTTTTGGAATTCTAATCAATGATTAGGATTGAAAATACTAATCAAGGGATGAGAAAAGATCAAGGGGGTGAGTGTGGAACAGGGAAGATCAATGGTTGATAATCCATGAGAGCTCAAAATATCCCTCTTTCATGGAAAATAAGTTGAAGATATTTTGAGTTGGAGGGAAGAATTTGAATTTGAATTAAGAATATTTCTTTTTTTGAAAAAAGGAATATTATTTGTGCAAGTTGAAGGATCGAAAGAAAATTAGTCAATTAAACAATTATGAAAATCATTTAATCATGCAAGTTGGAGGAAATAAGATTTTTAATTAAATAATTGAACATTATCTAACTAAATAGAGGATTTAGGTATTTTAATTAAATAATTGAAATTATTTAATCAATAAAGGAGAAATTAGTACGAAAATGATGAATTGTGGTGAATTAATCAAATAATGTCAATTATTCGATTAATAGAAGAATAAAGTGAATTTAACTAAATAACTGGACATTATTTAAATAAATAAACAAATTAGGTGAATTATGAAGAAAATGATGTTAGTAAGTGAAATTAGGATGTGTTATATATCCATGATATTTTTAGGTTTCTACAAGCTCAAGCAAATGCCAATGAAGTCACACATAATGAAGTAGACAACTTGTTAACAAAATGTGTTTTCTTAGTGTAGAGATTACTTGTTTGCTCGTTACTACTAATGATTATGCTATTGTGTCCATCATTTGCTATTGAAGTCAAATGATTATTATTTGTATACTTATTCTTAATTAATCATTCTCAAGACTTCAATTCTTCGCAACCTATTTGGTTTTTATTTTATTATAATATGCTTTATTCAATACAAAAATTAATAGTCCATCGTCAAAAATAATTTTTTTCATATTAACATCAGATGGCACTCAATTTAGAGTACAATATTTGTAGAAGTGTTGATTCAATCATTAGAATTTCACAAAAATGCACTTGACATCTTGTTAGTGTTAAATGGTTGGATCTTTGGTGTTGTCCACCTTAGCATTAAAGGTTGAGGAGTATATCTTTTTTCTAAGTAGAGTGATAGATTTGAGTTTTATGTTTTAGTGCTTGTGTTTTGATGGTGGTCTATTTATCTACTAATCACTTTATTATAAATCTTCTATTAACATGTATTCTTAAAGTTTTAGGATTATATATATAGGAAAATAAAAGTTTTTTTGGGCTTATTTTAGGCTAATCGAATAACATGAATAGACATAAGCACAATTAATCTAGAATTGATAAAATGTCAACTAGGTACTAATAATTTAGACAATTACAATAGCTATTTTAGTAAAGTAATTACAAGGATAAGGGTACTTAGCTAGATAATCAAAGAATGCACAAAAGTCTAATGAAAATCTAAAAACTCAATATTCACCTTGGGATTGGAATATGTTTTCCTTTTGCACAAGGTAAATTTTAGGGATCAAGTTTGAATTCATGATAGCAAACTCATCCTTCACCCACAAACTTGATCAAGTGATCAACAAAACTTAACTCTTCAACTTGTCTAGTTTGCCTTAAATTTTCTTCATTTTCTAATGTTTGAGGGATAATGGTATTTAAGAATAGCTTGGTAGGGTTGTCATTATGTCACAAGGGAACATGTTTTCCTAGGTCAACTTGTGAAAATGTGGACACAAGATTGAAAACAACTCTCTTCATATATGCATATGCTCCTCAAAATGTTCATGCAGAAGTAGATTCCAAATGCATTGTTGTAATTGAAGTGATAATATGAATTATATGTTTTGGAAATGCAGAGATATTCAATAAGTAAATGAATGCTCTAAATACTTATAAATCATACAATTTTGTGTTTAGTTGGTCCTTAGAAGGAATATATTTTACAAGAGAACCAAATTTTATTTTTATTTTTTATATTTGAGCTCGGGTCAAGTTTAGGGTCAAAACTGTGACCACAAACTCAACTTGAGAACAAAAAGTGGATTGAATAAGTTGGGGGATACATATTTTGGAATGTGTATAAATAGAAGTTTATTTAGAGTACATGTAGGATGAATGTACGGGAATATATTAGCATGAAAATGAAATAGGGGTATGTGTGGAAGGGATAAGTAGGTAGCGTAGGGAAAGGGATCTAACTTTGTATAAAATATACATGATTTATCAATGCTTCTATGTATCAAGGACCTCTCCCTAAAAAGGGTACAAAACTAATTGGAAAATAGGATGGGTATGCAAATTTCATCATCACATTTTCCCTTCACTTTAAGGTGCATATGAATCATATAATGATCATGCATCTAAAGTATGCAATATTCATAAACATGCATGGTAATTAAATATCTAGACATCAAAGGATATCAATAAGAGATAATATTTCTATAAAGTGAAACAGAGATTGATTCTGAATTTCACTAGGGTGTCTTTATCATCAACATTTTGGATCACACTCTATGATACATCATCAAGATAAGGAATAAATTAAGGTAGACCACTATTATATTTTTTTAATGTGTATTTGATTTCTTGCTAATTTTCAAAGTGGACATATCATGAAAAATAAAATTATGGTCATGCTACCCTATAATTTTTTAAAACTAATCAAAAATCAATTTTTTTAATATATGCAGAATGGAGTTTAATTTATAAAAATGTGATTTATTTGAAATTTCAATGAACAGTTAAAAACTAAAGTAAAAAATACCAAACACTAGTTTTGATAAAAAAAAATGAACACACAAACAAAAGAAATTAAAGATGAAAGCCTTAAAATTGTCAAAATGTAAAAAAAATTACATCGTTTAATAGCTAAGAGAGATCCTAACATTAACCAGGTGTTTTATTTACTTAACCTTCAAACACATGCAAACTTGACGATTAACACGAACTAGATTATGTGAAATATTGTAAAATATGCAAAAACATGTCTTTGGACATTGGGAAGGCACTCAAAGCCTTTGGGTTGGAAATCCAAAGAAAATCCAAGCCTAAGGCATGGGGATTCCCAAAGAAAGATATAACATGAGCGTGCTATAACGTGCTTGCGTTATAATGCGCTCACGTCATGTCACAGTTTTGACATAACATGAGCGCGTTATAACGCACTTGCATTATGTGTTGTTTTATATTTTTCTCCCTTTCAGTCATTTTTGCTCTATGTTTCCCAAGCTTGACATAATGCAAGCATGTTATAACATGTTTGCGTTATGTCTTGCTTGAAATTGTTTATGTGCAAGTTTGTTAAATGTATAAGGTTTGTATATATGTTTGTACATATATTTGTATGTATGTATGTATTAATGTATGCCTTTATGTATGTATATATGCTTGTATGTATGCTTGTATGTATGTATGTATGTATGCTTGTATGTATGATTGTATGTATGTATGCATGTCGGTATGCATGTATGTATGTATGCATCTATGTATGTAGATATATGTATGAATGTATGCTTGTATGTATGTATTTATGTATGTATGTATGTATGTATGTATGTATGTATGTATGTATGTATATATGTATGTATCTATGCAAGTATGTATACATAAGTATGTACATGCTTATATGTATATGTATGTATGTATGTATTTATGTATGAATTTATGTATGTATGTATGAGGTTTATGGGTTTAGGATTGAAGGTGTAGGGTTGGGGGTTGAGGGATTAGGGCTTAAGTAATAGGTTGAGGGTACAAGGTAAAGGGTTGAGGGTTTACAGTTGAGAGATAATATTCAGCTTGTTGAGTGTATAAGATTAAGTGTGTAAGGTATAGGGATTATGGTTTAGGGTTTATGATATGGATTCAAGGTATAAGGCATAGGGTGAAGGTTTGAGAGTGTATGGTTTAGGTTTTAAGTATATATTTGAGGTACAATATTCAGGGTTTATGGTATAAGGGTGAGCTTTTAGGGTATAGGGAT
This sequence comes from Sequoia sempervirens, assembly GCA_007258455.2. Taxonomy (NCBI): domain Eukaryota; kingdom Viridiplantae; phylum Streptophyta; class Pinopsida; order Cupressales; family Cupressaceae; genus Sequoia; species Sequoia sempervirens. The sequence goes on from VDFB02000017.1 coordinate 145,570,374, forward strand.
GAGGGTTTATGGGTCTAGGGTTCAGGGTTTAAGGTATAAGGTTGAGGATTGAGGGATTAAGGCTTAAGTATATGGTTGAGGGTATAGGGTTGAGGATTGAGGGTTTATAGTTGAGGGATAATGTTTAAGGTTGAGTGTCTAAGGTATAGGGTTTAGGGTTTAAGGTTGAGGGTATAAGACATAAGGTATGAGGGTTGAGGGTTTATGACATAAGTATAGGGTTGAGGGTAGAGGGTAGAGGGTAGAGGGTAGAGGGTAAAGGGTTGAGGGTTGAGGGTTGAGGGATAATGCTCAAGGTTGAGGGTTGAGGGTTTAACATATAGGATTGAGGATTAAGGGTTTAAGAGTTGAGGATTTAAGGTATAGGGTTAACAATAATTCCTCCCATTAGTCCCTTCCTTTCGAACCTAGATTAGGAAGCTATGGCACCCTCAGATCTAGATTATGAATCTATGGCCCAAACCTCAACATAGTTATCCATCCTTTCCCCTGTAGGTGGGTAATCTTCACCAGGAAAGACCCCACTAATGAACCTACACTTTGCCATTCTTGACCCCCTTAATTAATTAGCCTGCTAGAATAAGGAGGTAGATTATATTCGTGGGAGGATATAGATACGCCTCAGGTCAGAATTTAGGTGAAGCCCTGTGGGATAGTCGGTAGATGCCAACCCCACTGACCTATTACACCCCCTGTTCGTTTCTTGAAGGAGATAAGTTGGATTGTTCAGAGTGATGGACTTTGGAGCGATGGACCTAGTATATTATGTAGAGAAGTAGGGATGCTTTCTCAATAGGGGTGGGTGGGAGGCCCCTACTATTTTAAGCAAAAGGGCATAACTTGCTATAGTTCCCTTAAGCACACCTAGGCCCCTACTTAGGCTATCTAGGGGTAAGTTTCATTACCCCCAAAAATGATTTGGCTATCCTACAGTTCATGTGGGAGGGAATCATAGTGTCAATGGGGCGAATTCTAGATGCCTAAGTTGGGGGGCCTACTATTCTAAGGGTAGGATAGCCTATGCTATATATGGTGCATTTGGGTGGGGATTCTAGTTCCCCAGGTGTGAAGTTCTCCTTGCCCTCAGCTATAGTTAGTTTCCTTGCCCTCATTTCTCCTCATCTCTCTCTCATGGACCCCACCACTTGAGTTTCGACGCTTTTGACCATGTATTCCTTATAGGTTGATCTTGAAGGGAAATTTGGTAGAAAGAAAGTTGTTATTCTCCTTGTGATAGTGAACAGTTAATAACCCAACAATGGGTGAGGGAAGGACTTAGCTGGGAGGGAAGCTCGCTCTGAATATAAATATCCTCTAAACAGGGGGTGTAATAGGTCGGTGGGGTAATGGTAGGACTATCCAACCAAACCAAATAGCTAAATGAATGGATAACTAGATGTCGATGGATTACTAGATCGAACCAGGGGTGAAGCTCTATAGGCTCTCTAAACAATCCAACTTATCTCCTTCGAGAAATGAAAAGGGGGTGTAATAGGTCAATGGGGTTGGCATCTACCAGCTATCCCACCAAGGCTTAGCCTAAATTATGACCTGAGGCGTATCTATATCCTCCCATGAATATAATCTACCTCCTTATTCTAGCAGGCTAATTAATTAAGGGGGTCAGGAATGGTGAAGTGTAGGCTCATCGGTGGGATCTTGCTCGGTGAACATTACCTACCTACAGGGGAAAGGATGGATGTCAAAGGTTAAGTGTATAGGGTATAGGTCCATTAAGTTTTAAGATATTGGGTTGACATATTATGGCTTAAGTATAGGGTTGAAGGTTGAGGGTTTAAGGGTTGAGGGTTGAGGGTTGAGGGTTGAGGGTTTAACATATAGGGTTGAGGATTTAAGGTATAGGGTTGAGGGATTAGGATTGAGTGTCTAATGGATAGGGTTGAGGGTTTAAGGGTTGAGGGTCAAATGTATAGGGTAGAGGGTTGAGAATTAAGGGTTGAGGGTTTAATGTATAAGGCAGAGGGCTGATGGATTAAGAATTTAAGGGTTGAGGGATTATTGTTACCTATTTTTCACTCCAAGCTCAAACAAGTAGAGCTGAATGAAGTTCATCATTTATAGGTATAGAAATTTTTCATGTTTTGTTGATTAAGTGTTCATTGATCATCATTGAGATCATCTTACATATGAGTCATAGTTTATTGTGCAAATGTTTTAAATAGAAAATTGAGAAACTTGCATAGTAATGCCTTTTATTCATTTTGTAAAAATGTTGAATCTCGCACAAGCCACGAGAGTAACTGAGTTTGATTATGACAATCAAAAGATGAATACAAAATTCAAAGGACAAATTACACTGCTGAAAATAACATAAGCGTAAAGAAGAGGAGCAATTCATCATTGCCTGTAATGATGAATCACTTTCGTTGGTACTTCAGCCGTCGCGTCTCCAAGCAGCTGCAGCCTCGTTTCCTCGCTCCATGAACCTACAAAATTGTAAAGGAGTGGCATTAGAGTTATACTCTAAGCAATGACGAATTACATTCTGCCTTACGCCTATGCTACCAATAGGAATGTAATTTGCATTAAAAAAACAAGCATTCATTAGATGAAAAGCTGATAATCAAGAGGAACGTAATTCAATGGAAGCTTTCAACTTCTTTTATTTTGCTAACATGTTTGTTTTAATGTGTAGGAACAGGTTCATCATGTTCAAGATTGTTTCATCATATATGTGGAGAAAAACGGGCTCCCACAAGGGTTGAGCTCGGCATATCAAGGAGGATATATTCTCAAGTTCCATATGCAAGTTCATGAATGTTGATAACAGTCATTAAAAGCATCAATGCTGCTGAAACTAAATGATATAATCATGCAAGCAGCCTTATTTCAAAGAGATTTCAAAGTATTTAGCAACATTAATTTCAAAATGTAGTAATCTACTCTTGAAGTAGACAGCCTTTGCAAGGTATGGACCATCAATGTCAGAGCTATTTTTCATCTCCATTTTAAGCTGAAAGTAATTTTGGTGTTCAAAAGAATAATATAATGGAAGCTTATGAGTTCAGCTTATGAGTTAAGTGACAAATGCATTCCAGTCATGGAGAATGATGAAGGTTACAGCTGAATCAAAAGTCCAACTTTGAGTATATGCAAGGAGGCATCAAAATATCAATGGAGCAACAATTATGGCTTAGACAACATTCTACAGGCATGTTTATTTCAAATACCAGATGAGAAATATCAAGACATTAAACATGAAGACTTAACAGAGGTAATTTGTGGTAGCATCAAGTACATATTTATAATGAGCAGCAATTACCTAGAGCAGCAACTATGAACAGCAATATTTAGCAATATATGCTTGAAGTGGACAGCCTTGGTAAGGAACAATGAATCCACAATGTATGGAGCATTATACAAGGAACGATGGAGTCACAATGTCAAGGACAGTCATGAACAGAATGCTGATATAAAACTGGTAAAAGTAGATGGGCATACATGTTTCAAAAAGCCAAATGATAGTAACCAGCACATGCTCATAATGAAAAGCAGCATTCTTATATTGTGCAGTCAATGCAAATCATCAGCAAGAATTCAGCTGATCAAAAGAAATAAAGATATGACAAGAAACAAATTTGTATTCCATAAAAAAGAGTATTTTATAGAGAATAGTCATGAATGCTATTGTTGTTACAGAATTGGTAAAGTAAATGAGATTGTCGTTGCAAGTGTTCATGGTGGTAAAAAAAGCTTACGAAAGTTTTGACACTCATAAAGGACTGATCACAATGATACAACAGTGAAGTATGAATATTCAACATTAATATTAATTGGAGCATTTGATTTCAAGATGGCAGTCACTGTTTACAAAGTTTTTTCAAAACAGCTATAGAATGTAACAGGAACAATTTTCCATTCTCAAATGGTGTTTTTAGTATGGATTTTAATGTGCTTTTAGGGAAGGCGTGTCTGCCTCTATACTTCATTATTCATTCCATTCAAATTTTTCTCAACAACAAGCAGTTTCTGTACTTATCTATCTGTTTTCTTTTGGAAGAACAAGCTGCATTTCCAGTGATTTCAGAGGGCATTCAAATCAACATATTTTCTAAGCTTGAAGATAATCTGTGATATTTGGTGAATTTTAATGTGCATTCGCACCAGGTTCAATGTCATATTACAGACAACCTACTAGAAGAAAAAGAGTATAATGAAGAGAGCATTGTAGCTGATCTGTTCCATAGCTCACTGCCTGCCACTAAATTGTAGAAGCCACAAGGTGGATCTCATGCTAAGAAAGTAAAGGTTTCATCGAAATCTACATTTAAGTTGTTTCCAATCCATAAGGTGAGCTATTCATAAGTGCAGATATATTAATGCTGCCTCATTAGGAGGTTTATTCAAAAAATATTGCTATACATTAAAGGATGACAGAGGCAACATTATTCAAAAAAGTTTCAAAGTATGTATTCCTAGAGGAGAAAAGACAGATGGTGATTACCAAGTTATATAGAACAGGAAAGATGTTAATATTTGAGCTTATGAAATAAAGAAGTTCCGTAATCATTCAAAGCCAGTAATACCCAGAAAACCCACATAGATTAAGAGGCCGAGCTTCATATACAAGGAGAAAGAAACTAAATGTCCTCCATGGCGGCTGTTACAGTATTCATGTTGAATTTTGCTCAGAAATTTTCTTATGGCAGAAAAAATACACTAAAAATCAGCTGAAATAATGCAAAAATCCACAGTTCTAAGCTGCAACAGAGTCTTCCATGTCGGCCATAACTTTTTTCCAAGCTTTCTCACCAAGCAATTAAGCCTCAAATTTGAAACCAAAAATTGCCCAGGTCGATTCACATATGGCAGCCATAACAGAGAATAAAAGGACAAAGAAGCAAAAAATACAGAAATATGTGTGTAGCTGGGTCTGTGGAAGCCATGAAATGATCAAAAATGAAGGGAAACAAACTTACCATCAAGTCAAAGTGGAGATTTCAACCTCCTGGCAGAAGATTAAAGCTCTTTTCATGAAGGAATCGGCCCAAACTTACCCAACATGGTGGCGGCGCAACAAGAACTCCAGAAGTTACCCAAAAGTGTGTGAAGAATGGTAAAAAATGATTAGGGCTCGAGCAAAGTCATTTCACACCCTAATTCGACTTCATTGATATTTTTGATTATTTCATTCTAAAAAAACAAACAAAGTCATTTCATGCCCGTGTTTTTGACTTAAAAGTCATGAGGCCCGCGAGTTTTAGAGTTCAGCTTCAAAGTTACACTTTGATTTTGGAATATTATGCCTTGCATGTTTTTTTTTTTTTTAGAACAAGTCAAATGTTCAATTAAATATTAAAAGTAATATAATTATTACTTTAATATTTAGACATGTAATAAGGGGTGTTATTATCAGCTGTGAGTTTTCAAATTTTTGCTGAGTATGAATTTTAGCTTTATCCTTCATATTTATTTGCATAATTCAATGTAAATGAATTAATTAAATGATGCATTATAAATCATTTAATTAATTCATCTTTTTCAAATGCAAATAAAGATATTATATAAAGCCGAATTTCAGTTTACTTCGGCTCTACATCAGATTGTCAACTAAAGACTTAAACGTGAAGGTGGAGTTCCAATGTGCATGGGCGGATTGATATAAATGAGGTGGTTTTTGCGTGCTTTAGGCCACTTTTTTAGGGATTTCAGTCCAGTTTGAGTTGCAGATCGATTTCATGCTTTATGACCGCCAGTTCGAGTTTGTGTTCACTCATTTTTGCATGAGTTTGAGCCACTTTTTTAGGGATTTTCACTTGTGCTCGGATTTCACATTGTAATTGTCATCTTTTCACTTTCTGATGACTTTCAGTTACTATTCATGCACTTTGGAGTGCCTTTCATTTTGCATATATTGAAAAAGTTTATCTTTTTCAATTCTAGTTCTTGTTTTCTGCCTTTGCCTTCAGCAAAGATGATCATCTTGTAACTCAGCATTTATTTACAGATTAATACAGTAGTTTTTTTTTACAGGTTCAAAGTGTGTAATTGCAGAGAATTCCTTAAAGTTTCAGTATTTTAGAATTCGCCTTCAAGTTTCAAGCATCTTTGTCATGTGGGATTGATCGAAGTGATTATTGTGTTTGCAATTTATGAAACCTTTAAATATTTATGTCTCCTTAATGAATTTTGTATGCATCCAAGTTTAAATCCATTGGTTAAACATTGTGTTGATCAATAATTAAACAGTCTAGTTGTGGGAATCATATTTTCCTTCTATGATTGTTTCTTTTAAAAGCCTTTGTTTAAAATATTCAAGTGTTTAAGCTTCCAGATCTAGTTGTGCGAATGAAAATAGTGAGTAATTATTTTGTGAGTTAAGTCTGCATATTGAATTCTTCGGTGCATCACCATAGTTAGAATTTCATAGTTCAAATATTAAACTTAGTATTTCTCCCTTTTCCAGCAAATCGCACAATTATTAACCAGAAAATTAAATAGGAACCAGCCTAGAATCTGGAGGTCTAATTCCTTATAGGATACCCACAGCCTGGAATTAGTTCCAATGTTTCAACAGATTGCTGAATTTAAATATTCAAGCATTTCGGGTGCAATCTGATTAACAACAATTGTATTAAAGGTTTTAGGTATAGGGATGAGGATTAGGTTTGAGGGTTTAATGGATTGAGGGTCTAAGGGTTGAGGGTATAGGGTTGAGGGGCCAATGTGTAGGGTAGAAGGTTCAGAATTAACGGTAGAGGGTTTAATGTATAGGGTAGAGGGTTGAGGGATTAAGGGTTTAAGGGTTGAGGAGTTAAGGGTTGAGGGTTTAAGGGTTTAAGGGTTGAGGGATCAGGGTTAAGGGTTTATGGTTGAGGGATTAGGGTTGAGGGTTGAGGATATAGGGTTGAGTGTATAGGTTTTAGGATATAGGGTCGAGGATCTAATGTATAAGGAAGAGGGTTGAGGGATTAGGGTTAAGGGTTTATGGTTGAGGGATTAGGGTTGAGGGTTGAGGATATAGGGTTGAGTGTATAGGTTTTAGGATATAGGGTTGAGGATCTAATGTATAGGGAAGATGTTTGAGGGTTTAGGGATTGAGGGTTGAGGGTTTAAGGGTTGAGGGTTGAGGTAATAGGGTTGAGGGATTAAGGGTTGAGGGTTGAGGGTTTAAGGGTTTAGGGTTTAAGGGTTGAGGGTTGAGGGTTTAGGGTTTAAGGGTTTAAAGGTATAGGTTGAGGGATTAAGTTTGAGGGTTGAGGGTTGAGGGTTGGAGGGTCTATGTAAGGGTAGAGGGTTGAGGGTTTGAGGGTCTAAGGGTTTAAGGGTTGAGGGTATAGGGTTGAGGGTTGAGGGTTTGGGGGTCTAATGTAAGGGTAGAGGGTAGAGGGTTGGTAGTTTAAGGGTTTAAGGGTTGAGGGTTTAGGGATTAGGGATGAGGGTATAGGGTTGAGAATTGAGTGATGAGGGTTTAAGGGTTGAGATTTGAGGGTCTGGGGTTAAGGGTTTAAGGGTTGATATTTGAGGGTCGAGGGATTAGGTTTTAGGGTTTAGGGTATTGGGTTGAGGATAGAAGGTTGAGGGTATAGGGTTGAGAGATTGGGATTGAGGTTCCAATGTATAGGTTTGAGGGTTGAGGGTTGAGGGATTAAGGGTTTAAGGGTTTAGGGTTGAGGGATTAGGGTTGAGGGTTGAGGGTATAAGGGCTATGGGTTTAGGATTTAAGGGTTGAGGGTTGAGGGATTAGGGTTGAGGAATCGAGATTGAGGGTTTAGGGTTGATGGTTTAAGGGTTTAAGGGTTGAGGGTATAGGGTTGAGGGATTAGGGTATAGGATTGAGGGTATAGAGGTTGAGGTTTTAGGGTTTAAGGGTTAAGGGTTGAGGGATTAGGGTTGAGGGTTTAATGTAGAGGGAAAAGGAATGAGGGTTTAAGGAATTAAGGGATTAAAGGAATATGGTATAGGGGTAAGGGTATAGGGTTGAGGTATTAGGGTTGAGCATCCAATATAAGGGTAGAGGATTGAGAGTTTAAGGGTTTAAGGGTTGAGGGTTTAGGGTTGAGGGTAGAGGGTTGAGCGTTGAGGGTTGAGGGTCGAGGTTGAGGGTTTAAGGTTTCAAGGTTTAGGGTTTAGGGTTGCTGGTTTAAGGGTTTAAGTGTTGAGGGTTTAGAGTATTAAGTTGAGGGTAGAGAATAGAGGTTTGAGGGATTAGGGTTGAGGGTAGAGGGTTGAGGGTATAGGCTTGAGGGTCCAATATATAGGGTAGAGGGTTGAGAATTAAGGGTTGAGGGTTTAATTTGTAGACACCGAAATCTGGTCTAAGCCTACGACTTCAATATTCTTCATAATTCATATTTCCATGGTCATGATTAAATAATGTCAATTATTTAATTTTTCTCTAAAGTCTTCATTTCATCTATTAATTAAATAAATCTAATTATTTAATTAATTCACTTTAACTTTAATTATTCTATTAATTAAATAATCTTAATTATTTAATTAATTCACTTTTTTTTTTATTCTATCTGATTAATTAAATAAATGATTTTTATTTAATTATGTTACTAATTAACCTTATTCTTCTTTTCAAATTAAATAAATTCTTATTTAATTTACCCTTTTGTCATGTTTCAACTATAATTAAATAAAATCTTTATTTATTTAATTATTCATTTAACCCCTTCAACACTTAATTAAATAAATCTTATTTATTTAATTATTCTTCAAATATTGAATCTTGAATTAAATGAATTATTTAATTCATAAATTCTATTTTAACGCATTCCTCTATATTTAGATAATTGTGTAAGTTATCTAAGTATTCACTCTTGCTTGACTTGAGATCTATTTAGATCAGTTTGTTAACTTCGGATCTAATGTTCGAGTTGCTTTTGCGAGTAATCTTTTTGTCATATCATTCAGTCATCTAGTTCTAAGCCGTTTGTGTGTGCATGCATATTCATTAAATATTTCTATTTAATTAATTAAATACTGTGCGTGTGTTCGAACAGGACATTGCTTTAATCCTATCATTATCTTTGTCATGCAAAGACTATTCTTTTGTTTTCGAATACCAAACTCGAAGATTAAATCATTTATTTAATCTTTATTTCTATTTCTAATTTTGATCACTCATGTCACTACTAATAGTCATCATAATGCATGTCATATCTTTTGATCTCAACCGTTCGTTGATCTTTCAATCCTGACCTGTCATTCGAATGATCAATTTTCTATAAATTAATTCGTCTTTCGTCATTTCAGTCTCTCCCAAAATATTATGACTTTTGGAAGCATATCTATTATTTGAATCTTTGATGTTTTGCTAAATCACTATCATAGGATATACTTGCACAAGAGAAATTTGAGGGCAATTATACAATAGAAAAATGGAGAAGGGCAATCAAGGTTATACATGGAATTACGTAGATATTGGGTGAGATTGTTCAGTTTATTTATGTTTTAGCTTCCCTTTGTTCTCTGTTGTTTAGCTTAGATTGCATTAGAGCTTAGATATGCATTGTTGTGTGTTGTTTGACCTTTCATTGTATTTCCTGATGTTACATTTGGTGAACCTAACGTGAAGACACCATCTTTGCGTATTCGTAGACTTTTATTCAATTTTTGCAAGTTTTTGTACAGAATGATGCATCTATTTGATGAAATGATGCAATTGACATTCAAAGACGCAACTGCTTGATGAAATGACACAACTAAAATACTGGACCACATCTGATATTAGAAATGATGCAATTGACTTATTGGACTACATCTGATATCGGAAACGACACATTTGTTATTTTATGAGCTACAACTGACTAGTAAAATCTTGTGATGCATCTGACAGAGAAAACGACGCATCTGAAAGGTAAAATTTTTAGGTTTATATTTTCAATGTATAGCCTTCTTTTGTGTTTTTATTTTCACTAATCTTCTATTTTCAGCGTGTGTCTTGAGGAGTTAACAAAGTTTTTATGGATCAATAGTCGAAGATCAAAATCAAAATTACTAATGAATCTTTCTACATAACATATGTCGAAGACCATAGTTAAAATTTTGAAATAGATTGTTTGGTAGTGTAGCAAATCTTTCATTTGAATTAAAATTAACAAGTGTCTATTATGTTTGGTGTGAAAGCACAATTTTGTTATTACCCTTACGATTCGATATATCGAAGTATCCTCTCCCCTTGCGCATTCGTGCGATCCTGGGTGTAAGAGAAACAATCACTAACTCTATAAATTGGACCTGTCCTGATGGGAAAAAAGTACTCACCTTAGGATGACTCATACTGGTAGCACCCTGAACCTGAGGGATTCTAGCCGGTATATAAAAGTGGATTCTTGGGGAAAGGCCAACGAATCATGCGTATGGTTCTGACGAGATGGATTCAAAAGGGGACTCTCACTGCATGGATCATGCCCTACGAACATAATGCCTGAATTAAACATCTTTGTTTGTAGTGTCCAAAATCCTTCTATTTACTGGTGCATCAGGTCAAACCTGTGAAGCCATCTCATATTCTTACGGTTCATGTGTAGAGATGAAAGTATGCCATGGGATTTTCATGGGTATTGTAGCTTGGTTGTCCTAAATGATGTTAATGAGTTGTGGAGGGGAGCTAGTGGGGTCAAGCTACTAATCATCTGCTTGAATAAGTGTAGTTGGGAAACCAAGTGAGAACTCAGTAAATGTTGTCCTACACAGCCTAGGATGTGCTTGTCTGTTGTCAAAATAAATGTTCTTTGAGTCCAAAATAAAACTAAAAACACATTGTCTTATGATTGTCTTTGTTTTCCAAAACTTGATCACAAAATAGTGTCAGTTTTATATCTCAATTCATTGAAAACAAGCAACTGTCAACATAGTCGCAATTGTTCACCAAAGAGTCACAATTGTTCTTTCGAGTCGCATTTATCTAATCTAGAGTCACATTTGTCATAAATTGTCCAATTTCATCCAGAGTTGCATCTGTTTAGCCTAGAGTCGCATCTGCCAGATTAGCTCGCATTTGCTCAGTCAAAAACTGCACTTGATTTAAGAGACTGCACTTGTGACATTTTGTAACGTCCACATCTGAAAAGGTGAGCTGCAATTGCAGTCTGGAACGATGCATTTTCCACTGTTGCAAAACTTTTACCAAGGCACATAGTTTAGAAAACTGCATCTGATACAGTCTGAGTCACAATTTCCATCATGAGTCGCATCTATTAGAAACTACACCGCAACTGTCTGATACCAGATATTGAATTTTACTAGAAACGTGCAACTAATTACCATAAAACTGCAACTATGAAGCATAATTGCATCTACTAAATTTTGTGATGCATCTGCTTGAGTAAATTAGAGAACCATATTTCACAATCACAGTCCATCGGCATAGTCATACCAGTCTTTGATCTGTCTTTTCACAGTAGTCCTTGAAACAAAAACGTAAAATGATTTGCTCAATTTTGCATCCTTTAGGTATCATTTAGTCCTTACTATAGTCATACTAATTCCAAGTTTTACTTTCATCTTAGACTACATATTACCTTTAGATCAAACTTTTAGGAAGGTCACTTTTACAAACTTTAGAATAGGTCCACCTTCTACACTTTGGAAAAACCATAGCATCAACGAAATTGGTCATTGAACCTAGTCCCATCATCATATCTTTTTTCCTATAGAGAGTCCTCCTAGCTCACCATTCTAGTTAGGGAACTCGCCTTATCTTTGATCCTAGTCCTACATTGGTTCCTTGACATAACTAAATTGACACCTTGGTTAGACTTTAGGTAGTTGGTACCCTTGTCTCAGGTTCACAAAATTGATTACCTTAGAAGCTTGCTTAGACTTTGCATCTTTAGATATTGTCATCCTAGACTAGTGTCATCTTAGACATTCCTTATTTGCATCTAGAAACCCCAAAAACATAGACTAGAGTCATACTATCCATAGACGTAGTTTTGCATTCCTCGCATATTGAGCTTATCTTACATGGTTGAAACTAGGTATAATAGAAAAGAGAGAAAAGATGTCGAACCCAAACAAATTGATCAATCCATTCTCATCAAGACCTCATAGGACTTTGTTGGACAAATTCACCACTAGAGACCCTCAAGGACACATTGGAGTGGAAGACATAGAGGCTGTTGCACAAGACCCTGAGTTTGCCTCCTTTGTAGATGAGTACCTAGCAAATGATCGTCAATGATACTTAGCCAAATTGCTAACTGAAGGTGCTACCTTACCTACCGGATTTGATATTAGCACCTTACAAACTCAACCTACACAAGGGACAAACACGATGACTGATAGTACCTCTATACCTCAGGTAAATACAACCATACCATCTAACATACCTAAACAGAGTATGACAGTCCATACATCTCCATTTGGTACATTTGGCATGACACCAATTTTTAATTTCACTGTAGAGGCATCATCATCTACTCCCTTCGGTCCTCTTGTTGGGAATAAAAGATCTAAAACATCCTCCTACACCAAGTGTCAGTGTCACCAGTACCATACCACAGACAACAGCTATACCTAGTGTTCATGTCGCTAGTACTATACTACAGATTACATAGACAGGAGGCATACCCTCTTTCCAATATGGTAGTCAAAACCCATTTTCATATACTTTGAATCAAAATCCATTCTCACACATTCCAAGTCAAAACCCATTTTCACGGATTCCAAATTAGGATCCATTCTCATAGATTCCAAGTTAGAACCCATTCACATAGATTCCAAATCAACACACATTCACCAACATTCTAAATCCAAATCCACTTCATATACCAACATTCAATCAAAACCTATCACGAAACCTTGGATTTCAGAATACATACATAGATATGCATAATCCACCCAACACATCATTAACTTAGGTTGACGTCTTGCAAACACAAATGCATGCACTACAAACACAAATGGATAACATGGCAATGCCAACTAAGAAAACCTTTCAGCAAAGGAAATATGCCCTTTTCCCTTTGATAAATCATTGTACATGACACCTTTCCCTCACGGGTATGTCATACTGAATCTGCCTAAGTACAATGGAAAACAAAATCCAATAGAACATATAAGGGAATTTTCTACCATGTGCATCAATGTCGCTTATGACCCCACATATCTTATGAGACTATTTCCAAGAACTCTTGTAGGAATTGCACTCGAGTGGTTTTTAGGTCTAGACTATGGCATCAAATCATGGGGTGAACTGGCTGAGAATTTTTTTGAGAAATTCTCCTTCAACATAGACCACAAGATAAATATAGCAACCTTATGTCACACAACACAAGATGAAGGAGAGACTTTCATTAATTTCTTTTAGAGATGGAGGATTATAGCCAGCCGGTGTCCCGTCGAGATACCTAAAAAATAAAAAGTCACTATGTTCAAGGAAAACCTTAATGCAAAACTAAGGAGTAACTTAAGGGTACATTGTTGCACATCCTTTTCAAAACTAGTGGAAAAAGGGGTTATAATAGAAAAGTATCTCATTGAAAAAGGAGAACTTAAGACACGGACATCCAACATAAATCCAATAGTGCAAAACACCCCCAATGACAAACATATTTTGGTCTCGAAACAAAAACGTTACCAATGATGGGGTAGTTGATGCTAAAAATTTTCAAGCAAGACCGATCATTACATTGCGAGGACATAACCCCTCTTCCAACATGCTTAACGTGTCAATCAACCTCCCAATACTGTCCAAAATGCTCAATGTTTGCAACAATAGAGGAGGTTTCAAAAATGTGAGTTCACTCCCTTAGGGGAACCCATTGAGTCAGTATTCAAACAACTGTTACAACACAATCTTATATAGCTTCAAGAGCCAAGAAAATAAGATCTAGGGCAATTTAAACTAGTTTGGTGGGATGACAATGCCTTTTGTGATTATCATAGAACTAAGGGACATAACCTACAAAATTGTCGCCAACTCAAAAATATCATATAGGATCCTGTCAAGAAGAGAATTATTGAAGTTAGCAGACATAAACAAAAGTCATCAAACACTGATCACCAAGTCTTTTCTAATCCACTACATGACCATGGGAAAGGAAATGTCCCTAGTTTGAGTAACAAGACCAATATGTCAGCCAACTACGCTAATATCAAGCATGATTATAATAGTGGCAAAATCATAAATCGCCTTCACACCACCGATGAGAATATCAATACCATTACCATAAATACATCTCCCGAGTGTGTTGTCAACACTCGTCAGACTAAGATCACTATCCAAGGTCCTCCATCGCAGCAAACACCACAAACTTCCAAGTTGCAATATAACTTACTTGATCAATTGGGGAAGACCCCAACCCAAATATCCATCTTGGAATTGTTATATATCTCCCCTGAGCATCGATCCGTTTTAGACAAAGCTTTACAAAGCGCTACTATCCCTAATGATCTCAATGTCAATCGTTTCTAGGAAATGGTAGGCTACTTGACCAATAATCATCATGCCACATTCTCTGAACACGACTACACAACTGAGAAGAAAAATCATAATGACCCTTTACATTTGGAAGTCCTTGTTGATGATACCAAAGTTAGATGAGTTTTAGTAGATGGAGGAGTAGGGTTAAATTTGTGCACTTTAAAACTGATTAAGGCATTAGGTTTCTCAGAAGCATGCGTAGACACAACCAAAAGTATTGTCATTAAGGCTTATGATGATGAGGAATGAAAATAAAAGGGGTTGGTAACACTTCCTATCAGAATTGTCGGTATCGGCATGGTGTGATGGTTTATAGGTGGCATTGTTGTTCTTGCCACCAAGGTTCAAACCCCATTGGGGTGGTATTGTTGAATGGTTGTATCCAGTTCATAGCTCTGGTCAAAGGTGTTTACCCCTTGAATAAAAAAAAAACACTTCCTATTAGAATTGGTCCTGCAATAATGGAGACAAAATTCTAGGTCTTGGATCTCACCCTTCCCTACAACCTTCTGCTAGGTAGACCCTGGATTCATGCCATGAAGGCAGTCCCTTCTACATATCATCAATGTCTCAAATTCCCTTACAATGGCACTAAAATAACAATAGATGGTGACCCAGATCCATTCCAATATTTCACCAATCTAAAAGAGATACCCCAACGCCAAGTGCCAGTAAATCAAGAGGCTTCATCGTCCAATTCATCTCAATATGTCGATCCATCCAATCTCACTAGAACATCCACTTCGCCTTCATTTCCTGCCACTCCTAGGGTCGAGATCCAAGACAAGGGTTGTGGAGAATATTACATGAAGACATCTTATTGTGTTAGCCATTTGATTCCTCCTAAGTCATACGGTTTACCTACACCAGATAGGAGACAATCTATGGTCACAATACACATTCCTCCCACAACAACTTTCACTAAATGGGGAGAATTAAGCAAGGAAGCTATAAATGCAGAAGATGTCATCTCCTAGTTGTATAGAGAAGATAATGAAGAACCTCTTTCACTTACTCAAATTCCTACAGATCTATATGGAAAGGGTTTCACAATTATACATAGCAAGGGCTATAATGGATAGTGGTTTAGGCTTACATCAAGATGGGCGAACTAAACCAATCTTTGTTTCTTAGTGGTCGAAAGGATTAGGTCTAGGGTTTCAACTGATTCAAATTGGTGTTCCTAGTACCACATCACCCTTAATTGAGGAAGTAAGTGCTTCAAATGATATTGAGACATCTCACAAACCATCTGAACAATATGAGTGGGATTCCCTTTCTTTCACCTCTTCCATGGACCTTGACAAGCTATTGGAGAACTTAGCTTAATGTTGAAATCCTCACCAAATCCATTGAATTATTGTCCACCAAACAATATGACAAAAGAGGAATGGTTAAACATTACTATTGGGAATCTCTTGACCCTACCTCTTGGCAATCCAATACATCTGTTTCAGCTAACCAAACCTTGGAATTAGGCCCACCTCTCAATCCACCTAGATCTAAACCAAAGAGCAAAAAGGACTTGGTACAAAAATTTTGTGACCACATGAACAACTCAGTCCTTACCTTGACTCCTTTGAACTTTGAAAACTTTGATGATGTCATGCCCTTAGTTTATCCCCAACTCATTGATTGGGACCAACAAGACACACCCATCTTAAACATTTTTTAGAATGACGAAGCAATTGTTGAGTTCTTGGGACTAAGAGAAGGCATACCTAGTAGTGATCACAAGGCTGGTTTTACCATTGACTTGGACAAAAAAGCATATTTTGGGGAATCTTTTCAACCCTCCATTCGCAAAAATGAGAAAAATAATAAAAAAGATAAAAAAGACGAGTCTTTAGGTGAAAATTGAAAGGCACCTCTAGACAATGAAAAAGTAAAAATAAAGGATGCATATGAAGGCGAAAACCTCTCTAAGGCACCTAAGGATGGAGGTTTGAACATTCTCCCCTTTGCGCAAGAATAGTCACCCATGCTAGTTGAAGAATCAATGGAAGTCATCATAGGCACAAAAGACTATCCCCGACTAGTTTTTTTTGCAGCGTCATTGATTGAAGAAGAGCAACCAGAATTATGCAACTTTTCACATAGAGACAGATAAATTTTTCCTGGTCATATGTAGACATGCCTGGGTTGGATCTTGAACTTGTTCTACATCACTTGCCCTTATAACCAGGTGTAAAACTAGTAAAACAAAAATTGAGGAAAATGCACCCACAAATTACTTTACTAGTCAAGGAAAAACTCAAGAAACTGCTAGATGTTGGTTTTATTAGATCAATCGACTATGCAAATTGGATTTCCAATCTTGTAATAGTCACTAAACCAATAGGGGGCATCCGCATCTACACATATTTTAGAGATATCAACAAGGCTTGCCCTAAGGATGACTTCCCTCTACCTAACATTGACGTGATAGTAGACATGACAACAAGATATGAGATGTTGTCCCTTATGGATGGATTTTCAGGATATAACCAGATCAGAATTGCAACTGAAGGCCAACCTAAAACAACTTTCACATGTCCTTGGGGAACTTATTGCTGGAATGTTATGCCTTCAGACTCAAGAACGTTGAAGCAACCTATCAGCGTGCCATGACCACTATTTTTCATGACCTTGTACACACTCTTATGGAGGATTATGTCGATGACCTTATTACTCAATAAAATACAAGGGCAAATCACTTACAAGTTTTAGACAAGATATTTCAAAGGCTAGAAAAGTATAAAGTGAGATTAAATCCTAAGAAATGTGTGTTTGGAGTGAAATCAAGAAAGCTTTTAGGGTATATCATTTCAAGACGAGGCATTGAAGTGGATCCAGCCAAGGTAAAAGAAATCATAGACATGCCTCCACCAACTAATCTTAGTCAACTAAGGACATTACAAGGGAGACTGCAATCCATCAGAAGATTTATAGTTTAGTTAGCAGATAAGACACATCCCTTTCAACATTTACTTAAGAAAGGGGTATCCTTTGCATGGATAGTTAGGTGCCAAGAGGCTTTTCAACTGATCAAAGAATATCTACTCACACCACCAGTCTTAATGCCACCTGTTGAAGGACGACCATTGATTCTTTATATTTCAGCAACCCATTCATCACTTGGAGCATTGCTTGCACAAAATGATGATGAAGGTCATGAAAGGGCAGTATACTATATCAGTCGGACTTTGGTAGGTTATGATATCAACTACAATACCATTGAAGGTGCTTGTCTTGCAGTGGTATTTGCTACTCAAAAACTAAGGTACTATATGTTGAATCATCAAACACTGTTGGTTGCAAAGATAGATCCTTTAAAATATCTTCTAAGCAAAGTAGCATTAACAAGGCGACTGGCCAAATGGGTTATGATACTTAGTGAGTATGATATTCAGTACATAGAGAGAAAGGCTATTAAAGGACAAGTCATTGCTGATCAGTTAGTCGATGCACCAATACAAGCAGATCACCCATTAGTTGCAAACTTTCCTAACGATTTTATATTTACCATTGACACAAACACAACATGGAAATTATACTTTGATGGCTCTCATACAAATCATGGCTCAGGGGCTGGTATCCTATTTATCACACCACAAGGTGATTCCATCTCTAAGTCATTTAGGATTGTATTCCCATGTACCAACAACATATCAGAGTATGAAGCTTTAGTAACAGGGTTACGCATGGCAGTCAAGTGGAAAATTAAGAACCTACAGGAATATGGTGATTCTCAACTAGTAATTAGATAGGTAAATGATGATTATGAAACTAAGGATGAGAAGCTTGCTCCATACAAATGCATGGCAGATAGTTTTAAGGAGTACTTTGACAAGGTCAAATTTCATCAAATACCTCATGTTCTAAACAAGGCAATAGCTGCTATGGAAACTATTGCATCACTTTTAGACATTCCTAGCAATGTGCCTAAGTTTGAGTTCTTGGTAGAACAACTTTTGATCCCAGCCTACGATATCCTAGATTCTGAGATGGTATGTGACATTTTTGGTCTCAATTCCCCATGGTACAAAGAAATCTATGACTACCTCCATGCTGAAATCATACCCCTTAGCCTTTCAAATAACCAACATAGGACATTCCTCCCCAAGTCAGCCAAATACACTATCATCAGAGACACCCTATATAGACGTGCCTTAAATAATACCCTACTAAGGTGTCTCGATTATGAAGAAGCACAAGCAACCTTGTGTGGGGTGCATGAGGGTATATGTGGTTCCCATTCTAGCAGTCCTACCTTAGCTAAAAAGATTATGAGGCAGGGCTACTATTGGCCTACCATGGAGAAAGACTCATATATCTTTGTAAAGAAATGTTGCCAATGTCAGGTACACAGAGACTTGAAACATGCACTAGCATAGGAGCTCTATCCCATTACATCACCATGGCCCTTTTCCCAATGGGGACTTGACCTCATAGGTAAGATCCATCCCACATCATCCAATGGCCACAAGTTCATCATAACTACCACTGAGTATTTTACAAAGTGGATTGAGGCTATTCCCATGACATAGATAACCGACACATAGATCTCTAAGTTTATCCTGAACTATATCATCTGTCGGTATGGTGTCCCTTAATCCATAATCACAGATAATGGCCACCCATTCAAAAACCAAGAAGTCTGCCATCTTTGCATGACGAATTCCATATTCAACATCATTTTTCCACTCCATACTACCCACAGGGTAATGTCCAAGCAGATGTATCTAATAAGACTATCATTAGAATCCTCAAAAAGACTGTCAATGATGTTGGCCATGATTGACATTTATAGCTTAATCCTGCCTAATGGGCTTATTGCACAAGTGTCTGTACTCCCATTGGTGCCACTGCATATTCACTAGTATTTGGTTTCGAAGCCATTTTGCCTATTGAGGTCGAGATTCCTTCCCTAAGGGTATCCTTGAAAGGGCACATTGATGATGAAGAGTACGGAATATCAAGGCTACATGAGTTAGAATTCCTAGATTAGTGGAGATAGAAGGCACTGGACCATCTCCAAGCATATCATAATCACCTTCGTCGTAGCTGTTGTGAACCATGATTCCAAACTTGCAAAAACACAAGAGACAATTAATAAATTAGATCAAATGCATAGTTAGAAACATGATTCCTCAAGAAATTCATTTAAATTGCAAGAGAGAAAGGAAATGAGATGAAGAACACCAAGAAACTCAAAACAAATCAAATCCTATTCTAATGCAATATAAACTCCTAATCTTTTGAGGGAATTGGTGCCAATTTGATGTAAAAATTGGCCCTTTCCCAACTCCAATGATGCAATGTTGATTTGATGAAGAGATTTGATCCACTTTGATGATGAAGGATGAGAGCTCCAAGCCAAAATCTGCAATAACCTAGCTAAGAACTCAAGATTGACGAATGAAGATTGCTCTAAATTTGAGTATAGTGAGTTTACTCAAATTGTGGATGATGAAATAAGGATATGAGCTCTTTATTTATAGATTGATATGTTGAAGAGATGTCCAAATTTGATCAATGTGGGACAAAGATTCAACCAATGATATGCTGCCACTTGTCAACATGTGAGAGGATGAAGGTTGAGCAAGTTTTGAGGATTGTGCCAATAAATGCATAAATTTGAATTTCAAATTTGTTGAAATGACTTGAAAGGGGGGAAGAAAGAAAGCACTAAATGCCACTTGGCTCAAGGAAAAGGACATGTAAGATGAATTTATTGCCTTGTTGGATGTGCATGTTGACTTGGAATTTTTGAATTCAAATTGAGAGAATATTCCAAAAGATGCTTTGTGAGAAAAATAGAGATTTAATAAATGAATTAAATATATTTTCATGTGCAACTTGCATTATCTAGAGGATGTGACATGAGATGAGATTAAATTAATCAAGGATTAATTAATTTAATGAGAGAGGTTAGATGATGTGACTTATTTGACTTAGATTTTAGGATTTATTTAAATCAAATAATGAGAAGAATGTGATAAGATATTAATCAAATAAAGATTTTTATTTATTTAATTAAAAGGCGTTGATGTTCGATTAAATTAAATAAGGTTTTAATTTATTTAATTTAATAGATAGACTTAAGAGATTTAATCAAATAAAACTAATTATTTAATTAAATTGGATAATTAGATCAAGATGATTAATTTAATTATCGAGAAGAGGTGACTTAATTAGATAAAGTGATTTATTTAATTAAGAGAGGAATATTGATGAATTTAATCAGATAAGGAGATTTTATTAAATGGTCTGACCGAGTGATGATTCAAGATGAAATGATGTTAGTGGATTAGGATCGAGTGTGCGATATCAATCTGTATATTTTTGATGTCTACAGCTATAATTGGAAGGTCTTGAACAAAACAATTGACATTGGTGACCCGGTCTTAATGGAGAACCCAAAAAATCAAGTAGAAAGAGAAAAACTAGGAAATTTTGAACCTAACTGGTTAGGACCTTACATTGTTATAGAAGCCTTTGGATTAGGAGTGTATTAACTCTCTACTCCTAAAGGGGAACCATTGTCCTCACCAATCAATAGTCTTCATCTGAAGAAGTTCTACTCATAGCTTCTGAGAGCCTTGTCTTAATTATAAAAAATACAAAAATAAAAAATAAAAAATCATTACCTAGGTGAAAACCTGGCAAACATGCGTCTTCGTAACATAAAAAAATTAGAAAATCTAAAAAATAGTAAAGAGAAATAATTCATCCAATAGTGAAAACCACTTCGGTAGTGCTTTGGATAAGCACCATGGTGAAAACTTGGCAAACAGGTGCCATGTGTAGTTGACGCTACTCCTTTGTCTACTATTATTCTAATCTAACATCCCTGTACATAGTCCACTTCCCTGTACATACTATTTATCCCTATACATATCTTTCTCGTCTATCACTTGTACATACCATCCATAATAAGTGGTAGTCTTTCTCATTACTTGGAATGATTGACATCAAGTGCATTTCATATCCCCCATTTTATCCTATTCTTACTCAATTGGTCTTATACTAGACTAGGAGCAAGCACTTGGCCAATGTCATATCTAGTTCTTACATTGGTTATCCTGAAGGAATAAAACCATTGGAAAATCCAAAAACATTACAAAATGTCATGAGAAAATACAAAAACATAAGAAAACTTCTAAAAGACAAAAAAAATCAAAACATGTCAAAAATCCAAAAATAGAGTCAAAGTCAGTCACACTTGTCAGTCTTTGTCATTTGTCAAACTACGTTGCTTTTGCGGCTGGATGTAGGCAAGGCCATCTGCCAATGTGCCCCTAAGGCATTACGTCAATCTATTTAGGTTTGTCTGTATAAAATCATGGTTCAATCCATATGTCTATATGACAAGGTCATTGGTCATGTCGAACTAAGAGGTCTTTGCATGTATAATGTAGGCAAGGCCATCAATCGATGAGCCCCCGAAGCTGCATTAGGTCAGTCCATTAAGGTTCATCACATTCACTATCACACACGTCTTCTAGCTGTAGTTAGTCTTTTCAGTCAAAGTCAAGTCAAACTATGAGGTCTCTACGTGTATAACATAGGCAAGGCCATCAATCGATGAGCCCCCGAGGCCGCACTAGGTTAGTCCTTTAGGGTTTGTCATCACACAGTTAATTGTCAACACATCATATCCAGTCAAACATCAATTTGGTGAACAAGTCAGCAATGTCTCTAAGTCAAATCAAACAAATTTGCAAAGCAACAATCAAAACAAATCATCTTATATCTGCTACAGGATGTGTCCTTCTTGAAAATAGATAGTATCAAAACAATCAACTTATGTCTTATACAGGATGAGTCCTTGAATACAGACATGGTCAAACAATCAACATAGCCTTACACAGGTTATCACATCAACGGCATCAGACTCAACGTCTTATACCATACATGTCTTTCTGAAACCAAGCTTTGGCATGCCTTATACAGATAGTCATAACATCGAAACCAGACTCAAAGTCTTATTCGATATGTGTATCTCTTGAAATCGGACTCTATCAATCAATCCTCTTATCAATCAAAACAAATCAAATAAACATATCAAGTTTTGGCAAATATTTTACTGGCTTTTGACTTTATGGCTTATTTATCTTATCATTTCATTTGTCTTTATGATGGGAATCATGTTATTAGCTTTCTCAAGGATATCTCATGAAGGATTTAGAGAAGCAATGATGTATCACAATTCTACTTTCATTGACTGTTGTCTGTTGACTGGCTTTTCATTTTATGATTGGAATCCTATTACTAGCTTTCTCAAGGATGTCCCATGAAGGATTTAGAGAAGCAACAATGTATCATAATTCTATTTTCTTTGACTGTTGTCTATCAACTGTTTTTTAAATCTGATTTTGAGTCATGTTAAAGGTTTCCTCAAGGATGTCCCATGAAGGATTTAGAGGAGAGATGATGTCTCATGACCCACCTTTTATTTTGTTTATTTTTTGTGGTTTGTCTCAACAAAAAGACTGGGGCAACTATGCCCTTGGTATGAGTTAGGACAATCCTTCTCTGCGACTGTCTGTTGTTAGCAAGTGGATGACCTTGCACACCTTGATCTATGTCATATCATGGTATTTTTCTCCATTTGTATTAGTCCTACCCAATGATGATAAAGTGCAATGCCTTTAGTGATACAACAAAACATCGAAGATTGCTAATACTAGCATTCATCTCATTTCTTTTAATCTTTCTTTCCGCACTAACAATTCTTCTTTCTTGCATTATGATGGAGTCTTGTGACACACAAAAATATAAATCATCCTGCATATGCATACATGTTAGAAATATCATTTCCAAATCTAAATCTTGCATTTGAAATATACAAACATATAGGCATTTCTTATATCTAGGACATCATGGCATAATAGAAATTCATCATCATAGATTACATATCATAAACATTACATGTATATAAAAAATGTAAATACACGCATCACATTACATCCATCACCAAATGTATAGCATCACATGTAGAAAGCATTGTACATATAACATCATATCGTATCTCATAATCATAAATTGCATACACAACATCACATCATAAGCTGCATAAACACATCATAAAATGTACATAAAGATCATCCATCACATAGACATATCATATAGACAATAAAATGCATGAATAAAATTATGCATAATCAATAAATAGAACTAGATATATAAAAATCGCCACCAAAATCATATATATATATATCGCTCAAAAATGTGTCACATCACAATGTCATAATGTATCAAATAAATATGAAGCTCGCAGGCTATATGATCATAATACAATGTCTCAGTACATATCAAGAAATGTCCCTATCCAAAACTACCACTGCTATCATGAATAGAGTGTGCGGATGAATGATGTTGAGATCCTGATGACCTGTGACCTGAATGTGGCCTATCATATGGACCCGATCTGCGTGGTTGTTCAACACCCTCTATGCTAACTATTTTAGTGTGGGTCCTAGTTTGAGACTTGTCACTGCATGCCTATGAAAAACTCAGAGCTCGTCTCTCTAGAGGAACTACTGCCTCATACAAATATTTGTAATAAGAAGCCCTCTCAAAAAATTGAACTTACTCGCAAATGCATCAAATGGTCCACTACAAAGAGCTTGAATCTCAGAAAACCGCTGCTCAGTCTCCTGTCTCTGAGCAACATCTTGATCCATGTCCATATAGGCTCTATCTCTCTCTATCTGAAGTCCATCTCACTCTGACATCAAAGACCTCATCTGCTCCTCCAAAGATGCAAGCTGAGCACGAAGTGTCGTTGTGTCTAGATCAACTATCCATATGTCATCCTATCTCACCCTCTCTAAACCATCATCATCTAACTCCTCCAAAATCTTGTCTCAGACCTTGCACTCCTAATCATCCTCCTCCTCATCATCATCCTAATACACACCAAGCAGACCAAGGGAATCTACCTCGGCCTCCTCCCTCCCCACCTCTGCCTCTGTGTGCTCCTCTGGAATGTCCTCCTCGATGACATGCTCCTCCCCAACAACTCCAACATGCACCTCATCTCTGTCAATCTCAACATCTACCTCCTCCTCACCTTTGCTAATGTCTAGCATATGCACATCCTCTCCCTCCCAGACTGCCTCCCGGATGGGTGAAAAAGGTGGACCTCGTCCCCTCTGTCCATGCCTCTCTCTCCCACCACCCCACCGACCACCTCCACGACCATGTCCATCATCACCTTGACCACCGCCACCTCTCCAACCATGACCTCTGCCACGCTTGCTGCACAATCTTGTCCCTCATCGCTCTACCGACGCATCTTGATCTAGGTCTATCAAAGGAATAGGCCTGTGAATGGCCCACCACTGATCATATGCCTTAGAGGTACCTAGATTTTCCAAGCCACCTCTCCACCCCCAATGCAATGGTTGCAATGCATCGATATCCACCTTTTTTGTAGCCACTGGAATCTCTACACCCCATAGTGTAACCTCCCTAGAAGACCTCACATACTCTACTTAGCCACGAGGCTCATCCTGAACCTCTCCAAACTATCTCAACACCCAATCTGGCACGTGTCTCTCAATAATATGGACATGTGAAATAGTCTGACCAATCAGGTACTGTGTCTGTTGGCAGTATATCAAGTGATCGTCCTCATCTGACCACTGTGGACAACCCAAGTATGGTCTCCATGTGAACTATACCATCATATCAATGGCATGTCTGAAGTATCTTGTATCACCAACATGATGCTAAGTGTTCGCCCCCACATAACGAAAGGCATATATGGTGCACCATGTTGCACATCAATAGTAACCGGTGGGCAAAAGATAGCAATGTGTTCCCACACCCATACCATCAGGAGCGTGGTACCACAACTCATAAACTGTGCCTCTCTGTAGGCTATATCATGCAAATGAAAATACAACATTGAGAAGAGACATGGGCACCAAGCATAAACCTCTCGCCTCTCTAACATCCCCACAAGCATCTCCCCCCATCCTACTGGGAATCCATGACCTCGACGGTCAGGAAGAACTATGCCACTTATCAATGTACACAATAGATAGTCTAACTGCTTATATCTTTGTGCTATAACATGCCACCTAATCTCATAGTGGTCGATACCTAATTGTCTAATATCCTCGTGAGGATAATATCTACACATCTCAGAGAATCCTCTCTGAGTATCATACATCACCCTAGTGCCTCTAATTGGTAATCTAAGAATCCTGTATACATCTTCTAAAGTGATTGTCACCTCTCCAGTAGGCAAGTGAAATGAAGAAGTCTCTGAGTGCCACCGCTCACATAATGTCATTAGTAGCCCCTAGTTTTCCAAAATAATGGGCATGTTTGTCACATGAAAGAGACCCAGATGCCAAAGAAATCGTCCCTCCTTGCTACACAAACTATCACGGAAGCAGAAAGTCAATGGTCTCAAATTTTGAGTATAAATAGGGTCCAAAACAACCTACAATGACATTATACATGCCTCATGTCAGAATCAATCACCTATCCTAGTGCACAATGATAAAATCACATGCTAGTCAAATGCGTCATTATTTTGCAAATGTGTCATTCCTTTGCAATTGTGTTACAAGAAAGCAAATGTGTCATTTTAATTTGCAAACGCATCATAAAATGGCACATGCATCATTTTACATCACAATTGTGTGTAGAAATATTAAATGTGCCATTGTACATTTACGCATAACAACATCCACCCTAAAAGCACATGCATTTATGCTAAGGTCAAATGTGTAGCTATTTATCATATGTGTTGAAATAAAATACAAATGAGTTGAAATTATAAAACCTACGCTAAGCATCACATGTGAATTTACAAATGTGTTGAACCGCATGCAAATGCATTGATTACACATTCAAA
Source organism: Sequoia sempervirens (assembly GCA_007258455.2). NCBI lineage: Eukaryota > Viridiplantae > Streptophyta > Pinopsida > Cupressales > Cupressaceae > Sequoia > Sequoia sempervirens. The sequence continues at coordinate 145,596,635 of VDFB02000017.1, forward strand.
TGCGATTTTTTAAAAAAGTGACGCATGATAAAAATTGAAATTAAACGCATAGAAAAGCACAAAAATCAAAAATTGAAAAGACCAAGACAGAGTACATATCGGGGGGTCAACGTCAACCAGCCGCTTGAAGGTCTGAATCTTGTAGGCTTGATGGTGGGTGTGTAGAACCAGAGACATCTTCACTGAGAGTGCAGAGCAAAAATCTCAAATTTCAAAGTTATGTGGGTAAAAATGAATTGGTTTTTACCCCATTTTCTATTTTATACCTAGGGTTTTGGTGGCATTTCTTTCTACTAGCTGCATCAACTTCCAACTTCAATTGACCCGTACACTTCCAAATTCAAATCCGTTAACTCCACTGCATTCCTGGCTATTAAATTGACTAATCAGGATTATTTCCCAATTTTCTTTAATTTTTTTGAAAATTTGTCAATTTTTCCGAGGGGGCATACCTTCACCTGTTTTACACCGGGGCATGACTGAGGCATATTTTTGATCAATTTTCTTTGACACAATGCCAAAATGACATTCTATCAAAGAGGGGAAAATGTAGACACCGAAATCTGGTCTAAGCTTGCGACTTCAATATTCTTCATAATTCATATTTCCATGGTCATGATTAAATAATGTCAATTATTTAATTATTCTCTAAAGTATTCATTTCATCTATTAATTAAATAAATCTAATTATTTAATTAATTCACAATAAACTTTAATTCTTCTATTAATTAAATAATCTTAATTATTTAATTAATTCACATTTTCTTTATTCTATCTGATTAATTAAATAAACGCTTTTTATTTAATTATGTTACTAATTAACCTTATTCTTCTTTTCAAATTAAATAAATTCTTATTTAATTTACCCTTTATCATATTTCAACTATAATTAAATAAATTCTTTATTTATTTAATTATTCATTTAACCCCTTCAACACTTAATTAAATAAATCTTATTTATTTAATTATTCTTCAAATATTGATCTTGAATTAAATGAATTATTTAATTCATAAATTCTATTTTAACGTTTTCCTCTATATTTAGATAATTGTGTAAGTTATCTAAGTATTCACTCTCGCTCGACTCGAGATCTATTTAGATCAGTCAGTTAACTCCGGATCTAATGTCTGAGTTGCTTTCGCGAGTAATCTCTTTGTCATATCATTCAGTCATCTAGTTCTAACTCATTTGCATGTACATGCATATTAATTAAATATTTTATTTAATTAATTAAATCTTGTGCTTGCGTTCGAACAGGACGTTGCTTTAATCCTATCTTTATCTTTGTCATGCAAAGACTATTCTTTTGTTTTCGAATAATAAACTCGAAGATTAAATCATTTATTTAATCTTTATTTCTATTTCTAATTTTGATCACTCATGTCACTACTAATAGTCATCATAATGCATGTCATATCTTTTGATCTCAACCGTCTGTCGATCTTTTGATCCTGACCTGTCATTCAAATGATCAATTTTTGAAAATTGATCTGTCTTTCGTCATTTTAGCCTCTCCTGAAATCTTATGACTTTTGGAAGCATATCTATTATTTGAATCTTCGATGTTTTGCTAAATCACTATCACAGGCTATACTTGCACAAGAGAAATCTGAGGGCAATTATACTACAACGACAAAATGGAGAAGGGCAATCAAAGTTATACATGGAATTACTTAGATATTGGGTGAGGTTGTTCAGTTTATTTATGTTTTAGCTTTCCTTTGTTCTTTTTTATTTAGCTTAGATTGCATTAGAGCTTAGATACACACTGTTGTGTGTTGTTTGACCTTTCATTATATTTCCTAATGTTACATAATCTATAGGGTAGAGGGTAGAGGGTTAAAGGTTTAAGGGTTGAGTGTATACGGTTGAGGGATTAGGGTACAGGGGATTAAGGTTTAGGGTTTAAGGGTTGAGGGTCTAATGTAAGGGTGGAGGGTATAGGGTTGAGGTTTTAGAGTATTGGGTTGAGGGATTATGGTTGAGGGTTGAGGGAATAGGGGTTGAGGGTTGAGGGTTGAGGGTTTATGGTTTATGGTTGAGGGTTTAAGGGTTGAGGGTATAGGTTTTAGGGGTTAGGGTATAGGGTTGAGGGTCTAATGTAAGGGTAGAGGGTATAGGGTTAATGGATTAGGGTTGAGGATCCAATGTATAGGGTAGAGAGTCAAGAATTAAGGGTTGAGGTTTAATGTATAGGGTAGAGGTTTAAGGGTTGAGGGTTTAAGGGTTTAAGGTTGAGGGTATAAGATTTGAGGGTTTAGGGTTTAAGGGTTGAGAATTGAGGGATAAGGGTTGATGATCTAATGTATAGGGTAGAAGGTTGAGAATTGAGTGTATAGGGTTGAGGGTATAGGCTTGATGGATTAAGGTTTAAGGGTTGGGGGTTTAGGGTTGATGGTTAAGGGATTAAGGTTTAAGGGTTGAGGGTCTAAGGGTTTAGGGTATAGGGTTGATGATCAAGGGAAGCGTTGAGGGATTAAATGTTTAGGGTTTAAGGTATAGGGTAGAGGGTTGAGGTTGTAGGGTATAGGATAAAGTGTTTAGGGTTTAAGATTTAAGATACAGGGTTGAGGGTTAATGTACAAGCTTAAGTGTATAGGTAATTATGGTGAAACTTCATATCGAACACAAAACAAGACATACATAGCACTTAGAAGATGTCATAATTGGTCAAAGGCATGTCTCATTGATGTACCTTAAGCCAAGACCCTATTAACACATGATAATAGTTAAGAAACCTTTTCAAAATCAACTTTTTCAAAACACAAGCACATTTTAGAAAATTTGAAATATGGCCATTTTTTAGAGAAAGATAAAACATGCTCGAATTATAACTCAAGCATGTTTTGTCTTGCTCTAAAAATGATAAAATAGGCAAGAAACTCACGATCTAGGCCCACATGCTTTGTTATTCTCTTGCTTATGTGCATAATCTGACAAAAACATGCTCTTTGATGTTGTTGGAAAGAGCACATGCAATTTTTACACATTCTACCACCTTTGCATCAACTTTCCACCACCTTTTTCTGGTTTTCCAACTTAGGAAGGAGGAAATAACAGATTTTTTGCATCAAATTTGATTATATCAACTGAAGTTTCAATGTTTGTAGTATTGTAATGTTAAGAATGATTGAAAATTTAACAATATTCATTGGTTAATTTTATAGTTTCTAGTAATTATATCAAAGTTATGTACAATTGAACATTGAAAAGGAAGCATGTTTGTGAAAAGATCAATTTTTTGAGGAGTTTTATGTGCAAGAATAAGAAAAGACTATGTGCATAATTGGGTAGTTGCTCCAATCGAATCTTCAATTTTAAGGTATGTCAAGTCTTTAAACAGGTTCTTTACATTTTCCTTCATTCTCTTATGGGATTAGATTTTTCTAAGTATTCAAAATTATGTTTGTTGAACATACATAGCCTCAATCAAATGCATTAGATTTTTCTAAGGGATTGGATTAGATTTTGTCGAAATGCATATTCCATGTTCATCATTTTTTGTTTTTAATTTTTGACATTTATGAGCATTCAAGGGGGGTTCCTTTTAAAATTCTCATTATAACCTTAGCCCCTTTTGGCACATTTAACCTAGACAAAGACCACAAAAATAAATTTTTTACCTCCATTGGAATAGTAAAAACAACAAATATTGTCTTGATTGTTTTATCCCGTTGCCAAAATCTCTTGCTTAATTTTCAATTGCTCTAATTATAGTTTTAAGTTTTGTATCTCAACATTTTCTTCTTTCTCATTTAGTGATGCTATAATTGCAAGTAGCAATCCAAACACAAACCAATTTAGCCTTTGTCAAACCCTCTATGGCTAGGAAACAACTTCAACGTCACCCCAAACTAGAAAAAATCACTTATATATGACAAAGATTCCAAATTAAAATGTTGGTTAAGGTCTTTTATGGTGAATATCTAGAAATTTTGGTGGCTAGAGATGAAAGGACATATGCCACGAACACTGCACAATGTGCCTAGTGTTCTTATGCATTAGGATTGATGACATTAACTATGTGTAATTTATTATAAGTATTTTATGTCAATCATCCAATACCATGCATGCTAATTAGTCTCATGGTGTGTCCTAGTGCACTTATGCAAATTAGGAATAATGACATTACTTATATGGCTAATATATGTGAAACTATTATGCCATGCCTAGTGTGCTTGCACATTCACCATGGTTGAGTGACATCAACTCTAGTGTGTAATGGATCAAATTTGACATGTCATATATATGTGCATTAAGGTTTAATGACATAGTATCCTTTGATTTTCATGTCTTTTGAGTGAAGCTTCCATCATGAATATAGTGCACCAAACTCTTACATTATGTGTCTAGTGTTCTTAACCATGCATCATGGTTAGAAATATATATGATAGTGTGTTTTAATTATATTTGTTCTATTTTAAGTTTTAATGGTGTATATGTCATTTAGTTGTATATGTTTTATTTGAGTTTCTAATGACATATATGTCATAGAGATTGTGTGGGCTTTGTTTGAAGGTTGCATCAAACTCCTACCATGTGTTCTTAGTACACTTTTTTATTCATAATGGTTGAGTGATATTTAATCTTCTACATGATGATTGTATGGATTTTGTATGAAGGGTTGAATGACATACATTTCATTTATTTGTATGGATTTATTTAAATTTTATAATGACATGTGTGCCATTGAGTTGAATGGATTTTGTTTGATGGTTGCACTTTTTTGATACCCTCTTCATGCCCTTTGTTGCCATTCCCCATGTCTCTTTTGGACTATCATATATTGTGTGTATCATAATTTCATGACAAATTTCAGATTTGTGTAATTTATTTATTTACTTTATAGTACTATGGTGGAACTAATATTTATCTCTTTTTCATGCTATAGATAAAATTATTCATCATGCCGAGGAAACGATCAAGGATTAAACCAAAACAAGAAGAGAAAGAAGTTAAGAATACAAAGAAAGCAAAAAAAATGAGGGAACTTCATGAGAAGAGGAAATTAGACACAATAGTTGAAGACATGCCAATTGAAGAGGAATCTCAACCATCAACGAGAGATATGGTATTGGTGGCATAAAGGGAACGAATGAAAAACTTTCATGCTATGAGATATTTGAATGTCGTAGCTGGAGACATGTCCTCTACTGCAATTCAAGATGGAGGGACACCATCTACAACATCTCAAGTTGAAATTACATCATCACTTACATGTGAGGAAGGAGGTATGCCATTGTTCTCATCTCAATTTCAAGGTACGTCATCTATTCCATCTTCGAACAAAGGTATGCCATCTATCCCATCTCATTTAAATATTGATGAAATTCATAATGTTGAGATGAATTTACCTTTGAGAACACCACCTATAATTTTGCATAGAAAGCCCAAGTATTTGATTGATATTGATGAGAATATTTAGCAGCCAATGGAAGATAAGATTCCAAAATGTACTTGTAGAAGATATGCTCATAATATTTGGAGAGTGTTATTTGAACAATTAAATAAGATTGGAAGATGTCAACTATTTTTTGAAATGATGTGAACTATAAAGTATAGGTCCATCATGAAGACTCTTGGGTTGAGAACATTAGAGGCTTCAAGTGAAAAATTGTTGTGAATAATCTAATGAGTGCATATGAGAGTGTGGGTAACACCTCACACACAAAAGATAGTAATGTCACATGATGTGTCATTACATCAATAATAGTAAGTAATCAAATGAAGAAAACTCATCTCATTAGAAAGACAAGTCAAGCATTGAGAATAAATAGATTTTTTTTATCAAGAGTCGTTGGAAAGCACCAAAGAATCGAGGACACTGATGACAATGAATTATGGGAATTCTCGGGGAGATTACCATGAAAAGATAAACTAATTGTTGAAGCATTGAGATCACTAGTTGAAGACTTTTGGAAGAATTACACAAGGGTATCTCTGAATCAAAGGGATGTGGTAAGGAGGAGAATTGGTAGTTGAAACTGTGAGTCATATCCAAAGCATTTTTTGGATATAACTCAAACACATTGTTTTGGTAAATTTCTAGAGATGTATCTGTTGATGGTTGTTTTTGCACCTTCTCAACACAGGTAGCACACAAGTATGCTACCTCTGTTGAAAGGTAGAAATCTACAAACAAGTTCCAGATTACTATCCCAAGGTCTCTCGGGTGTCAGGTCATGACAATGCTTTGAATAGTTCAATTGGTTGATGTGATTAATTGGTAATCATAAGGCATCCTTTATGGTTTACAAAGCATGGGAAGTTGGGTCTACAAATGGAGTTTCAAAGTGTTGGAAGTGAATGAATAGTGGCTATCCACTCCAAACAACAAGCTAAAAATCACCTTAATCACCAACTTTGGCATTGTGATGGTGCTATGAATCCTACTCTAACAAAGGACTAAAAGAAATGGAAAAAGAGAAAGGGTTGAGAGAGTTGTTCTAAATCTAAGCTATAAATGAACAGTAACAATAGAGGCTACTACAGTAGACAAACTTCCTATAAACTCAATTTTGCTTGACCAAGAGAACCTACAGCTACACAAAACCAATGCAATCTCCTAAGGACTGCAGATTTTCAAATTATACATGCACTTCATGAACATACAATTGAACTAAGTTGCAACAATGAAATGAGGAAGCCCAGGCTAACTTTACACAACAACTTGTCATCAACAAGTGCCAAAATTATGGGCTAAAATTTTATCAAATACCATAACAACAAACACCATTATCATAGTCATTCAAGAAACTACAACTAAATCTAACATGGAAGTTGAACCATGCATGCATAATGGAAAAACTCAAAAGAAACATCCATAAAATCATGCAATGCTCCTCTCTAGTGCTGCAAAATTCCCTTTACACCAATTCTCCAACACTTACAAATGAGGGGCAAGCCCCTATTTATAGTTTTCCAAAGCCCAAATGAATGGCTAAGATTAATTCACAATGTGTGGCTCAGATTCAATACAAGTTAGGATTTCACCTACCCCCAATATTTCTCAATTTAAAATAGGATATTTTATCCTCTTCCCTATTTTGTCTTGTAGCCTATTTTGTCATCTAGTGACCCTAGCACTGTAGTAGTTTTGTCTTGTAGTGACTGCCTTCTTTGATGCAGCTAAAAACTTGTAGGAAGATGCCCTTTGTCTGATATGTTTGCAATATTTCTTCATTGAATCTTGTTGTGGATTTGTGCCACTGAAAAATGGTTATGTTGCTCCTAATTCTAGTGGATAGCTCCTGACAATCATCATCATTTGGTGGAAAATAAAATAGCTCCTTCTTGTTCCTTTGAAGGTCACCCTTTGCAGTTTTGTCACTGACTTCCTTGGCATGCATTCATATGTTGGTCAGTCCTTTGTTTATGTAGACATCCTTTTTCTCTTTTCCTTTAGGGGCTCTTGTAGGATTCTTCGATGGCCCCTCGGTAGGTTCCATAAATCCTGCACCCAAAGACGCAGTAAATTCTTTCATACGTAAATCCAAGAAAATGTTAGTCAATTCCTGCAAACACATTGTTAGATCCATCCATGCATCATTAATAGATCATAATATTCATCATTGTTCCACATTTGGAGCACATTTGGACCATAAACATAAATGTGGGTTCAGGGGTACGAGTGTAGGAAGGTTGAAGGATGTTTGCAGTCTCTGCCTCTAAGCAACAAAATTTAGAGCATGGTGACCCGCAGGCGGAAGTTTGCACTGCGAGACCTGTGGGTTCCTTAGACATTAAGGGCTACGTGCAAAATTTTGACCAATTCAGGAGATGCGGGAGGGAGCTACTGGGACACCATCGTATGTTCACTGTTAGGAATGACATTGGAGGGCTGGCAGTCCGCAAAGCCACAACTCTTAGCAATTTTGAGCTTTTTCAAATTAATCAAATGGAAGATGCATTAGAAGGGTGCCTAGACCTATTCCTCAATGATTTGGCCCATTTTGAAAAATGTAGAAATTTGGAATGTAGGAGCCAGAGGGTCTACTGCCCTTTTGTAATGGAATTGTTCAAATGGACTTCTGTGGATGGACTTCCACAGTGAAATTTTTGCAATGTCTAAACACATGGAAAATTTGATGCAAATCCCTTTAGGCATGTGAAGACATTCATTTGATGGTCCCTAGATGATGAAAACTTGAATTTTTCACCCTTTATGGAAATGCAGAGATTTGGAAGGGGGAAGTTGGAGGGTCTGCCACCCTTAAAACAACAATCCACACATGGAAACCCACACACGGTGGCCTGCAAGGAAATTCCCATGGACGACAATGGAGGGACGGTGGCCCACAAGGAAGTTCTCATAGATGGCAATGAAGGGACGATGACTCACAAGGAAGTTCCCATAGACAGCGATGGAGGGAGGACGACCTGCAAGGAAGTTCCCATGGACGACGATGGAGGGACAGTGGCCCACAAGGAAGTTCCCATGAACAGCGACAGAGGGACAGCGACTTGCAAGAAAGTTCCTGTGGATGGCGATAGAGGGACAACAACCTGCAAAGGAATTCCCACAGACGGTGACAAAGGGACGACGACCCACAAGAAAATTTCCACAACTTCCCAAAACTTAACAAAACCTTGGAATTTCACTTAAGAATAATAGAAACATCCCAAATCCATAGGCAACTTGTCCCCAAAGTCAAAAAATGAAAGCAAAAGTAAAGCAAGTAAGCAGGGACTGAGTCAGCAAGAGCAAGGCAAAAAAAAGAAAAAGGGGGGGACTTTGTTTCTCTCTTAGATTCGAACGCCTTAGGTAAAATGAAGGGAAAGGAGCAAAATTTATAGGCCAATTTCCATTAATGGTGTGCATTGATTTCTTGGTACGATAGACCCGAGTTAGGTGAGATGAAGAAACCTACTCTTGTTTGGATGCTTGGTCAAGGCTTGAATGGAGAAACTAAGTGTGGATCCCACCATGCAGGTGGAAGCTGGGTGTCAGTCACTACTTAGCAGTGAAACATGAACGGTGACTAGCAGTTGTGGGTCTGTGAGGCTTGGAGGATGTTGGGGCAATGAACAAAGGGAAACCCGTAGGGGCATTTCCGCGAAAGCAAAAGACTTAGTGAAAATCAAGTGGGTGAATCTAGTCCAGGGGAATTTGATAATTGTAAGGCATGTGACCCACTTGGACTCTAGATTAGGGGTATGCAAAGTGAGGTGGGAGCAAAAATGACCCAATAGGAGTGAAATGAGTCATCAAGAGTGAAAAAGAGGGGGTCCCTACTTACAACAGGGCATGTGTGAAAAACATGCACAATAGTATCAAGTTGAGATTTCTCAAAGATTTCTTAAAATGGTAAAACCTTTCTATGAAAAAATAAATCACACATGCACTACTTGTTGTTGTAGATCACATATTGAATTTTCTAACCATTTTGATGTTTATCAGTCTATATATTTAATTTGCATGCTAACAATGTTTTACAGGACTATGGCATATATGCCCCACCTAAATCTTCAAGAGACCATATCAACAATTTTATGTGAAAGAGAGGAAGGTCAAATGTTCTATGGGAAATTATGTTTGGATGACACATGTTAGCATTATGGTGGCTTTCAATGTATGCCAATATGTGAACATATGGAAAGTACACATTTGGATGGAAATGAACTAGTAGAGTTCGACAAGTATAAAATAGTGGCCTACAATACAAACGATGGTAAATAAGCAAAAATGTGTGATTTGGTTATTCAAAAGATTCTAGTGTACCAGTTTGTGTCTACATTTCATGATAGTATAGTGTATGAGTATGCAAGGCATAGCCATAGAGCTCGATGGTTGGACTTGCAATTCAAGTTATGCAAGGACACATTTCCACTTGGTAGTATTGTTTAATTCATTGACTTTATAGAGAACTACAATCTACAACCGCAGCGTGAGGTGGAATCATAATATTACAACTCCACATAAGTTTCTATATTTGTACACATAGCATTCATTCATGCAAATGATAATACAGAGGATGACAAAAAGATCATAAGGGAGTATCATTTTTATATCATTGATCATCACACACATTCTATAGATTTCATGCAAGGTTGCTTTTAGGTGTTCTACAATGATTTGGCTAGAAGGGGCATATCATTTAGTTAGCATATCATATGATTAGATAACTATGCACCATAATTCAAGAGCTCATGGATGTTCTATTGGTTAAGTAGGATGCATAATATTATAGGTGTTTAGCATATGTGGAAATTTTATGAGGTTGGGCATAGAAAGGGGGAACATGGTGGTGTAGGAGCATGTATCAAAAGAGCCATAGCATGAAAAGAGTTAAAGTATAAATACAATGCAAAGTTGATAGATGCAAAATCAATCATTAAGTGGTGTAATGCTTCAATGGGTCCAAATAATGATGATTGTTATACACTAATATGATCAAATGAGCTACACTCTTTTAGAAGCTCAAATATAGGTTCATAGAGTATCCATATACGAAAGATGGCATGCTTTTGTTCTTCATGTACAATTCAATCCTAAAATGAGTGCGAGTCAAAGGAGTGGGTTGATAAATGGTGGTTAAATTTTCTTAGCCCACTTGACACATTTTAACTCTCAACAGTATTGGAACTGACTCAAATGGAATCATCAGTTGAATTTGACCACATATCAAATATCTCTATAATAACCTCTCTTAGTTTTTTGATATCTCTTAGTTGTTTTCTTGTGTTGTCCACTTTTCAATTGATGGAAAAAGTGTCAAATGCATGCAGTGTAAAGTTGCAAGGTGGTGTAATTTTCTTTATGTTGGTCATGTGACCAAACTGACAATTCCAATGCATCTGTATGGGTAGGTTTACGCTAGGCAAGGTCTTGTTTTTCACCCAAACATGCCAGAACAATCTGAGCTACATTACACCGATGATATCTCTTAAGATACCAAAGTGAAAAAAGGAAACAAACTTTGAAAATTTGTTACTAAAAAATCATGGAACTTAGAAAATTTTTGTCTGAAGATATTAGATTATGTAAGACCCCTCTATAATAACCTCTTTCAATTTTTTATATCTCCAAGCTGTTTTCCTATGGTGTGTAGTTTTCAGTTGATGGAAAAAGTGTTAAATGTATGCAGTGTAAAGTTGCAAGGTAGTGTAATTTTTTTTTTGTCGTGAACCCAAACCAATAGTTCCAACATGTCTGAATGGGTAAGTTCACGCTAGGAAAGGTCCTGTTTCACCCCAAAACATGTCGAAATAGTTTGAGCTACTTTGCATCGGTGATATCTCTTAAGAGACCAAAGTGCAAAATGACAACAAACTTTGACGAGGTGTTACTCAAAAACCATGAAACTTAGAAACATTATGTTTGAAGGTATGGAATCATGTAGGTCCCCTCTATAATAAACTCTCTCAATTTTTGATATCTCTGAGCTGTTTTCTTGTAGTGTCTAGTTTTCAATTGATAGAAAAAGTGTCAAATGCATGCAGTGTAAAGTTGCAAGGTGGTGTAATTTTTGTTCTATTCATCATGTGACCAAACCGACAATTCTAACATGTCTAAATGGGTAGGTTTATGCTAATAAAGGTATTTTTTCACACCCAAACATGGTGGAACAGTCTGAGCTACATTGCACCAGTGATATCTCTTAAGAGACCAAAGTGCAAAAAGGCAAAAAACTTTGACGAGGTGTTACTCAAAAACCATGGCACTTAGACACATTTCATATGAAGGTAGAGGATCATGTAGGGCCCCTCTATAATAACCTCTCTTAATTTTGATATCTCTAAGCCATTTTCCAGTGGTGTCCAATTTTCAGTTGATGGAAAAAGCATCAAATGCATGCAGTGTAAAGTTGCAAGGTGGTGTAATCTTTTTTTTGTTCATCGTGTGAAAAAATTGACAGTTCCAACACATTTGTACGAGTAGGTTTACACTAATCAAGGTCCTATTTTGTGCCCAAACATGCTGGAGTAGTCTGATCTACATTGCACTAGTGATATCCCTTAAGAGACCAAAGTGTAAAAAGGAAACAAACTTTGATGAAGTGTTACGCGAAAACCATGGCACTTAGAAAAATTCTATCTAAAGGTACTGGATCATGTAGAGCCCCTTTATAGAAACCTCTACCGGTTTTTGATATCTCTGAGTTGTTTTTCCATGGTGAAATATTTTTTGATACCCTAGAAATTGTCAGATGCATGTAGTGTAAAGTTGCAAGGTGGGCTACTTTTTATTTTGTTCTTCATGGGGCCAAACTGTTAGCGCCAACACATCCAGGTGGGCACATCTATGCTAGTCATGGTCACCACCCTTCATTATAAAAGGGTCATAGTCTTCCTATTCGAAGGGTCACAACTTTTTTCCTTTGAAAAGTCACAACCTAAATCATATCATCACTATTCATGAGAACCTAAATTAATTTATTTGCAATATTGTCTAAGGTTTTTTTCTTAATTGAATTTTGTAATGATGTTATGGATATCTTTCTTAAATGAAATTCTCTCCCTTTTATGTTAGTGGTTATCAACCTAGAAAGCATTTTGATAGACAACATTTTTAATATTTTCATAATTTCTAAGCATAAGATAATCATAAATACACATGGAGTAATCTGGTTCAAGATACATCTAGTCATGAAGCAAAAAATATACGTAATACATGAAGTATGAGGCATACATGTGAATACATGTAATACATGAAGTATACACAAGAAGCATGAAACATACATGTGAATACACGTAATACATGAAGTATACACAGGAAGCACGAAACATACACATGAACACATGAATTATATATAGGAAGCATGAAACATACATGCGAATACACATAATACGTGAAGTATACACAGAAAGCATGAAGCATACATGTGAACACATGAAGTATACACACAAAGCATGAGCATGCACGTGAACACATGAAGTATACACAAGAAGCATGAAGCATACACATAATACATGAAGTATACACAAGAAGCATGAAGCATACATGTGAATACATGTAATACATGAAGTATACACAAGAAGCATGTAGCATACATGCAAATACATGAAGTATACATAGGAATCATGAAGCATACATGTGAATGCATGAAATATACACAAGAATCATGTAGCATACATGTGAATACACGTAATACATAAAGTATACATAGGAAGCATGAAGCATACACATGAATACATGTAATACATGAAGTATACATAAGAAGCATGAAGCATACATGTGAACACATGAAGTATACATAAGAAGCATGAGGCATACATGTGAATATGTTTAATACACCCCAGTATACACAAGGAGCATGAAGCATACATGTGAATACACATAATACATGAAGTATACACAGGAAGCATGAAATATACACATGAACACATGAAGTATACACAGGAAGCATGAGGCATACACATGAATACATGAAGTATACACAAGAATCATGAATCATACACATGAATACACGTAATACATGAAGTATACACATGAAGCATGAAGCATACACGTGAACACATAAAGTATACATAGGAAGCATGAAGCATACATGTGAATACACATAATACATAAAGTCTACATAGGAAGCATGAAGCATACATGTGAATACACATAATACATGAAGTCTACATAGGAAGCATGAATCATACACATGAACACTTGGATTTTAGACTTTATAAATGAAGAGTGCATAATGTTCAAACTTTATATATTTATAATAATATAAAAGAAGAGTGCATGTAATACACTTGAATTTTAACTATTTGAAGCAAACCATCTAAAAATATCCATTGAAGCGTGGATTTATAATGAAAATATGGACACTATAAATAAAAAAGATGTGTATTAATGAAATAGCCATATAGGCATACATCAATATATGTTGATATAAGTATAACATATATACAAAATAGCCATATAGGATTACAAGAATTCCATATAGGCATACAACAAAGGACCGCAATAAAAACTCATTCCCCTCCAGGTGAAGAAAATAGATCACAGGTGGCCTTTGATCGTTAGGGGGATGGAGATGTGTATGACATGGGTATGCTTTGAACTCGAGGGTTGCTCCTCCTATTTAGTTATTCATGGAGCTTTACATGTTACAATAAAAAGTATAGACATTAATATGTAGAAATTACATTATAAAAAATGAAATATTTAACAAAATAATCACTTATTGCCACTAGATGATCTCTCTCCTCATTCAAAACATTGGCATGCTCAAGTTGTGGTGTTCCAAAGTCCTATAGAAACCATCCAGATAGAAATTAAACTACGAATCAATAATCATTTATTTTTAAATAATAAACAACTATAACAACAAATGTAATTTGAAATTTACTAATTTGCCTCATATCATCATCAAAGGCATTGAGCTATCTATTACAAAATACACACCATGCTCCATTGCCCTATAAACATTAGGAGGTGTCTCTGCTTGCATCATCTAAAAATAAAACAATATTACTCAATTACGAAAACTAGAATAGTGATGTAGGTCATGACTTATAATGTATGAGATAGTCAACAAAATTTTGAGTACTTTGGTAGACATGTATGAAAAATGTGGTAGCATAAACAAGGTAGTGAATTGTTTGAAAAATATTTGAGTGTACTTTGATAAAATGCTTTGGTAGACATGTATGGAAAATGTGGTAGCATAGACAAGGAAATGAACTATTTGAAAAATGCCTCAAAGAAATGTGGTCTCTTGGTGATGGACATGAAATGTGGTCTCATGGTGATGGAAATCACCATGAGACCACAATTTTTTGAGGCATTTTTTCAAACAGTTCATTTCCTTGTCTATGCTATTGCTTACTATTATGCTTTGATAGATTTTTTCCAAGCATCCATAGTTTGTTCGAAAGCACTTTTTTTAGGCTTTTAGCCATAGTATCAAGGTAGTGAACTATTTGATAAAATGTTTTGGTAGAAATGTATGGAAAATGTGGTAGCATAGAAAAGGCAATGAGCTATTTGAAAAAAATGCCTCAAAGAAATGCGGTCTCATGGTGGTCTCATCGCCATGAGACCACATTTCTTTGAGGCATTTTTTTCAAACAACTCACTGCCTTGTCTATGTTATTTCTTACTATTATCATTTGATGGATTTTTTCCAAGAATCCATAGTTTGTTTGAAAGCACTTATTTTAGGCTTTTAGCCATAACAGTAAGGCAATGAACTATTTGATAAAATGCTTTGGTAGACATGTATTAAAAATGTGGTAGCATAGACAAGGCAGTGAACTGTTTGAAAAAATGCCTCAAAGAAATGTGGTCTCATCCACATATTACCATGAGACCACATTTCTTTGAGGAATTTTTTCAAACAGTTCACTGCCTTGTCTATGCTATTGCTTACTATTATGCTTTGATAGATTTTTCCAAATATCCATAGTTTGTTCCAAAGCACATATTTTAGGCTTTTAGTCATAGTAGCAAGGAAAATGAACTGTTTGATAAAATGATTTGGTAGAAATGTATGGAAAATGTGATAGCATAAACAAGGCAGTGAATTGTTTGAAAAAATGCCTCAAAGAAATGTGGTCTCATGGTGATGGACTGCCTTGTCTATGTTATTGTTTAGTATTATGCTTTGACATATTTTTTCCAAGCATCCATAGTTTGTTCAAAAGCACCTATTTTATGATTTTAGCCATAGCAACAAGGTAGTGAACATTTTGATAAAATGCTTTGGTAGACATGTATGGAAACTGTGGTAGCATAGACAAGGCAGTGAACTATTTGAAAAAATGCCTCAAAGAAATGTGGTCTCATGATGACCATGAGACCACATTTCTTTGAGGAAAATTTTCAAACAGTTCATTTCCTTTTCTATGTTATTTTTTACTATTATGCTTTGAAATATTTTTTCCAAGCATCCATAGTTTGTTTGAAAGAACTTGTTTTATGATTTTAGCCATAACAGCAAGGCAGTGAACTGTTTGATAAAATGCTTTGGTAGACATGTATGAAAATGTGGTAGCATAGACAAGGCAGTGAACTCTTTGAAAAAATGCCTCAAATAAATGTGGTCTCATGGTGATGGAATGTCATGACATCACCATGAAACCACATTTCTTTGAGGCATTTATTCAAATAGTTCACTACCTTGTTTATGCTATAGCTTACTATTATAATGTTCAAACTTTATATTTACAATTATATAAAGAAAGAGTGCATGTAACACAATTGGATTTTAAATATTTGAAGCAAACCATCTACAAATATTCATTGAAGCATGGATTTATAATGCAAATATGGACACCATCAATAAAAAAGATGTGTATTAAAAAAATAGCCATATAGGCATACATCAATATATGTCGATATAAGTATAACATATATACAAAATAGCCATATAGGCTTACAAGAATGCCATATAGGCATACAATGTCAACTATATGTAATACAAAATATATGTCCATAAATACCATGTAGGTATATTGTAGACACTGAAAAATGTCTTGAATTATATCATACACTCGAATCAAGTATACTAACATCATTTCCTCTTGAAATCCATCATCTTTTCGCTTAATTAATTAAATTGGCTTAGCTAGTTAATTAATAGCATCATTTGCATCTATTAACCTAATTCATTTAATTGGGTTAATTCACCCCCCTTTCATGCTAACACTTCATCCTATTAAATTAAATAAATCAAACTATTTAATTTAAATCCTTAAATCTTCTTATTTAATTAAATAACCCTAAGGTATTTAATTAAATATCATTCCACCTTTCCCCCATTCATTAGATCTATTTAATGAATATCATGTAATTCTTCTAAATCCCCTAATTGTATAGTTAATATTGTTTAATTATCAATTAAATCTAATTCCCCCCACTTGCAAGGGAATATTCCTCCTTTGCACATTCCTCCAAAAAGAGAATATTTCCATGGAATATTCCTTTGCACAATTTAATTTAGTTTTAAATAACTAAATATCCTTTTCCCTCGCCCATGAGAATATTCCAAAGAATATTATCTCTCCTCACTCATTTGAAAAAGGGGAATATTCCTTTTTCTCAACAAACTTACTTAGCTTCTTAAGCAAGTTAACTTGTGACCTCTTGTGCAAGTTAACTTATGACCTCTTGGACAAGTTGAAAGTGTGTTTGTTTGAAGGAATGTCATTCCTTGATTAAATATCATCTTGCATTCTCATCCATTGATGAGAATCCATGATCCATGCCTCCAACTTCTTCCATCCTTGACAATTGATTAGCCTTTTTGATCTAAACCATTCATTTCTCATTTGATTTCCTATAAATAAAGCACTATTTGGAGACAAATGAATCCATCTTTCAGAGAAAACTTATGTTGTTAACATCACTCATACTCATACTCATATTTAGCACACATTTAGCATATTTTAGTTCATTTTAATTGCATTAATTCGCTTTAAGCTTCCATTAATGGCTTCCATGATCACATAATGCATCCATTTAGCTTGTTTAATTAATTAGGGTTTGAATCTTTTAGGTTAGAATCCATTTAGAATTAGCTTAGCATTTGTATATCTTCATCATTTAGCATAAAATTATGTTTAATTAGCTTGCATCATGCTCATTTAGATTAAAATCATGTTTTCATACACATCTTACAACTGTTCCATCAGTTTTCTTCAATAAAATTGATTAGGGCAAGCTCAATTATCCACGGGATTGGGAAAGGGTCGCCGTTTCACATCAACGCGACACCACCTCCCAACAAGATAAGTTTTAGATGGATTAGAGTAGACACTTAAACTCTTTCGTAGTTTAGAATGCTTTGTTTTGATAAATGTTTAGTTTATCTTGCATTTGAATGATCCTGTTGAGATTCAACATTAGTGGCTTTGTTATGCTTTGATTCTTCATGAAGCAAGCATAATCAACCCATGTTAATCCGTCCGATCACATTCTGGCAATAGAAGGATGAAAAAATTGATCAAATTTAATCAATTTCTATCTCAAATTCCATTTTTTTTCTAACTTTTGCAGGATACAATGACACCCAAAATAATTACAGTGACACCTCTATTAGGCGTCACCATATAGCGATGCTATCATCATCAAAAATAGTGATTCCTATTTAATGTCATGATGCTGATTAAACCAAATGACAACAATAATACTTTTTAGAGGTATCAAAATTTTCAAATGATGATGCTCACTCAAATAGTGACGTTATCATCATCACTATTTTTTTCATAGAGCGACGCCCGACTTCATCAGAGTGATGCTACCGTGAATATCAATTCCCAACTATGGTAAGAAATTTAACGATTGTTTTTCAACATGTGTTTTAATTTTTTCACTTTATTAGATTACTAACATGCTTCTAACGTTGTTCTGCTTGTTAGACTAATAAGGTTTTGCAGGTTGGACGATACAAAGCAAAGTGAAGAAGTATTCTCATCTTTGAATCTTATAATTGTAACAAGCGTTTGATGCTTTTAGGGCAATTATAACCCACTTACTATGCTTTTCATTTTATGTTTTAGGACCACACTTATTTTCAATTGGGTCTTTAAAAGAACACTCAAATAGGACTAAAAATGAACCCTCATTTCATCATTTTATTTTGAGTTTAAAATTGAACAAGGCAACTTAACATTTCATTTGGGGCATAAAATAAATTCATCTTAGCTTTAGGGGTTAAAATTAACGAGTGGCTATTGTGCTTTGATTTACATCTTTGATATTGAATGTGTATGCGATTCTCTTGTGCCACTCAGTGATCTTGAGAAACAAAAACATTCCTTAACACTTTGTATAATCACCTACATCTTTCAAATTGGATTAAAAATGAACCCCTTGCTAGTGTAGGGAAAAGGCATGGTGTATGTTCTCTCCTTGTTTCATGCAAATTGGGATGATCGAACTACAAACATACTTCCTTGCTATTGTTTATCTTTAGAGGGCATGCCTCCCCACTTCGAAAGGAGGGAACAACCCAAGTGGTAACAAGCTAAATCCAAGCTCTTTCAAGTTGCTATATAAAAATGTGTTTGTGACAAAAGTCATAAACAATAGGTGCAGATGCATCATATCGACAAGTGTCACCTTTAGTATCTGTGTGATACATTAAAATATCTTCTTAGGAAGAAATTAGGAGGCCTCTTGATTCTCCATAATCTTGAGCTAATCTTGCCGCGTGTATAGCCACCTTGAACGAAATCCCTTATTATGAACCACTTATTTAGAAGCCAAAAACCTTTATGCTTGTTGGTGTAGGAACGGTTGTCCTAAAGCCACCCCACATTTGTACTATTCACTGTTGAAACAAAAAAATCCTTAAGATGTTTGGGTCTTCAAGATTTTGATATTTGGTGGTCCCGAGAAGTGTGTGTTGTGGAGGGGAGCCATTATCACCAAATCTCTAACTGTTCAAGCATTCTCATCTTTGAATCTTATAATTGTAACAAGCGTTTGATGCTTTTAGGGCAATTATAACCCACTTACTATGCTTTTCATTTTATGTTTTAGGACCACACTTATTTTCAATTGGGTCTTAAAAAGAACACTCAAACAGGACTAAAAATGAACCCTCATTTCATCATTTTATTTTGAGTTTAAAATTGAACAAGGCAACTTAACATTTCATTTGGGGCATAAAATAAATTCATCTTAGCTTTAGGGGTTAAAATTAACGAGTGACTATTGTGCTTTGATTTACATCTTTATTATTGAATGTGTATGCGATTCTCTTGTGCCACTCAGTGATCTTGAGAAACAAAAACATTCCTTAACACTTTGTATAATCACCTACATCTTTCAAATTGGATTAAAAATGAACCCATTGCTAGTGTAGGGAAAAGGCGTGGTGTATGTTCTCTCCTTGTTTCATGCAAAATGGGATGATCGAACTACAAACATACTTCCTTGCTATTGTTTATCTTTAGAGGGCATGCCTCCCCACTTCGAAAGGAGGGAACAACCCAAGTGGTAACAAGCTAAAGCCAAGCTCTTTCATGTTGCTATATAAAAATGTGTTTGTGACAAAAGTCATAAACAACAGGTGCAGATGCATCATATCGACAAGTGTCACCTTTAGTATCTGTGTGATACAGTAAAATATCTTCTTAGGAAGAGATTGGGAGGCCTCTTGATTCTCCATAATCTTGAGCTAATCTTGCCACGTGTATAGCCACCTTGAACGAAAGCCCTTATTATGAACCACTTATTTAGAAGCCAAAAACCTTTATGCTTGTTGGTGTAGGAATGGTTGTCCTGAAGCCACCCCACATTTGTACTATTCACTGTTGAAACAAAAAAATCCTTAATATGTTTGGGTCTTCAAGATTTTGAGATTTGGTGGTCCCGAGAAGTGTGTGTTGTGGAGGGGAGCCATTATCACCAAATCTCTAACTGTTCACATTGTCTTAGTGTTTAGAGAAACCTGAGTGGGGATTCAAAAAGTAGTATCTTTTGAGTCTAGGTTGTAAATGTTTGTGATTCAATTTAATACTTTGCTTGGTTCCAAAACATTACAAACAAATATCCATAATATTCCTCAAAATTTCAAACCCTTTGGCTAAGTATGGATACCTCTTGAAATAGCCTTGATATTAATGCTTGTCCTAAGGATTTATATACTTAAAGATTTCTAAATATCTTGACTTATATCTCAATCCATACTTCCCAAAGTTAACATAGGCAACTATGGCTTGAACTTCATCCTTTTCACGAAATGGATATTGTGAAATTTATCATATTTTTGACATAGACATCTAGTTTGAAATTAATCAAGACAAGTGTTTGTGGTAAAATAAATTCACTTAAGATAAATTGACACAATTGAAACCCACATGACTATTTGGAGACCAATCGCTCCCATTAAACAACCTAATCACCAAGGTGCTATTATTCAACCAAACTTTGAACTCATTAACAGAGAACAAACAAACATAATTAGTAGTTTGAGAAGCTTCACTTTTGAAATAAAATAAACACCCATTCAATGGTGAAACACAACAACAATCTTAGACTAAGAAGAGGAGCAATCCAATATTGTGGATGGAAGGCCCATATTACCACCACCTGTATGGAAATAAATATCCTCCTTTTTCATGATCCTAAGTTTCTCTAAATGATCATACAATAATCAGAATCCCCAAAAGAAGGTCTACTAGTCGTCACTTTAAACTTAGGTATCATAGTCCAAAAGCTATCAAAAGACAGCTTTTAGCACTTTACCAAAATAGAAACTGATTAGTAGATGTAGAAACTGAAAAATGTCCTAAGTCTGCTAGTGTCATTTTTCTTGGTTGTTGTCCTTCGATAATTGAATAATTTTAATTATTCAATTATGTTCGATCATATTCCTCTATTAATTAAATAATTTTTAATTATTTAATTAATTCACTTTCTCATCTCTATTCTATCCTGATCAATTAAAATTATTTAATTCCATCGCTAATATACCCCTTTCTTCAATAATTAAATAAATCATTATTTATTTAGTTATTTTTCTTTCATCTATAGTCAGATAATAATAATTATTTGACCTTTTATTCTTCTATAATTAAATAATTATCAAAATTATTTAATTATGTGTCATTCCCCTCTTTTGAATAAATTAATTATCCATGACTAATTTTCATTTTTCTCCAAATAAATAATTTGAATAAATTATTTATTTTCCATTTTCCCCTTTTCTCCATTTCCTCCTTTTTCGAATAAATAATTTAAAATAAATTATTTATGCACCTCCTCTAGTCAAAGATGCCCTGCCATTAACCCTTGTCATAGCCTTCATTGTTGTCATAGTCGTCAAGCGTCATAGCCGTTGGCGTCATACCTGTAATTTCTCCAAGAATGACATATTCTTGGTGCATCAATTCTCAATTTTTGATCTCGACATCTTTCTAGAATTTTGATCTTGGTCATCCATTTCATAACCTCCCTCTCATGCATCTTCATCTGTTGATCTTGGAATCCTTCTAGAGGATTAATCTGGATTGTCCATTCGAATGGTTGTCTATAAAAGCAAACTTCCTCTCCCATTTTCAACTTAACAACTAATTGTCTCCAACTTTCTACTTACCATTTTGCAGGTATTTGCACATGTGAAGCAAAAAATATGAGGGAAAAGATTGCAAAAAGGAGAAATAGGAGACCAAGGGAAGTGATTCAAGATTCAAGCATGGGGAGTGTTTTGATTTCATGTTCTTATTTTCTTATGCTTTTATTGTTTTCTCTTGTTTAGGTGTGGTTAATAGTCTAGAGGTGTTAGCTGTCACTTATTCTAGGCTAGGAACTCTCTAACCCCATCTTATAGTAGAAATTTTTTATAAACATGCTTCAAGGAACAATCCAAAATTGTATGCATTCTTTTAGAGTAAAAACCCTCGGCTTTTTCAGGATCATGAAATTATCTAAAACATTGGGTCTTTAGGATTTGAAAAATTTAGAGGTATAACATGTTTCTCACTACCTTGGTCTTATCAAACAAAGGTTCACTCTAAGTCAACATTGGGTCAAAAATTTCCTCCACCCCTCCATCAAAGTTTCATCCTTCACTTCACCAAACTTTGCAAAAAAAATTGAATGCACCAAACACCTTTTGACTTAAAACTTCTAATCAAACCAACCCCTAACTTAACTACTTTGTATGTGAAATGTATCCTTTTCCATGCACTTAGTTGAGTTAGTTATCATCTTTGAACTAGTTTATCTTGAAGGTCACGAGCCTACCCTAAAGATTTCCAAGTTCATAAACATCCTTTATCCTAACATCAAAACATGAAACATAAGTCAAAAGTGTTGTCCCAAAATGGTTGCAAAGATCACTTCCCACATCATCCACCTTTTCATCCCCCATTATCATCATTGCTCCAAAAATACTTAGAGTGTCCCTTTTTCCTAGATTTGAGTCAACTAGAGAGTTCAAACATTACAAATCTCAACACAAATCTCCCATAGGTGACCCAAAATTTATGGTAAAAATGAGATCACAACACAAGAGAATCATGGAGAAAACCAAAGTCACATTTACCTCAAGTGATCCAAATCCTCTAGAATTTGATCCAAGAATTCAAGTTACCCCATCACAACAACCATCATCTTTGTCAAGGCCATATGAGATTGAAGATGTTACAAACAATCCATTTGAACTTACTAGGGAGGAAATCATGGAGAATTAGGCCTTGGAAAGTGTAGCTCCAATTTCCTCGTCATTTGTTGCACAAAATTTAATGCAAAGCTTCAAAAATCCATCACTAGGACTAAATAAAACATCCACTCCTAGTCTTGCAATTAGCCTTGCTAAAAACTTTGGCCATACTCTTCCATTTGAAAGCAACACACTTGTGGGTATCCTTGATACCAATCCTCCATCCCAAACCACTGCTTGGACACCTACCTTTGGTGCTCCTCCCATTCTAATAGATCCTAAACAACCATATAAACCCCTCGAACTTCATTACTCCACAAAAATATCAACATATCGAGGACACCCCTCTTCATCCATACCCATGAGTACCACAAGTGTGCCCACCATCATGAAAATTACTATGGACCAAGTGTCACAAGTAGAGACAAAAGGGCAAGGAAATACCCTCATACAAAGCCAACCCTTAATACAAGTAGGGACATCTCTATCTTACCCTCCAACTGGTTCATCCATACCATTGGTTACACAAAACCCATTTATCCCATCCATTATCAACCCATCTCAAAACAATCCCTTGGTCACAAATCCCATCAACTTGGGTAATAACTTGACTACGTCCCTAACACAAGGAAATTCTCAAGACAAGGGGCAAGGAAACCTTTTTAATCAATGGACTAAAGGTCCTAGTGTGTCATTCCCATCGCACAATCTAATGGAACCATCCTCACCTTTTCCCACGATCCCCTTCACCATGAAATATCAAATGGGACCTCAAAACTACATTCATCTACCTTAATCCACTATCTTACAAGGAATTTTGAACCAAGGGAACTCCCAACCTCTCATCAGCAATCCGCTACCCACTCAAAACATCAACACCCACAATCCATCACAAATGTCCCAACAACCAACTGATCCTACATTGTAATCACATACCTTAGCCTTACAACAAGCATAACAAGCTTATCAACAAGCCATACTATAACAACAACAACAACAACAAGCAACCCTAGCAACAACAAGTAGCCCTAGCAACACAACAACAATAACAAGTAGCCCTAGCAACACAACATCAACAATAACAACAAGCAAACCTAGTAGCACAACAACAACAAGCAACCTTAGTGGCACAAAAAGCAGCATTAGCACAACAACAACATCAAGCCCATCAAGTAACATTAGTAGCACAACAACAATGTCACACCCATCAACAAGCCTTAGTAGTGCAATAAGAACAACAAGCTCAACAACAAACCTTACTATCTCAACAGTATTCCCAACAACAACAACAAAGTTCCTATTATAATTCTCAATAGAACATCATCAATATAAATGTGTTAGGAACATATGCATCAACACCTCAATCACCTTCACAGAATCTCACACCACCATACACCCCATACAACACTTTATCATATCATAACTCATCCATCATCCCACCATATGTTCCCCCACCAAATCCACAAGATGATCTAGCAACACAACTTAAGGCATTGTCACAAGAAATGTAGGACCTTCAGATGGGCAAGACAAAGAAGCCCCATACATAGAACCTATGTCCTTATCCATTCGATTGAAACATCGCAATGGTACTATTCCCTCCTAGATTTGAAATTCCCAAATTCGATAAATATAAAGGGAGAGGAATTCCTGTGGACCATACCAAATAATTTAATGTCATGTGTATAGAGGTTGCTTACAATGATTCTTATTTAATATGCCTCTTCCCTCGAAGTCTAACAATTCCTGCCATGGATTGGTTTTCTCAACTACCTCTCGATGTCAAAACTTTTCAAGAAATTATCGATAAATTCATAGATCATTTCTCCTTTAATCTTGACATGGACGTAAGCCTAGAAGAGTTGTATACTCTTAGACAAAACAAAGGAGAATCTTTCACTAATCTCTTGCAATGATGGAGACAAAGAGCTATAGGAGTAAATGGCCTCTTCTCGATGAACAAGTGGAGATCATCATAGCAAATCTAGATCTGGATCTATCCTTCCACTTGAATATGCAGTGCATCACATCTTATGATGAGCTTTTCCCTAGAGCCCTTAACATCAAGAGAGCTCTAATCTCACATGGAAATACTCAAGCTTACAAAGACAATCGACCATCAACTACTTCAAATGACAAGCTTCATGTCTAGACTAAGAACAAAAATGTAACACATTGTTAGGGTTAGAGATGGCAGATCTAACAATTAAATGCAGATTTTAATTAACAAAACAGAGAAACTAAAACATGCACAGAATAAATCATAACACAGAATTTAACGTGGTTCACCCAATCTGGGCTACATCCACCAAACCGCAGCCATCCAATACTTTTATTATCCAGTGAAAAACCTTATTACAATCTTGCGAATAATCGCCTCATCATACAATACCCATCCGAACCCCTTTTACCAAGCTTAGAAGCTTCCAGATTTTAGGGTTCTACAAAATTGGATTTTTTCTTTTTTCATTGATTTTTCCCTTTTCCGGTGATCACGCGAAAAAGTAGGAAGAAAATTTTTCTCGGGGGCTGCCGCCCCCGAACCCTCGCCTGGCCCCGGACCCCGGCAAGGTCAGGGGGCCAGGATGTACAGTATACCATGGGCTATATAGTATAGCACGATCAGTCACCACATACCAACACACATGATGATGTGGTAGATGCTAAGGTAGTCCTATGTGCTCCTAGGCCAAACAATAATCAAGTTGCTAACATTTAACCAATTGTGCAGCAAACAACACCCCCTCAAAAAAATTAGATCAACAATATCGAATCAAAACAAAGGAAAAACCCTAGCAAGAACAACTATCCTAAATGCAAGTACACATAGTTATCAGAACCCATCAAGACTATCATGAAGAAATTGGTAAAATCAAACCTGATAACGCTTCCCAACTTTGAAAACTACCAAGAACTACAAGAGAAACCATCCTAGTACAACAAGAACAATCTTTATGACTTTCATAAAATCAAAGGACATAAAATGAAAAACTGCATGAGGCTCAAAAACATTATCCAAGATCTTATAAAGAACACCACCATATCTATTGAGGTACCAACCAGTAATCAGGATCTTAAGATATACAAGAACCCTATGTTGGATCATAGCAAAGGGAACAACACTAGAAAAGCTAAAGATTTTACAAACATGCAACATACCTATTCAAATGTGGCCGCTTCTTGTGATAGCATCATCATCGTTGTCACCATCAAAGGGTATAGTGCGGAGTGTGGAGTCACCACATGACATGGAAAATTCACCATCCAAGGACTCCCATCTCAATCTGGGGGACAACCTACTCAGCTGATGACAAGCACTAGCAAGTATAATCTCTTAGAGAAACTTAAAAAGACCCCCACACAATTATCAATCTTAGATCTATTGAGGCTATCACCTGCACATAGGGAAATCCTAGAGGAAGCTTTTTCTACATCATATGTTCCTGAGGATATAGATACAAATCAATTTCAAGCTATGATAGGCCATATTTCTAATCACCTTCTTACCTTTCTTAGAACAAGACCTACCGTCATAGTCATCTCATAATCGTGCTTTGCACCTTGAGGTTATTATTCATAAGAATAAGTTTAAAAGAGTCTTAGTAGATGGAGGTGCTAGTCTGAACATTTGTACCCTTCAATTGATAAAAAATCTAGGCTATTTAGAGGATACTATTGAGAAGACAAAGAGCACCACCATCAAGGAATATAACAACCAAGAACGGGTATCACAACGCATCATTGCACTACCCATCCAAGTGGGCCCTCTCATCACATAAACTACATGCCAAGTTTTAGGCATTGATCTTCCCTACAACATATTGCTTGGTCGACCCTGGATCCATGCCTTAAAAGCTATAGCTTCAACCTACCATCAATGTGTAAAGTTTCCTTTCGAGGGTAGAGAAATTACCACCATGGAGATCCTGATCCTTTTTACTATTGCAAGAATCTTGAGGCTAAGTTCTATAAAATCCACCAAATACCCAAGAATGATGAAGGGCCTTCACCTTCCACCTCATTTTTTGACCAATCATCCCTTGCATCTACCTCTGAAATAAAGGAACTCATTGTGCAGAGCATACCCAACATCAAGGCAGTGATCCAAGATGATGGTTGTGGTAATTATAAGCTAAAAAAGGATACTTTTGTGTTGGGAAAGTTACCTCTTTCTCCCAAATCCCATGGGAAGCCCAAACCTAGCAACAACATCCTAGAAACTATCAAAATGGTAGCTACTACCTTCACCAAATAGGGGGACCTGAACAAAGAAGATGTTAATGAGGAAGATGTCTCTAAATTGCTCTATCAAGATGAATGACTTGTTCATGTTCTTCCCATGGAAGATGGCAACAAAGGTTTACAACTAATGAAGGGTGTGTGCTATACCAAGAATGAGAAACTGGGACAAAATAACAATGGTTTGCTAGAACCTATCATTCCTAAGAAACATCCAAAGAATCTTGGCCTAGGTTGTACTACTATCAAGGTTACCCTTATCGGCAAAGGTACTTTCGATAAATGGGTTGAGGCTTCTTCTTGGTTACCGACATTGCGTGATACTACCCTATACAACTTTCCCATTGATGTTGTTAACCTATTTGAGAATAACTCCCTCTTCATGATATCCACATCAACCTTCACCCCAAGAAACCGACCTAATAAAATATGCCTAGTATACCCACAACTCATTATACCCACAACTCATTGATTTTGACCAACAAGGATCACCAATTCTAGATTTATTTGAAAACGATGAAGTGATCTTAGAATTCATGGGACTCTGTGACAACTTACCATGGGAAGATCACAAGGAAGGTTTTGACATAGAGCTAGAAATAGGAGCATACTATGGGGAGATGATTGAGTCCTTTAGTCACAAAATTGATAACATGCAACTAACTTGTAGATCTTTAAGTGAAAACCACACTATGGCACTTTCTAATCCAAAAATAGTAAAAATAAAGGACATATTTGAGGGTGAAAACTTCTTTGAGGCACCCAAGGTTGAGGGATTCAATCTCCCCCTTAGTGAGATACATCTAGAGAAGTTAGCAGTCTTAGCAGAAAAAGCCACTCCAATCAATGTAGGAACAGAAGATGAGCCCAAGATCACTTTTTATGCTGAATCCTTGTTGGATGAAGAATAGAACACAACAACAAAACAAGCAATTAGCACCAACTTTTGCGCCAAATTTTAGTGTATTTTGAGCCATGAATTGAACAATTTGGTTGGTGCTAAACTCAGTGCAAACATGCATGGATAACTTGGCGTTGACTTTTGCACTGATTTTTTTGCCGTATGTAGCGCCAAATTTAGTGCTAGATTTAGCGCCAAGAAATAATAGCGCCTTTGAAAGCGCTGAGAAGTAACGTCAAAATTTGTGCTGAAATTGGCACCCAATTTGGCTTCTGATTTTGATTCCATGTCTACTCCCATTTTTGCTTCTAATTTTGCTTCTGGTTTTGCTTCCAATTTTGCTTCCGGTTTTCCTTCCAGTTTTGCTTCCAAGTTTGCTTCCAATTTTGCTTTTAGTTTTGCTTCTAGTTTTGCTTCCAAGTTTGCTTCCGATTTTGCTTCCAGTTTTTCTTCCAATTTTGCTTCCAAGTTTGCTTCTAGTTTTGCTTCCAGTTTTGCTTCTAGTTTTGCTTCCAAGTTTGCTTCCGTTTTTGCTTTTGGTTTTGCTTCCAGGTTTGCTTATGGTTTTGCTTCCAGTTTTTCTTCTGGTTTTGCTTCTAGGTTTGCTTCCGGTTTTGCTTCCAATTTTGCTTCCAAATCTGCTTCCAGTTTTGCTTCTAGGTTTGCTTCTAGTCTTGCTTCCAATTTTTCTTCCAAGATTGCTTTTGGTTTGCTTCTAGTTTGGCTTCCATTGTTGCTTCCTTTTTTTCTTCTAAAAATGCTTCTTGTTTTGCTTCCATTTATTACTTTAATATGTTTTATTTCAATTTAATTAGTTAAATATATCATGCCTCTTAAATAACTCATATGATTATAGAGTAATTAATTTAATTATTTAACTCATATGATTAAATAACAATATAATTATTGTAACATGATCATCATCTATAATTAAAGCAAGCGAGTCAAATATCTATAATTTAATTAAGACAACATCCATCTGAGCAGTCAACTAAAATCATCATACTTAATAAATATCCATCTAAAAATCATCAACCACTTTTAATATATATAAATTGACAAGTCAATACTGATAAGATCATCATCATATATAACTAAAACAAGTGAAAGTCAAATATGCTAGTACATCAAAAACATGTCAAAATGATACATGTCCAACAATCGACATAATTGAAAATGATACATGTACAAATGATATAAATAAAACTGATAAATTATGTAACTCAAATTGATACAAGTCAAGCTGATACATGTCCAAAAGATATAGTGAAAATGATACATGTCAATATGATACAACTCAACAATATAGTATTGTAGGTTGTGAAAATGATACATATGAAAGTAACCATGAAAAGAGTCATCATAACAATATATCAATAATGATCCATGATGTAGTCTATATGATCATGAATGTCACTGGTTACTATCACCAACTGTCTCATCATCATCATCATCACCATCGTGATCATCATCATCATCATTGTCGTCATCGTCGTCATCATCATTTTCATTGGCCTCGGTATCTTCTATATCTGCATCATCATCATCCTCTACCATGTGATTTGTACCGGCATAACCAATATTTTGTGGCTCTATATCATGTTGAGGATCATCTTGATCTTCTGGAAGACCCGTGTTCTACAAAAAAAACATTTAAAATGAAAATTTATTATTTTCATGCAATAATTTATTTTTCTATTGTATATCTAATATTACAACATATTAGATGAAACCATAATCATATTACATCATATCAAAGTGCACATACCATAATAAAATTTCAAAAAAGTTACAACTAATATTGGTGAGTCAGGAGAAACTTCAGCTTTAAAAAATAAAGCCAATTAGGTTGGCAGACTTGTGGATCAAGCCAACATTTGGTGGAAGAGGAAGAAAGATGACTAGAACTCTAAAGGCACACCATAATGTATTTGAGTAATATTCAACCATGAGAGAAAAAGAGAGAGCTGATATCATGTATCAAAACATTAAGCGTGCATTCTTCCAGGCAACGGAGAAGGAGATGATTACTTTGCTTCATTTTCATTTGCATAACCATATCACGGCATGGGAACCAAGAAGACCAAGGATGTCCAGTTTTATGTGGAGGTAATGGATGTGGTCCAAACTTTAGGAGGGGAAAGAAAGTCAATGTATGATCCTGATGAAATTGAGGAAGAACAACAAGAGAGGGAAAGGAAAAATAAAATCAATACAGAGTTTCAAGGATTTGTTAAGCAAGTAAGAGAGCTATGGGAGCAGCCTCATCTAAAAGATTTTGAACTAGAGTTTGATATACCATTTAGAGAGCTTGGTTTGCATGGAGTTCCTTTCAAAGCTACTTTTATTGTTCCTATGATAAACTATTTGGTAGAGTTGGTGGAATTACCTTTCTTAGGAATCCTATTAGTGAGATTGAGATTGTTAACCTTGAGAGAGTAGGACTTGGGAAAAATGCATTTGATATGGCTATTATTTTTAAAGACTTCAAGTGGGATGTACTTTGCATTGACTCCATTCATCAATCTTCACTTGATGGCATCAAGGAATGACTAAACTCCATGGATATAAAGTATTATGAAAGCAAAATGAACTTAAACTAGCGGCCAATTTTGAAGAGTATTATTGATGATCCAGATAAATTTATTGAAGATGGTGGTTGGGAATTTTTGAATATGGAATCTAGTGATTCTGATTCTAATAATTCAGAAGAGACAAATCAAGGATATGAACCCTTTGATGTAGAAGAGGAATCAAAAACATATTTCATGTAGCCACCATCAAGAGTGTTACAAGCCAACAAGATGGAGGGAATTCTTATATAAGGATAATTTTCAATGTGTCAGGTATTGACTTTAATGCCAACTACAATGGCAACATTGAAATTCCCTAGCAGTATTTATGTTAAGGAAATTTTCTTTAGATGTAAGGATTCAAAGCACATCAATCATGTGGTACAAATGATTAAATCCTAGAGACAATATGTAGCAATGAAAGAGTTTGAAAAGTCAGAGAGAGCTACACTGGTGACTCGGGAGAAACTTCAGCTTTCAAAAATAAAGCCAATTAGGTTGGCAGACGTGTGGATCAAGCCAACATTTGGTGGAAGAGGATGAAAGATGACTCAAACTCTGGAGGCCCACCATAATGGATTTCAGTATTCAACCATGAGATCAGAAGAGAGAGCTCATATCATGTATCAAAACATTAAGCATGCATTCTTCCAACTAGCGGAGGATATTATTACTTTGCTTCATTTGCATAACCATATCATGGCATGGGAACCAAGAAGACCAAGGATGTCCATTTTTATGTGGAGGTAATGGATGTGGTCCAAAATTTAGGAGGGGAGATCCTAATGTCTGCTAAGAGGCATAAATTCAGATGAATTAAGTTCACCTACATGTCTGCCAAAGTTTACTTCTAATTTTTATGTCTATTTTTCTTGACTGTCAGAGTTTACTTACAAATTTGAAATTTCTTTTTGGTCATTTTGATGAGGATATATTCAGCCAATGTGTAAGCACTTTTTGTTTTTATCACAACCATAGTAACGAGATTCAGACTCGCCTTGGAATCGGCTAGGGTGACTCGACTCGGGGACTCGACACAGACTCGACAAAATAAAAAAAACCCTAGAAATTTAAATATTTTTAAGGATTTAAAACTTGTTTCATGCACCCTTTATTAAATAGACCTTAAATACACAATAATATCATTAAATAGAAGAAAATTTGATCACATACACAAGTATACATTGATCACTTAAGTATAAACACAAATTTTAGCTGAAGGAAATACACATACACAAGTATACTACTATTATGCCCTTGATAAATTTTTACCTAGCTGCAATGTCATTTGATTAGTCTTAGTCTTATGCTCCAAATTGTTTCATGAACCCTT
Organism: Sequoia sempervirens; assembly: GCA_007258455.2. Classification (NCBI taxonomy): domain Eukaryota; kingdom Viridiplantae; phylum Streptophyta; class Pinopsida; order Cupressales; family Cupressaceae; genus Sequoia; species Sequoia sempervirens. The sequence goes on from VDFB02000017.1 coordinate 145,628,736, forward strand.
TATTAAATAGACCTTAAATACACAATAATATCATTAAATAGAAGAAAATTTGATCACATACACAAGTATACATCGATCACTTAAGTATAAACGCAAATTTTAGTTGAAGGAAATACACATACACAAGTATACTACTATTATGCCCTTAATAAATTTTTACCTGGCTGAAATGCCATTTGAGTAGTCTTAGTCTTATGCTCCAAATTGATTAAACAAATGTGGAAGTGTTAAGCTCCAAATTTTCAATAATAAGTATATCTCTAACTATAAATTGTCTCTATCACATTCACAATAGAAAGGAACTTGTTGGAAGTAATATGCTCTAAATTGCCAATTCTTAGTGAATCTAAATCCATAGTTAGTAATGTCCAAACAAAACTTATCCCAGCAGCCATAGGGAAATGGGAAAAGTTAATGGGTAATAATCAATGGGCTACGTAGGAGGTTGTCATACTGTCAGCTGATTACCTAAGCCTTCCCCCATGCCCATTTCCCTATGGCTATTGGGACAAGTTTTGTTTGGACATTACTAGGATCTAGATTCACTAAGTATTGACAATTTAGAGCATACTACTTCCAACAAGTTCCTTTCCATTTTGACACACTATTAATGTGATAGAGACAACTTATATATATAAATATTAAACAATGTTGCAACTTACAATAAGCCAATCACACATAAAAAAAATTAACATTCAAAGTTTAAACTTTATAATTAAATTATTAAACTAAAAAAATGTATTAGCTTTTAGTTAGCTTTTTTGATAGCTCCATTGGGTGTTGAGGATATTCCATTTATCTTTTGAATGTTAATAAGTTAGAGTTTCAAGGATTTGTCAAGCGAGTAAGAGAGCTATAGGAGCAACCTCATCTAAAATATTTTCAACTAGAGTTTGATATACCATTTAGAGAGCTTGGTTTTCATGGATATAGAGTATTGTGAAAGCAAAATGAACTTGAACTGGTGGCCAATTTTGAAGACTATTACTGATGATCCAGATAAATTTATTAAAGAATATTACTTTTAAACTAATTAATATGTAATCATTTACTTTTTCCAAGGAAATAAAGAAAAAAATCATTTAACATATTAAATATACTTACAAATTATTGAAGGAATGTTTTTCAAAATTATCGAAGAATTAGCTCTTTTTGTCGGCGTTGAACGTATGTTCGGCATTAATGTTGATAGCTGGTAATTTTCTATGTAATGAAGTTTTTTCTTGCATTTCCTTTGATGTTTCTTGGTTTGTGAGACATTGGTGTGAAGTAGTCTAGTGGCTAATGCACCAGAGAAGAAATGAAGGCCAACTTCACTCTAAAAGCGAGGAGGAAATTGGATCCTTTTGATGGAAAAGTGATGGTGAAGAGACTGCGTGACTTGTTCCTGTACAAGGATGTGAAGGTGGTACAATTTGTGCAAATCATTATGAGTAATGGCTTTGAAGATTTGAATATTTGTACAATTTGAAGGTGGCCAGAAGGAAGAACCAAAGTCATGTGGAGAGAGGGTGCGAAACGAGGGTGGGAATCTTTGAAATTGTGAATCGAATTAATGGAGACTAAGGAGATAATAGTGGGACTCAAAGCCATCGCCAGAGAGGAGCTATGTGAGAAGAAGGGTTTGCATCCGAGAAAGAAGGTGAAGCCACTTGCGGAAATGTGCCCATTGCATCTAGGCAACGCTTTTGGAACTTTCAGGTAAACTAGTTTACTATGTTTAAGCTAGATATTGATGTATAAGCTTAAGGGGTTAAGCCTTATTTTTGGTTTCGATACTGTAAATAGTTGGTGTTTGGGTAGTAGTTTAGTTGGATAGTTTTCAAGTGGTTGTGGTAGGGATTTTTGATCCGTAGGTTTTTATTCTGTTTTAACAAACATGATGTGATGGTGCTAGAAGAAATTTTTATTTGGAGCTTTGTATATTTTGATTTATCTTAAATAAAATAAAAATATTATCACTGATTGAAGAATTTTTTTTTAAATATCGTTTAATAAATTTGATATAATCTTATGAGAAAATTCAAACACTTGTGTACTCTCCTCACTAGACTTCCTCCATGCATCCTAGCTTCATGCTCTCTTCAGTTGTTGTTAGCATCGTGCTCTCTTCCTTCGTGCGACGTTTTTCCCTTTTATGTCATCTGATTTCTTCCTTCACTTGGGAAATTTTTAAATTTTTGATTTTGATTTCTTCCTTCGCGTGGCGTTTTTCCCTTTTTTGTTGTTTGATTTCTTCCTTAACACCAACTTGAGCACTAAATTTTGGCTATTAATGTAATCAATTTGGGGCACCTAAGCCGACACCAAGTGCACCTAATTGAGTGCCTATCATTGTACGTTTTTCCTAGTCTAGCCTTGTGACTCAAAGTTCTCATCCTCAATTCAATTACACTGATCAAATAATGCAAATATTTCTCGACATCACTAGCTAGCTACACTTGTATAAAATCATAAAACATTCTTTATTTTCTATCAAGTAGCTATTTTGATAATTCATATGAAATCAATTATATTATTTTGCAATGAACAAAAATCAGCATGAATTATAAAATGTGGATAAGGATACAATGTTCTTTCGCCATTTACTCACAAAAAAATGCATGGGTAATGACACAAAAATATGAATGCTTACAAATGCAAGTAAATAAATGTAAACTAATTGTTATCAAATTTTCACTACAACTCAATTTGATGGAGTTGTTTTGTTTAAAGTTTTATTTTAAGGTGAAAATTCAAAATTAACCTTTGTAGATGTTTAATCATTGCAAGTGTTTAAAATATTTTGGAGTTCCAAGATGCAATGTGTTTAAGTTGTCTGATTTAATTACAACATTAAAGAGTTGCATAAAAGAAAAGAGATGCTTTCATTCTGTATTCAGTTGCAATGTTCAAACAAGTGATTTACATTGTTTTACCTGAAAGGAAAAGATATAGAATTGAACAAGTGATTTACAAATGCTAAATTTATATTCATTGGGTAATGGAAAATCAAAATGTTGCCATGCCCAAAATCCTGCCTTATTTTTGTGACCACCCCTATCCCGTGGCTCCTTCATTAGCTCAGTGTGGTAGAGTAGTTTTTACTACAGTCCTGCAAGGTGCTTCATCCTTCTTAGCAGTAGTGCGGTGAAAGCTTCTGTGGTGGCACACGAGTCTTTCTTTTGTTCCTGGAAATGTTGCAGTGACTCCTACAAGTCTTCTACCATTGGCGTGTGGTAGTGCGGTGACCACCACTGTCCCATGACTCCTTCATCAACTTGGTGTGGTAGAGCAGTTTTTATCATGGTCTTGCAATTTGCTTCTTCCTTCTCGGTGGTAGTGTGATGAAAGCTTCTGTGGAAAAAAATTTATTCATAGAGGAGGCCAAGGAGAGAGGATGTGGATGGCGTAAAATTACTAAAGCGCTAAGAGGAAAGTGCGTGGAAATAGATGAGACAACATTGATTAAGCACTAAATTTATTTTGATATTTTTTTGTGTGAGGAAAAATTACTAATGACCTTTTCATAAATGTTATGTGAGTAAGATTTCTGGATAATCTATGTGCAAATTTTTACATAACTATCATGGACTATGAAAATTGAATTTTATTAATTTTCATAAATGTGTTTGATAACATATCATGCCATTGGCAATTAGGGGGGATTCCTATCTTACAATTGACTTAAGGAATTCCATAAGCTGATTGTTAGCATTTACAAGGTATGTGGTTATATGAAATGGTCATGTGTGAGAGACATAGAGATATTATATTGCATTTTAATTTATGACTAAAGGTTCATACTAATTTACTATTATTATATTAGATGGGTGACCTCCAAGGAGATCCATGAATCTCAAATGCCTAAATTTTGAAATGCTTAAGTAATATTATGTTGTACTTGGATAATTGAAAACCTATTTTATTCTCATAGCAAGCTTTTTTATTTTCCATTATAATTCTAGATCAAACAACATTTGTGGGGATGGTATTTTACACCAATCTTAATTTGTATGAAGTTAACAAACCTGTTGTCAAGTAGTAAATTCCTTTCATAGATAGGAAATGTAAAGGCTTCATTTAAGAAAACATAAGTAGTCTCTTTCTAAGGGTAATCCACATGCAAAAAATTAAAAAGCACATAAAAAAACAATTGTACAATAGAAAATCAGATTGAATTAGTTTTTGATAAGGAAAAATAGGTTTTCAAGGGCCCCCAAAACCCTTTACAATGACACCAAGCTGGAAGAGAAATTAAACCACTAAGTCCAACATCCCAAAAAACCAAAAGATAACATAAGATGGAACATTAGCAACCCATTAGCAAACCCAAAAGCAAAAAACATTAGCAAACTTGCTAAACCAAAAGAGGAAGCACCAGCTACAACAAATTATCTAAAACATTAGCCGAGACCATGTTCTCCTTGATGACCTCCTTATGGATACTAATAACATCCTTTAGCTCCTTAACAACAACAACAACCCTCTTTTTCATCTTGCTCCTCGTCCTAAGGTACGAACCTGCCTACTCTCCAGCACAAGAGTAGAATCTTTCGCTTTCTCCACCAGGTAAGATCCACCAATCTCTTCAATCCTTTCCTCCATATTACCCAAGTCAAGCAATTTTCCAGTCCAATTCAATGCTTTCTCATTCAGAATAGAAAGACCCATAACAGTGGTCTTGAAAGAGTTATTGCTGATATTGATCACCGTTTTCAAGTCCTTTGAAATCTTTCCCATTTTATCCTCCAGACTTGCCACTCTATCCTCTAACATTTTATTAACAATAACTTCCAAAGAGTAAATTCTTTCCTCATGAGAAACCCCCAAATGATCAGCATTGGCCATTAGCTTATCAAGCTTAATATGCATTGATTTCACTTTTCCTTTTATTTCCCACTCCTTTGGGTTACCTCTTAGCATAGAAACACAAACATCTTGCCAATTTTTCATCTGAAGATTGACCTCTTTAACCTCAGAAAATAACCACTTAACTAGGGAAATCAGGTTTCTCATCCCATCTTTGGCCATTCTACAAAACATATTCATGTCAATTTCATCCCAGTTAACCGAAGGTTGACCCTTTTGCTCCAAGTCAATAGGGGCATTAGAACAATCCCTATTATGTTCATCCTCTTCTTCGGTTGGGGAATCCTCGACATCCACAACATCCACCTTTATCCTCTCCTTATCTGGAAAATTCTCCAAATTAGCTAACGCCTCTAGACGTTCCTTCTTCACTTCCTTCTCCATAGCAGAAAAATCCTGAGAACAATTAACGACATTAATCCCCTGCATATCCACAGGGTTAGTCTCATTAGGCTTCACCTCCATCTTAGAGTTTCCCATATCAACAGGGCCACTCAACTGACCACCCAAATTAACCGACATCTTGAGCCCTTCCACTAGGGAGCTCTCTAGCAAACCATCCTTACCAGGAACAAGGTTCCCCAACGAAGCATTCTGAACACAATCAAAATTTGAAGGATCCACATCACCCACAGGATGACAACCCTTCAAACCCTCTTTTCCAGAAGACAACATGGGATTCACATTCGAACTAGGGGCAACTGCCTCAATTTTCCTTTTAGCAGAAGCTTTAACTTTCTTCATGCCTTTGGTTTTCCCCTTCAAATATTTTCTAACAGAATTAGCCATAGTCTCTTGCAACTCCACAACAGTCTCATAGTCCTTACCCCATTCTTTTGATTCCTCATCCCTTTGCTCAGAGCCTCCTTCATCAACAAACATATCCTCATATTTCGACTCTTCCTCCTCCAAACTACCGATCCATTCACGGTAGAGTCCCCTATTTCATACCCATCATTTTTAACTTCCTTCTTACCAGGAGTTTTAGGGGAGACTAAGATCAACTTTAGCTTGATATGAGAAAAAATAAAACACATAAGCTCTTGATGAAGAATTGCCTTCTTAGGGTTCTTTCTATGGTTTTCAATACTCTTCTCCATAGAATGTAACAGGTAAAAAGGAAACGAGACCGAAACATTATGCCTGAAATGATTTAAGAGCATAAAATGGTGAGTGTAAACCACAAAGAATCTACCTTCAAGGGTGAAGTAGTGCATAATGGCCAACACAAGGTCCCTCCAAAGCGGCTTCAGGGACTTCCTAGCATAACCTCCACTTCCAATTTCCTTAACTTTCTTCCTCTCGTCATGTTTAAAGAAATTCGCAAAAGCCTTCTTAGTCCCTCCCCTATCTCTGAATTTTTTTTCCCAGCAACAGAAAGAACAGTTACCTCCACAATAAAATCCTCTTCAATTCAAAACTCAATGCCCTAGTAATGCAGAGACCTCCCATTCCATCCTTTCACAAAGAAATTCATTACATCAGGGTCCAGGCCTTGAATTCTCTGTAAATTGAGTAACCCCCCCCCCGATTCCAAGTGCTCCCACATAGTAGCATTTTTTTGAAACTCTTCACATGAACTTGGCTCAATTATGTAACGATCACCACCCATAGTGACAGGCAACAAATGAAAACCCAAGAACACTTGGAAGAAATGAAAAAGTAAAATGAACCAAGCGCTACTCAAAATAATACAACAAACACCCACAATACGTGTGGGCTTATCATTCCAAGTAACCCTGCCAAAACTACTAGTCCATCCTTCTATGGAAATCAAGGAAAAAATAATGAAACTGAAAGAGCAAAGGGTCGACGTGCAAAACCCAACTTAACATCATAATGAAAAAACTTTCCCCGAGAACATCTCGCCTAGAAACAAGCCAACTAGTCATCATTAGAAATACACTTCAGATTAAGAGGTATCAATTCAAAAGAATACCACTCAGATCTCTCAGCCACTCTCACATTGGCAACCCCATCAACCATCATGTTCACTTCATGAAAAACATGTGTGATTTTGATCTCCTCAAAAGAGTTAATAATAGATATCGATTCATTAATAAAATTGGAAATTGACCATGAAGGAGGACATTTCATCATGAGACAATTAATCACATTAAGAGAGTCCCCCTCTAGCCATAGTTTAGAAACACCTTGTTTCTTAGCCAAAACTAATCCATGATAAGTTGTTGCAGCCTCCGCATAAAAAAACAATTGTACAGTAAAAAATAAGATTCAATCAGTTATGTCTTATTTCGCTTGCACACGTATCTGAAAGACATAGGGTATTCACCATACATTTCCCTTGACAAAGCAAACATGTGCTTTCATTTATTTTTACTGTATATCTCATAAGTGAAATTGTTGTTACATAATGATGCATTGGGAAAATAATATATACAAAAAAATGCAAAGAAAATGTTTGAAATTTAACATGCAACCTACTGTGTTGTGCTGAAAGGAATCAAGATTAACTGGGACAAGAAATAAAAATAAAATTTTGATGATTGTACTTAAAAAGTGAACAGGATATGAAAAGTGTGGACAATGATGGTGTTGAAATAAAAAACCATGATTCTGATGACTTTACTGTTTTATGTCATTAGAGATAAAGAGCACATACAATTTTATATACATAGTAAATGAAGATTTGAAACTAGTAAACTAAAAAAGTAAACACTGTAAGATTTTTCCTTAAACAATAATTCACATACTCACTTACAAAAAAGGGTGAAGCATTTTTTATTCAAACTCTGTTTTCTTTAATAGACATAATAGTAAAAGAATATTTACAAGTACAAGAATATATACACTGTTTCATAGAAAATAAGGAATGTTTCATAGAATATATCTTTAGAATGTAGGGACTTCCTCTGTCAGATATTTGGAAATTCCTACACACAAGTTCTGCTTCAGAGTGAAAACACTTGAAAGTGTTTCACACTGGCTCAAGGTACAATCATAAATTAATGCATGTTGTTGATTATTTTAGATGGAGATTGGAGAAAATGTAGAGCCTGAGCATTCAACCAACAAAAGAAGAAGATATGCACATGGACGTGGCCCTAAAACTGTTAAAAAAATAATTCAAATGAGCGATTGTACAAAGACAAGCAAATTTATGATTTTATCTTAGAATGTACAAACTTTCTCTATCAGATATTAAAGATGTTAGGTTGGATTAGAAACTGGATAAGCAGATTTATGATTTTATCTTTAGAATGTAGGAAATTCCTCTGTCGGATATTTGGAAATTCCTACTCTCAGGTTCTGCTTCTAAGCGAAAACACCCAGAAGTGTTTCACACCGGCTCAAGGTACAATCCAATTTGGTTATGACACAGATAGCAATCCAATTTTGTCTGAATCATCCATACCCAAACATTGCATCACAATATATTCTTCCCACACATAAAAATTCCACATATTAACCCCTTCTAAATTAAACTTAAAATACCATGAAACAATGAGTCCCCTATATTAGTAAGTAAGTAGGCAGTGTATAGGGCATAGTTTGATTTTATACAAGGATGCTCATGAAAGGAATCTTCAAGTGACAATGAGTGAGTTGTTTGAGATTGCAGCTAATGGTGCAATATCTAGTCTTAAAGGGAGTTAGCAAAGCAGTAAATGTGCAACAAAATCAAATTGTACACAACAAACAATTCACAATGTTATCTTGCATAATACCTTAATTTTGAAGACAAAAATCTCATTGTATCTTGATGAAAGTAGTGACCTTAATGGTCAATCAATGAGAACCATGATTTTAAAACATGCTATTGTGCTTATGGAGGCAACATTTTAAGCAAGGCAGTGAGTGGTGGTTTGGAACAATGGCGGGTATGAAGGAGTTTCGATATATGCATACTATGCAGTCTAGCTTAAGACAACGTTCTTAGAAGAGATTGAAGGTGGATTATGGAATGCAAGGGTTACATGATAAAGATTAACGCAAAGAATGAGATCTATTTAAAAGCCAATATCATGAAGATATTAAAGATGTCAAATGAAAAACCCTAGCAATTGGAGTAATGAACACAATACGAAAGAGGACAGTGTGCTAGGGAAGATTTAGGAGATCTCCACATTATCTAAACATAGGAAAATACATCATTTATTTATTTTTAAAATTAAAAGAAATTATTCTAAACCCTATATAGGACACATTAATACTTCAAAAGCATTTGATTTATTTTTTTAAATTAAAAGAAGTCATCCTAAACCCTATATAGGATACATTGATACTTCAAAAGCATCTGAAGGAATTTGAAATTATGCAAACATATTTCAATTAATTACTTGGATTACTAATAGTAGCACGAACATTGTAACCCTTGTTGATCAGAGCAGGAATGAGACAAACAACAATGAATCCTATGCCTCCTATCATGCACATCTCCTTACCATTCTTTGTCATTATTTACTAAAACACTTCTTCATTTTGGTGGGCTACGCCTGAAAATAAGGTTTTAACAAGGCTTTATTGTATGTTTATTAAAATGAAAAATCCATTATGGCGGGCTATGCCTAAAAATAAGATTTCAAAAAAAAATTTAGAGTATGTTTATTAGAGTTTTAGAGTATTTTGGCAGGCTATATTCAAATGGATTGTGACTGACAAGATTTGCTTCATTTAGTGTTATAAATTGTAATGATGCTAGGATTACCATACTACCACTGTCTCTTATTATACTTGCTATAGTATGGCAGTTTTTTTCCCTTCCCTTCTACTTTTTACCGCACTACCACCTTGATAAAGGCTTCTTGCTGTGGGGTTGCAATGTATATCGCTCTATCGCATATGTTGCTCACCATCCAGACAATATAGTGATGTATGCTTTTGATCATTACTTGAAGTGTCGATGAGACAATCTTATTTGTCTTACCGATATCTCAATGTCTTGTCGACATTAGATTTTATGTTCCTCTGATATTGGTTGCCGGTGTCGATGAGACAAGTTAATATCTCTTGCCAATATGCCATTGTCTCATCAATATTTTCCTTTGGCGGTATTTATTTATATATCGGTGTAACTCTTCCATGTTAGGGAGACTCATGATTATCGCTGTGGTATGGCAGTGTTTTTCCCTTCCCTTATGTTGTTTACCACACTATCGCCTTGCTCAAGGCTTCTTGTTGCAAGGTTGTGGTGTATACCACTCTACCGCATATGTCACTCACCTTCCCGATGGTATAACGGTGTATGCTTTGATCATTACTTGAGGATTGTCGATGAGACAATCTCATTTGTCTTACTGATATCTCAATGTCTCATTGACATTACTTTGTTATATCCAAAAGTTGTGTTTCGCCAAGAACTTGTAGATATACCTTGTCGATGTGACGTAAGTGATTATCTCCTTGATATGCCCATATCTTGTTGGAATTTCACTATTTTACATCGTCGATGAGACATATAAATAAGTCTCTTCAACATAGGGGTGTCTAAACTAGTGCTAAAACTGAAGCTAAACTCGAAGCTAAAGTTGGAGCTAAAAGTGGTGCTAAATTTGAAGCTAAACTCGAAGCCAAATGCAACGCTAATGGTGGTGCCACACTCGAAGCCAATATCGGCGCTAAAGGAAGTGCTAATGTTGGTGCAAATTAGTGCCAAAATTAGCACTGACTTGTCCTAATCGACGCAAATAAACGCCAAAAATAGTGCCATCCTGATAAATAGCATCGAAGTTTTCAAAAAATTGGAAAAAAATACATTCAAACAGTGGGTGGAAGCAAAAAATGGAGCAAATCATAGGGATTTGTTGTAGTGGAAGAACCTGGCAGCATTCTTGAAAGAGCGACGAGCTAAATTTGCATGGTCATACATAGATATGCCAGGTCTTGATCCAGAAATAGTTGTACATCATTTAGCAATCTATCGCAAAGCCAAACCAGTAAAGAAAAAGTTAAGGAAGATGCACCCTTAGATAACACTCTTGGTCAAAATTGAGTTACAAAAGCTTCTTGACGTTGGATTTATTCAACCAATAGATTATCCTAAGTGGGTTTCAAACTTGGTACTAGTCTCAAAGCCCATTGGGGGCATCATAATATGCACTAATTTTGGAGATTTAAACAAAGCATGCCCAAAGGATGATTTCCCTCTTCCTAACATCGACATATTTGCTAACAACTGGGTATGAAATATTGTCACTCATGGATGGTTGTTTGGGCTATAATCAAATCATGATCGCTAAAGAGGATCAACACAAAACTACATTCACTTGTCCATGGGGGACATACTGCTGGAATGTGATGTCGTTTGGGATAAAGAATGTAGGAGCAACTTATCAGAGAGAAATGAACCTCATCTTTCATGACATGATCCACAAAAAAGTTGAACTTTATGTGGACAATATTTTGGAAAAATCAAAGAAAAGGAGTGAGCACATACAAGTCTTAGGACCCAACTTTGATAGGCTTGAAGAATACAAGGTACGACTAAAATTAAAAAAGTATGTCTTTGGGGTAACATTAGGGAAACTTCTTAGCTATATCATCTTGTAAAGAGGATATAAATTGATCTTGCAAAAGAAAAATCCATCCTAGACATGGAACCACCACAAACACTAAAGCAAATGAGAGGGTTGCAAGGAAGATTGCAGTCCATTATGAGGTTCATAACACAACTATCCGAAAAAATCCACCCTTTTTCACACCTTGTCCATAAAGGGATAACTTACAAGTGGGATAAGAAGTGTGACAAAGCTTTCTAGAAAATCAAATACTACCTATTGACACCTCCAGTGCTCATGCCACCAATATTGAACAAACCACTGATCTTGTACATCTCAACAATATCAACAACATTAGGTACTCTTCAAGCACAACATGATGAAAATGGAAAAGAAAGAGCTATCTACTACATCAGTAGGACCTTAGTGGGCTAAAAAATGAACTATTCATCCATTGAGAAAGCCTACTTAGCATTGGTTTTTACTTCATAAAAAATTAGATACTACATGCTATCACATCAAATCAAACTCATTACAAAGATTGGTCCATTGAAATAACTATTATCCAAAGCAGTTCTCATTGGATGAATGGCCAAATGGATGATTATCTTAAAATATAATTTGACATAGAGTATGTAGAGCGCAAGGCAATCAAAGGACAAGTGATCATAGACCAAATAGCAGAGGCACTTATCTATGCAGAGAACCCATTAATATCTGAATTCCCTGATGAAACAGTGTTCTTGGTCAATCTCACAAGTCAGTGAAAAATGTACTTTGATGGATCATTCACCCAACATGGATTAGGAGCAGGTATTATTTTCATCACCCCTCAAGGTGATTGCATCACAAAGTCATATAGGCTATCATTTCCTTGTACTAATAACATTGTTGAGTACGAGGCCCTAATCATAGGTCTAAGGATAGCAGTTCAATAGAAAATATAAGAAATAAAAGTCTATGGAGACTCACAACTGGTTATCAATCAAGTCAATGGCGACTATCAAACTAAGGATGAAAAGCTCATTCCTTACAAAAATATGGTAGAAAGTCTCAAGGACCTTTCCATAGATATAACTTTTGAGTAAATTCCTCGCATGAACAATAGAGTAGTAGATGTTATGGCAACAATCAGGTCATTGTGAGATGTGTAGAAAAACGTCTTGCAATGTGAATTCTTGGTAGAACAACTTCTCGTACCAACTTTCAAAATCATAGAATCTGAATTCATGTGTGTCATTCTTGGTCCTAGGTCCCAATGGTACCATGACATCTTTACCTACCTAAGCAGAGGAACCCTCCCATCCGATATCACCTCCAAACTTAAAAAGGCCTTTGTTAAAAAGGCATCCCGATTCATGATCCTAGGTGATACCCTTTACCGCCGAAGCATCAAAGGGACATTACTATGATGTCTTAAGCAAGATGAAGCCTTAACCACTTTGAAAAAAATACACGATGACATATGTGGTTCCCATTCTAGTGATATGACAATAGCTAAGAAACCGTTGAGGACAAGGTACTACTAGCCAACCATTGAAAGAGAAGCTCATCAGTATGTGCAGAAGTGTGTCTAGTGTCAACATGGAGATTTGATTCATGCTCCAGCTCAAGAGTTGCAACCAATGATCACACCTTGGCCTTTCTCGCAATCAGGGCTTGATCTCATAGGAAAGATTACCCCAATCTCATCTAATGGCCACAAGTTTATTATAACGACCACTGAGTACTTTACCAAGTGGGTTGAAGCCATTCCTATGACCTAAATAATGAGGAAGCAAATTTCTAAGTTCATTTTGAATTACCTCATCTGCGGTTATGGTGTTCCAAAAACCCTTATCTTAGACAATGGAACACCCTTCGAGAATCAAGGTGTGAAAGAGCTATGTCAAAGATTCAACATCCAAAATCGATTCTCTACACCATATTACCCCCAGGGAAATGGTCAATTTGAGGCTACAAATAAGACCATTCTACAAATCCTAAAGAAAACAGTCAATGAAACTGGTCATGATTGACATCTACATTAAATCCTGCTCTTTGGGCCTATTGAACTAGTATTCACACACCAACAGGTGCAACCCCTTTCTCCTTGATCTACAAATGAAAAGCCATTTTTCCTATTGAGGTTGAGCTCCCATCACTGTATCACTACATAACTTGATCACCAATGAAGAGTACAAAGCATCTCAACTGAATGAGCTAGAATTCTTGGATGAGTGTCGTCTTGACGCTCTTAATCACTTGTAAGTATATCAAAATCAACTAAAACAGAGCTATAACAAGAAAATAAAATGTCGATCTTCCCAGGTAGGGGATCTTGTCCTAAAGCAAAATCAGAAGAACCTTTCAGATCAAGACAATAAAGTTTGAGCCTAACTAGTTAGGTCCCTTTATCATCACAACAAGTTATGGGTCAAGAGCATACCAATTGTCAAAACATGGAGGTGAACCATTGCAAGAACCAACTAACAACTTGTATCTTAAATTTTTTTATGTCTAGTCTTGAAGGGTGTAAATCTAAAAATACAAAAAAAATAAAAAAAATGATCAAAATCCAAAAAAAAAAGAAAAAGGATTGAAAACTATAAAGGAAAAACAATAGTCCTCTAGTGAAAACCACTTCGGTGGCACTTTGGGCATGTACCTTGGTGAAAACCTGGCAAACAAGTGCCTTGAGTAAATAAAGTACCTCCATCCATCTAAGGCTCTTTATCCTATCATTCCATCCATCACATCACATCTTTCATCCCATTCCATCCATCGCCCATCCGCGTCCATATCATAGCTTGATGTTGAGAAGTATCGTATCCCCTTAATACTACTTGGCATAATCCAAAGGCCAGTTTCTCCTGCCTATATCATGGTAGTCTTTCACATAAACACTGGGGGAAATTCGTTATGGATCAGACCGGGTTCTTATATATCTTAAGGTTATCAGAAAACACCAAAAATATTCATAAAACGTTTATAAGAAAATCCAAAAACATTTGCAAAATCCTATACAACTAAAATCCAAAAACATTCATAAATTTGTAAAGTCAAAAATCCAAAACATCCAAATCACATCAAAATCCCTAAAAAGGTCAAACATCGAAAATCCAAAAATAGTACCTTGTCAAACTATGTCATCTCTGAGCTTGAACATAGGCAAGGCCATCATTGATGTGCCCTCGAGACACCCTAGGTCAGTCCTTTAGAAGTCCATCATAATAAATTGACATTCTCAACTATTAATATCTCATATTCAATAAGCTAAGTTAGTCGAGCTACGTGGTCTCTTCATGTATAATGTAGGCAAGGATAATCTTTGATTAGCCATCAAGGCCCCTAGGATAGGTATTTTAGGTTAGGTTCTTGGTTGAAACTCATAAAATCCCTAAACATTCAAAATCTCAAAAAACCCCAAAACATTTGAAAATTGAAAAAACAAAAAAGCATGGAAAACCTTGGAAAACCCTAAACAACCTCAAAATAATTGAAAAGAAAAACATCAATATACTTAAATGGGTTCAAGTATATCCTACAAATATGAGTTAAGCATAGACAATATTGCAAGATAAAAAAATGGGTTGAAGTATATCCTACAAGATGAGTTAAGCCTCAAAATCTCCAAAACACTTGAAGAGTGCTATCAGCTAGCCTTAAAGGCCAAAGAGGAGTTGAAGAGGAAGCAAGAAAAGCATAATAGAGGTAGAGGGAGGACTTACAAAGGTGGAAGTCCATATGTTGATAGAGGATAGTCACAAAGAGATCAAGGAGAGTCAAGCATCTCACAAGAAAAAGCACCAAATTCAAGAGGGGATTTTAGAGGAAGAAGGCCTAACTTTAGGGGCATATTTGGACAAAGAGGAGGATTCAATAGCTTCATAGGAAAATGCTAGAAGTGCAACAAGTTTTTTGGTCATCAAGCTTGGGAGTTTCTAGAAGAGAAATAAACTACCACATTTAGGAATGAACAGAGGACTCATGTTTCTCAAGGAGGAGATGAAGAAAGTGTTAAATCCTCACCATCACCAGAAGAACCAGAGATAGGAGAATCCTTGCCGATGAGAAGGACATTGATCAAGGTTCCAAAGGAGAAGAAGCCACCTCAAAGGAATTCATTATTCAAGACTATTTGCAAGTGTCAAGGTAAGTGTTGCCAAGTTTTTATAGATTCAAGAAGTATTGATAATCTAATTGTTGTTGAGATGGTAAAAAAACTAAATTTGAAAATATTACCTCATCCTACACCTTATAAAGTTTCATGGTTGAATAAGGGGCAACAAGTATTAGTTAATGAACAATGTTGGGTATAATTTCAAATAGGAAGGTATAAGGACAAGGTGTAATGTGATATAATTCTAATGGATGTATGCCATGTGCTATTTGGTAGGCCTTGGAAATCTGACAAAAAAGAAATGCATGATGGTAGGAAGAATGTCTATGTTTTGGAGAAGGATGGAGTCACATACACCTTAACATCTTTGAAAGAGGAAGATAAAGACCAAATGATCAGATCAATTTTGATGTTAATGGGTGAAAAAGAGTTTCTAAATCCAATGGAAAAGGAAGATGTAGGTTTTACAATGACATGATCAGACCTAGGATTGTCATAACAACAACAAGAATTGATGAGTTTCCTTGGGAAATTCAAGATTTGTTGAAGGGTTTTGAAGATATAGTTGTTGATGAACTTCCTAATTCTTTGCCTCCAATGATAAATATCAGTCATCATATAGAGTTTCTAGAAAGGATTTAGACAAATCTTTAAATTCAATTAGAGGTTTTGAGTGTATACAATTGTAACTTGAGAATGCAAAATAAGTCATCTCTAATTTTCCAAAGTAGCTTGGTGAATGCAAGATAGCACAAGATGGCATTAGGGAGCTAAGTCCTAACATAATGGTCCATGAACATAGAGAAAAATGTATGCAAAGTCACTATTTATTTTTTTAATCCAAGGAAGGTCAGTTATCAATTTTTCAATTTGATATACATATAAAAATGGAGAACACAAACCATTCTGCAAAGTCAATGGAGAAGTCAGAAATAGACCTAGTAAATTGGAAAGGTAAAGTTCATATTGTTGATGTATACACCTAAAAATGGTCTAGATAATTAAATTAATTAAATACAATTTATTTGATTAATTAACCTTTAATTCCTCTACTATTAAATAAATAGAAATATTTATTTATGTAGTTCATTCTAATTCTTCCATCTTTAGCATGTTATTTCATCTTAATTAAATAAATGAATTTAATACTTTGTTTTATTTAATTATCGAATTCTTCTATAATTATATTCCATCTTAATCACATCTTTTCATCTAAATTAAATAAACAAGTTTCATACTTTGTTTTATTTAATTATCATATTTCTTCCATATTTATTTAATAAACATAGAATTCTATAGTTTGTTTTATTAAATTAAATATCTTCTTTTCCTAAATTGAATAAATCTAAATATTCAATGAAAACATAATTCCATAGCTAATCATATTTGGAGACAAATTTGTAGGCAAACTTCTTCATTTTCTTCCATTGAATCTTCCTATCTTCTGGCTGAGTGTTTTTGTGGGGAGGAACAATCTCCATAATCATCTCAGGCTTCTTCATCCTTCACCATTCAATCCTTCAGATCAAATCTAGACCTTTGCTTTGTTGCCCCTTCACAAATGTGTTGCCGAGAATCTATAAATACAACCTCTGTCTACAGGAAAAAGGATCCGAACTTTTGTGCAAACTTACTTTGCAGAAACATCAATTGAGCAATCAAGAATTTTAAAATAGCAATAGAAAATACCATATAATTTAGATTATAATCATGTCTTTCATCATAGATTGCATCTTAATATAGCTTTCAATATCATATCACAACATATAGCTTTCATTTATCATCAATCAATATCATAGCTTTTGCATCATATAGATTGCATATCATTTAGCAAATCATATAGCTTATCATTCTCATTCTCTAGATTGGCATTTTTAATAGTCATAGTGCAATCAAAATCTAAGAGCCCCGTGATTTAATAAATCTTTGGAGATAAAGAGCAATATGATGCTTTCAATAGATTTCTTGTTTTTATTAGATTTAATCATTTGTTTAATTCTATTGATATAATGTCTTATTGATTGTGTTGATTATCAATTACTCACATTTTACTCACACATAAATTGGCACCCACCGTGGGGCCTGAAAACCCCATGTTTAACATCTTTTTCTAAAAAGTATGCTTGCAGGCATTTGACGTGTTTTGTTTTAGCGCGATCGAGAGTTTTTACGACACATACAATAGATATTTTAGTGCATCCTAGCACTATTTGGACACATCCACAAAATATTCTAGCGCATACAACCCTTGTTCTGGCACATTTGAGTTTCTATTTCATCAATCAAGGGTTTTCTTTTAGTGCATTAACCCTTTCTTTTAGCACTTTCATCAAATTCTGTAGCGCAAATACCTTCTATTTCAACGCTTTTAAATTTTGTTTTAGCACATTTAATGACTATTGTAGTGTATCGATTTGTTTTTGTATATTTTCAGAAATATGAAGATTAATAACTGTTTTCTTGGGTGCGGGTATCAAACATGCTGGTTAAAGACAATTGTGGGAAAAAATTACATTGGTCAAAGACAAAAACTTGCAAATTACTAATAATGTTTGCAGGAATTTATTTGATTATTGTTTTTCCTTTGGTTAAGATAGTGAATCTAGCTTAATTAATTAACTAGTTTGAAACCCATGTTCTTTGTGTTTCGAAGCACTAGGCTTATGCTCTCCCCTTAATTAGGTGATCAGAATGCTAGACTTGTTATCCTGCTTTATTAAATCCTTTAGAAGGCCTACTGTAGTGGGAAAAATTACTCACCCTATGGGAACGACCTAAGCGAGAAGAACCAAAGCCAGGTTTTCCAACCCAGTATAATCAAAAGTGAATTTGGGGAAACCCACAATTCAATGAAAGTGTTCAAGATAACCATCCCCAAAATATTTTTTCTAAAGATTGGGAGGTCTCCTGAGGGAGTTTATCATTTGCCACCCCGAATAGATACCCTTTCTAAGAACTTTAGTGTAGAATCCAATTGTGTCAGTTTCTGAACACTTTTTATATCACAGTACAAGGGGAGGGAAGAATCTGCCCCCAAGACACTCACCATATAACTATCAGAGACCCTATCAAAAAGTGGAGGATTCGACTTTAAGACTTGAGAAAGGAAAAAACACGGGCACCCTCTAGGGGGTGATAGGGCTGTGTGAGCTGACATAGTTGCAAGTTGTGGGTTATGTTATTCTTAGTGACCTAATTGAAAAATTAGAAAAGTGCTTGAATTGTCTTTATTTTGTGTCAAACCTATGGAAATTGAAAGAATCAGATTTGATTCTAAGAACACTCACTACATGTTTAATACATAGAATCTGAAACAACTGCTTACAATCTGGATTTTGTGTGTGAAGTTATTTTTTCAAAGGTATCATCCATTTAGATCATCAAACTCCAAGATTTTCAAGCAAAACACCCTTCCAAAATATTCATTTGGTTAAAAAATTACATTATGGAATCAATCCTTTTACCGAGAAAGACCAGAACAAACAAACAAAAACTATGAACATACTGACAACTTCCAGTTTAGCGCAACCAACCTCTGTTTTAGCACATACACCCAGTCTTTTAGCGCATCTGCTGATCAAATAGCGCATACAAACACTGTTTCAATGCATCTATCTTATCTTACAGTGCATCTGCATAGTCTATCACCATAATTTACCAGTATCTTGGTGCAACCAATCTCTATTTTAGCGCATATACCATGTTTGACAGTGCATACACCCTATCTTCCAGTGCATCCATAGTCTATTTTTGCGCATCTGAGATATGTTATAGCACATCCAAAAAATGAAAAACCAACGAGTTATTTTTCCCATTAGTCAGACAGTTAACATCAAAATCTGGATTTTTATCAGAACAAAAACATTTTCTTAGTCCAACTAGTGTCTTAAACTTGGAAAAATAGGATCTTGCAAGTCAAATTCTTTTAAATTAAACCAAGATCTTACAATTTTAAAGTGCCTAATCATCAAACACAACTCTTGATTATTACGTTAAGTTTCATTATCAGGATCATCCTATAATCATGAAACAAAACACAATAATCAGATTTATAACTTAGTCTCATCAATAGAATATATCATTCTATTTGACTTAAGTTAATACCATTGGCACTCATCCAAACAAAAAGATCAAAGTTTAGCAAAAATAACAACACTTGTATG
Source organism: Sequoia sempervirens (assembly GCA_007258455.2). Lineage (NCBI taxonomy): Eukaryota > Viridiplantae > Streptophyta > Pinopsida > Cupressales > Cupressaceae > Sequoia > Sequoia sempervirens. The sequence continues at coordinate 145,648,310 of VDFB02000017.1, forward strand.
CAAATTTTGAGAAGGTTACAAAGACAGAAACTTAGAGAAAAAGAAATTGAAACACCAAATACCATGGTTGAAGAAAATCCCTTTCACAAATTCCACCAAAATAACACTAATGAGATAACTCAAGAGGATATTCAAATTGCACAACAAGATCCTAATTTTCACAAATTCATGGAAAAAGTTTTAGAACAAGATATGGAAAAATACCTTTTGATGCTAGCTGAACTAGGAGAAAAACTTCCAAAGGACTTTGACATTAATTGACTAAAAGAAGCACCCAAAGCAAATGAAATTGAACCACACAACACACAAAACATAGATCAAGTGGTTGCCCTAACACATCAAATGCAAAAATTGCAACAACAACTTCAAGATATGCAAAAAGGAACCACAAAAAGGTACTCATTATAAGACATTTTTCCTTATCCTTTTGATCAAAGTGTGGACATGATACCATTTCCTAGACATTACGAATTTCCAAAATACGACAAGTACAATGGTAAAACGGATCCAATTGATCATGTGAGGGAATTTAGAACCATGAGTTTAGATTTTTCACAAGAGGAAACTTATCTAATGAGGTTGTTTCCAAATATCTTAGGAGGTCAATTTATGGAATGGTTCTCTAAACTACAACCAAGAATTCAATATTTTGAAGAAATAGTCAATAGGTTTATCTCACAATTCTCCTATAATATTCAACATGAGATAACCATAAAGGACCTTTACAATACGAAACAAAAGAAAGGTGAAACATTCCTCTCATTTCTACAATGATGGAAAAGGTTGTTTGCTAGGTATCCTCGTTCCATACCTGAAGAGGAAAAGATAGAACTATTTATTGACAACCTAACTGATGACATGAGCTATAGGATTGAATTATAATTCCCCCTACATTTGAGAAAGTAGTTGAAAATGGGCTCAAGATCGAAGAAGCCTTGTTCAAAAGAGGAGTAATAAAACATTACAATGACAGATCAAACAATACAAACTCTTCGAATCACTACAACAATAATGAAAAACCCAAGTTTTGGAAAAATAATAGAAATATTGGTAACAATGATACTGCAAATGAAACAAAAAATGTGAAACTAGTATTTAACATGACGGTGACAACTAAAAATACCAATCAAAACAATGACCAAAACATCAATCAAAATGTCAATCAAAACAATAATCCAAATAGTGGAGAATCTAAACCACAATCATATCAAAATCCATCAAATCGAAGAAGATTCACACCATTGGGGCAAACCCTAGAATCAACAATGAGAGAACTTATTGCACATGGACTTATCACATTACCGGAAGCAAGAAATTGGGAACCAAAAGTAAAACCATCATGGTGGAATGACACAGACTATTGTGACTTTCATAAGAACAAAGGACATAAAATGAATGATTGTATGCAGTTGAAACATCTAGTACAAGATTCAATTGACAACATGAAGGTATATGTAGATGGACATCAAACGAACAATGATCATAGTTCATTTAAAAATCCTTTACCAAATTATGAAAAGGGAGAATCTTCTTCAACAAATAGTAAAGGTAAAATTGTAAACTACATTTATGACAACACTATTTATTATATTTCTATGGTTAAGAAGAATGATACTGCTGATAATTGAACTGATAACATTGGAATCAATGGCTACCATTAAATCTGATCCCAAACATGGTCCCATTAAGTAATCAGATTAATGTCATAAAAATTAGGGAAAACCAAGATCATCAACCAGTTAACATGACAATAAGGGGGCAATCCAAGGTAATATTGAAATGAGTTTCATCTAAAACCATTGCTACTCCTTCGAATCAATACAACATAGTAGATCAACTGCAGAAAATACCAGCACAAATACCAATTTTGGAACTCCTTAAAATCTCACCATCTCATAAGGAGGTTTTGGAGCAAGCTCTTGTGGCCACAATAGTACCCAATAATCTGGATGTTTTCCAATTCCAAGCTATGGTGGGACACTTAACCATGCCTCACTGCCTATCATTTTCTTAACAAGATGATGTATCACTTACTCATCCACACAATGTCATCCTTCATATTGAATTTTTAATCCATAAACACTGGGTAAAGTGTGTCTTAATAGATGGTGGAGCAAGTTTAAACATTTGCACTTTGAAACTGATCTATGCACTAGGATATTCTGATAACGCTATTGATTCCAAGGGATTGATTGTATTGCCCATTCAAGTGGGACCAATTATGAAGAAGAGAGATCCTCCAAGGGATTGATTGTATTGCCTATTCAAGTGGGACCAATTATGAAGAATATAGTTTTCCAAGTGTTAGACAAAGAGATGACTTATAATATACTCTTGCGACGTCCCTGGATTCATGAAATGCAAGTAGTACCTTCAACTTATCATCAATGTTTAAAGTTTCCTATCAATGTACAAGAAATCACTATTTCAGCTAACTATAACAATCCCCAATATTGTAGCATGCTTAAAACAACTCAAGACACTTTTTTGCCCCATAATAGGGAAGCAAACACTTCTAGTTCGTCCAACGGTGAAAGACAACTAAACGTTGTATCTAAATGGGTTGAGAAAAAGGACCAGTCAAAAGAGACAAGTGTTGTTGACTCCATTCCATCAAACAATGACACTCAACTGGATTCTCTATCACAAAAATTCAAAGAAAAGATCTAGTTAAAAGACAAAGGCATGGGAGAGTATTCCATTGAACAATCTTTGTGTCTTTCACAGTTGTTGCCATCTTCGAAATCATATGGGAAACCATCAACATCAACACAACCATCATCACAACCTACCACAATTTTTAATGATATATTTGTAAAGGAAGGTACTTTAGAGGAAAAATTTGAAGATAAGACCATCCTCAATTGGCTCTACAAAGATGAGGAGGCATCTACATTGGCAACTATCAGCATAAAGATAGATCAATATGGAAAGGGAAAAAAAAATATTAAAGAAAATGGGGTATGAAGGACAAGGGCCTATTGGCAAAAGAAAAGAAGGCATTGTAGAACCCATCCAACCTCTCACACTTCAACCAAAGGACAAGACAGGACTGGGTTATACAGGGGAAACAAAAGAAGGAAACACATAGAGTTGTAGAAAGAATCCTTCAAATGTGGGATAGTTCTGAAATAGATTCCAATGAGTATGAGTGAGATTATTTATCTGAAGTATCATACAAGGACATACCAATTGATGTCATAAAAGAGTATGCACCCACACACGAGGAGGGACAAAACTCAGGGACTAGACCCCTTGTATTTGGATCACAAAATATTGATGACTCAAGTGAGGATGGACAAATATCAAGTGAGATAGATGACTTGGAGGAGAGTAATATCATAGATCTTGAAATCACCACTGACAACTTTGACAACATTGCTATAAGAACCCTTACTGTCGTTGAGCTTAGCCAATCTGATGACCTTTTACCCTTAATGCATCCTAAACTTATTGACTGGGAACCAATTGAACCTATCAATATTCCCATCTTTGTGAATGATGATGCTATCATAACTTTCCTTTGTTGTGACAAACCTGATACAAGTTCTAATCATAATTCTCATAATGAAGCTTTAGGTTAGGAGGGTGTCAAATCTTTTAATTACAAAATTGAAAACAAGAATAATGGATCTAATGGTGAAAACCATTTAATGGCAGCATTAGATCTCGAAAAAGTAAAAATAAAGAACTCATATGATGGTGAAAACCTCTCTGAGGCACCAAAAGATGGGAGATTTGACACCCTTCCAGAACACTATCATCAAAGATCATCAGTATTGGTGGAGCCAACATAGTCTATCAATATTGGCACAACAAAAAAAGCAAAGAATCTACATCTGGAAACATCTATGACTGAACAAGAAAGCTAGAATTCACCAAGTTCTTTGAAGAAAGACACATTAACTTTGTTTGGTCTTACTCTGATATGCCAGGTTTAGATATAGATCTTCTAATGCATCATTTATCTCTACCATCTGGGATAAAACCTATGAAACAAAAACTAAGGAAAATGCATCAACATATCGCCTTGATGGTAAAGGCCGAGCTAAAAAAGTTTTTAAATGCAAAATTCATCAGATCTATTGATTATGTTGAGTGGATTTCTAATATTATACCTATTTCTAAACTGGATAATAGTATTAGAATATGTACTGACTTCAGAGATATCAACAAGGCATGTCCAAAGGATGATTTTCCTTTAACAAACATTGACATTATTGTCGACTTAACAGTAGGACATGCCATGTTATCACTAATGGATGGCTTCTCAGGGTATAACCAAATCAAAATAGCACCAAAATATTAAGAGAAAACAACATTCACGTGTCCATGGGGAACGCTTTGCTAGAATGTCATGCCTTTTGGTTTGAAAAATGTGGGAGCTACATATTAGCGAGCAATGACCACCATTTTCCATGACATGATGCATACTTTTATGGAATATTACATGGATGATATATTAGAAAAGTCATATACTAGAGAAGGACATCTAGAGATCCTAGGAAAAATCTTTACTAGACTAGAGAAGTTTAATGTCATATTAAATCCTAAGAAATGTGTGTTCAATGTTACATCAACAAAGCTTCTAGGATACATAGTTTCAGAAAAGGGCATTGAAGTGGATTGTGCCAAGGTCGAGGCAATAATGGAAATGCCACCACCAAAGAATATTAGTCAACTACGATCTTTATAGGGCAGGCTACAATTAATCAGGAGGTTTATCTCCCAATTAGCATACAAAAGTCATCCCTTCAATGATTTGCTACATAAGAATGTCTCTTTTAAATGGGATCAAGGATGTGAAACTACTTTCAATCAAATAAAGTAATATTTGATGTCACCCCCCATATTGATGCCACCTATAGAAGAGAGACCCTTATTACTATACATTGCAACAACTGAGATTTCTTTGGGAGCTCTATTAGCACAGGAAGATCTTGAGGGAAGGGAACATGCTATCTATTATATCAGCATGAATTTGAATGGTTATGAGATAAATTACACATTCATCAAAAAAGCTTGTTTGGCAGTGGTATTTTCTACCCAACAATTGTGGCATTACATGTTAACCCACACAGTCAAACTCATAGTGAAGATTGACCTGTTAAAATATTTACTCAGCAAGGCGGCTCTAATAGGAAGACTAGCCAAGTGGGTCATGATCTTGAGTGAATTTGATATCCAGTATGTGGATCGAAGATCCATCAAGGGTCAAGTGATAGCCGATCAGTTGGTTGAAGCTCCATTACCAGATGATCATCCGATGAACATTGAGTTTCCTGATGCAGACATTCTTACTATGACAACACAATAATGGAGGCTTTATTTTGATGGCTCATACACACAATGTGGGTCGGGTGCGAGAATTCTATTTGTTACACCTCAAGGAAATACCATCCCAAAGTCTTATAGACTCATATTTCCATGTACAAATAATGTAGTAGAATACAAGGCATTAATCATTGGCATCAAAGTGGCAGTTGAATGAAAAATCACAAAGCTACAAGTATATGGAGATTCACAACTAGTCATTTATCAGGTAAATGATGAATATCAAACAAAAGATGAGAAGTTGATGTTGTATAAGAAAATGGTGGATGATCTCAAAAAGTACTTTATGGATATCAAGTTTGAATAGATTCCAAGGGTAGAAAATAAAGCTGCAAATGTTATGGCGACGATTGCTTCTCTCTTATAGTTGCCAAAAAAATGAGGTCATTATGAGTTTATGGTGGAACAAGTGTCTAACCTTGCTTATGATAATCTAGAATCTCAAACCATATGCCAATTAGTTGACATTGAATCCTCAATTTATGGAAAGACCTACGCTTACCTAAAAGACAATATCCTTCTTCTCGATCTTTTCGAAAACTAGAAACTCAACTTCATTCACCAAACCGCACGACATACCTTAATTGTTGGCATTCTCTACCGTCGAGGTCTAGATGGTACTCTCCTTTGGTGTCTAGAACATAACGAGTCTGAGACAACTTTATGTAAGGTTCATGAAGGTATTTTTGGAACTCATTCAAGTGGACTATCTCTAGCGAAGAAACTCCTCCGTTTGGGGTATCACTGGCCAAACATGGAGAAGGAGTCTTTTCAGTCTGTTAAGAAGTGTGAAAAATGTCAAATACATGGTAACCTAATCCATGCATTGACGCAAGAATTACAACCATTCACTTCAACATGGTATTTTTGTCAATGGGGATTGGACTTGGTAGGAAAGATTAATTCATCTTCATCCAATGGACACAAATTTATAATCACAGAAACAAAGTACTTTACAAAGTGGATAGAAGCGGTTCCCTTAACAACAATCACTAGAAAACATATTTCTTCTTTCATACTGAATTACCTCATCTGTAGGTATGGGATTCCTCATTCCATTGTCACAGATAATGGTCAACCTTTTAAGAATCAAGATGTTTAGGAATTGTGTGAGAGGTTTTTTATCCAACATCAATTTTCAACACTATACTATCCTAAAGGAAATGGCCAGGCAAAGGCCTCGAACCAAACTATTTTGAAAATCCTAAAGAAGACTATCAACAATGTTGGATGTGATTGACACATTCAATTAAATCCTGCTCTCTGGGCATATCGAACCAACATCATAACACCTACAGGAGCTACACCATATGCCTTGGTATATGGATCAGAGGCCATAATACCTATCGAGGTTGAAATACCATCACTCCGTGTGTCACTAAAGGGAATTATTTCAGATGAGGATTATAGAGTGTCCAGACTTCAAGAGTTGGAATTGTTGGATGAATGTCATCAACAAGCTGTGAACCATTTAAAGGAATATCAACAGAGAATGTACAAAAGCTACAATAAGAGGGTAAAACCTAGAACATTTCAAGTTGGTGATTTGGTCCTAAAATAAAACCCTCAGAATCAACAAGATAGAGAAAAGAAAGGGAAGTTTGAACCTAACTAGCTAGGTCCCTTTGTTATCATATCTATCTATGGATCTGGAGCCTATTGGTTGTCTACACTTGAAAGGGATTTGTTTGATGAACCTATCAATAGTATCCATCTCAGGAAATTCTATACCTGAATCATCTAGTGCATGGGAAAATGGTCACCTTGATGAAAACCTGGCAAATAGGCGTCATGGTGACAGAAAAATACAAAAAAATAAAAGACAAAAAAAGTACAAAAAAAAAAGAAAAAAGAGAAAAATACCAAAAAAATCATAAAGTCTGAAAAAGTGTAATAAAAACACGTAGTGAAAACCTAGAAACAGTCGCTACTTGTGATTTAAACTAGCTTTTCTATCTATTTAAGACATGTCTTAACCTTTCACTTTCACCATCATTCCATTTATCATTTGATAGAAGGACCTCTTGTACATATCCTGGCAACATGGTCGTGTCTCACCGTAGCTTGGGGGAAAATCCTAAAATCACTGGGGGAAATAAACTTTGAGCTTAAACAAATAGGAAAACAACAATATGACAACACAACAAACACAATGATCACAGTGAAACACAACATTGAACATACATCGAACATCAAAATATTCCAGAAAATCAACTATCCATATCAAACATCTGAATTCAAATCAATCCAAACAACTATGGATGGATGATACTCTTTTGACTTATGATTTTATCACTTTAGCTTGAATGTTCAAATGTTGTACTTTGATTTTTTTTATCATTTCTTTGGAGCAACTTGATGATGTATTGAACTAGATAAGCTAGGAAGGAGAATGGTATTTTATTTGTCTACTGTCTATGAATTGATCATTATTTTTGTGTGAATTATCGCGAGACATGCTCTACAAAGTATCACTGATGACATTCCAAATTCACATAGTAAAATCATTGATTTTTGTTTGTTTACACAAGAAATGCGCAGGACATCTCGGTTTAATTATACCTAAATGCTTGTGTTAACTTTCTATATCAAAAATCATGAAAGTAGTACTCAGGTCATCATGGTCTAACTCATACCATTGATTCTTGTACTCACTTTCAACATTTTAAAAGCTCAATGATGATAAAAAGCACGATAAATGGACTATTAAGGTGACAATGCTTGCATATAGATTTGCATGGTAAAATTAGATTGCATTCATGTTAGTTTTGCATCTGTAGAGTATTTTGTTACAAAAATTGATGAAGATTCAAAAACAATGTTATCTTTTCTCATTAATGGATTTAGTATACTTGACATTAACAAAAACATCATCATTATCATTTAATTGCATAATCATTTCCATTACATACATTAGAAAGGATTTATCATTTCATTTTATCATTCATACATTCCATCATATATTTTGCACCATATCATATTTTTCAAATCATCACATCATCTAAATTGCATAAGAAAAATATCAAAAAACAAATCATCTACATAATTGTATTTTCATTAACATTATCATATCATACATCACACATTAGAAGTATCCTCATATTAATCATTCATTCATCCATTTATTACATCATATATTTGCACTTGAAATAACAAAAATAAAAATGCATCATATTTCATTATGTCATATATCATTAAAACAACACATCCAAAATCATGCATATAGTTACATTACCATATTATTTATATATATCCATTATCATACAACTATCATCATGCATTCCATATATCATCATTATAAGCATAATCACATTTAACATCATAAAATCATAAGCATATCACCATGATCATAAGATTACATCCATAACATCATCATATAAATCATCACATGGCATATAGAACACAAAATTAAATGCATCCATCATAGAACCATATAGAACACATATAGATTGATCAATCCACTGCATATCATATAAATCTCAAAAAATCATAATGTCAAGTATACAATGATCTCTGAAATGTAAAGAGATACAACATAAAAAATGGTAGTGAATAAAAAAAACTGAAGTATACATCATGTCTCAAATATATCTTGGAATCCAATCAATGGAGCTATGTGGTGCTACCTCCAGACGGTGCATGCATCTCTGGACCAGTGCCTCCTCCACAAGATGTACCAGGATCTCTCAGATCTCTCCATAGAGGCTCTGTCACACTCACACTAACAGTTCTGGAATGAGTCCTGCCTGATCGAGACTAGGCATAACTAACTCTCTGGTCGAAGGGAACTACATCATGGTATCGACCTCTATAATACTCGGCCTCTCTACCAAAACATAGAACCTTTCTCATATAATCAATCATAGAGGTACCATCAGCTATTCTCTGCAATCTCTTAGCTGCCAATTGTGCCTGCTCTATAGCCTATCTAGCTGCATCTCTCTCGGCTGTCAAAGAGGCTATCTATGCCTGGGAAGCTGCCAACTGTGCCTGTACCTGTGAAAGAATCTGGGTATGAGCATGTGCCTAAGATTGCATCTATGTCTACGTCTGCACTAATAACCACTGAGCCTAAATCAATTGACCCTGTAATGTCTATACTTGCACTTGTAAACTCACAATCTGAGTTTGTTGATGTTGGGAATGCACCCTAATTTGAACACGTTGCTCTGTGAGAGCTATCAGTGATTGCCTCTTATGAGGCACCATGAAGTCTTTGAAACCCAATGCTGAACCCACTCCACCTGATCCACCTGCTCCACTTGATCCACCTACTCCACTTGATCCACCTCCACCACCACCTCCTCCACCACCATCTCCTCCACTGCCATCTCCTCCACCACCTCCACCCCTGTCTCCACCATCTCCATCTCCCTCCTCATCACTACTACTCTCCTCATCATCACTACTCTCCACATCCTCCTCCTCCTCACCACCCTCCTCTCTCCTCCATCGACAACCATGTGGAACAACAATCTCCTCCTCACCAGGTAGTGGCACTAGTTCTTCAGGAACAAAAATCTATGGAAAAGGATGTAGGGCTAGGTACTCTGCATAATCTGTTGTGACAGGTGGCTCAATAATCTCAAGATGAATCTCCCAAACCAAAGGCTATAGACCTTAGTACTTCTAAACTATAGTATCATATGAAAGGCTGGGTCCCCACTCAGTAGAATCTATCTGACGTTGGGCGTAATGAGCAACACCCTGGGGAATGCCCTATACTATCCCATATAGTCTGAGCACTCCCCAAAATAAAAATCTCTCGATCACAAAATGAGTCCTACCAATTAGAAACATAGACTGGTAGAGGTATAGCATCTCTATATCATCATCATCCCAATGCTCACAATCTAGATAGGTTCACCACATAACAACATCTACATCATCCAAGACTCTCCTCCAATGCTCCAACTTACCCAGTCTAGGCTGAGTAAGTCAACCTGCGTATATATGCACACACGGTCTCATGGCGGGTTGTTGTCTCACCATCATTGGATGTGTAACAACTATATGCTCCCATGCCCACACTTGAAGTAATGTAACCCCAGAAGATAAATTGCGACCTCAGAGGTAGACCACCTAATGTAAATCATGGTAAAGATGAGTGAGCATACACATACCCCATGCATATCTGGTACCGTGAACAATGATACTCTCCAAAATATGGCCCCAACCAACAGAAAGTCCCTTTGACCTGTGATCAAGATAAAGGAACCCTCTAATGAAACCAACAAGTATTGATGGTAGGGTAGCATAGGCATCCACCATCTCTCGCTATGGAATCTCGTATCCATAAATCGTCTCATCCTGAAACACTCTGCATAGAGCATCGGTCCCGCCCTGCTTTGAAGAATCATAAACTACAACATCCCCAATAATGGGTATCCTCAAAATCCGCTATACATCCTCAAGAGTGACTGTCATCTCGTTGATAGGAAGGTGGAAGGTATTATGCTCACTATGCCACCTCTCTACTAGGGCTATCAGGAGAACCCGATAAATCATAATCTGGCGCATATCTAAGAGAGAGGACAAACCACAACATGTGGTGACTACTGTCTCAGGCTGCATTAGCTGCGGTATCAAATCAAATGTCCTAGGAAATCACTCTCAAACTTGTAAGTTCGTCAATGACTCCTATCATCATGAAATATTAAAAGTCAGTAATCATTGTCAATTTATTAAACATCAATCAGCCTATCAAATCTAATCAGCTCTGGTGAGATTTTGATCAAATCTCGTGAGCAACTATCATTGAAACTTACCTATCATGAGGTCAATCATTAGTCTAAAATTGTACCTCACCTATCATGAGGTCAATCATCAATCTAAAATTGTACCTCAACTATCATGAGGTCAATTAATCAAATCAACCTCACCTATCATGAGGTTTATCAATCAAACTATAATTATTCCTCTCCTATCATGAGGTTTATCAATCAAACTATAATTATTCCTCGCCTATCATGAGGTTAATTATCATCAATCAATCATCAAATCTTGCTTATCATGAGGTTGACCATCATCTAATCTATCGAGATCATCAATCAACATCAAGTAAACGGTTGACATGATCGAAAATCATCAAAGACAAGGACAAAATTGACAAAATCTATCATTCTGACCTATATGCGCTAAAATATTTTTTCAATGCACCAGAAAAGTCAAAGCGCCATTTAAACTCATCAATGCGCTATTTTAGGTGGCCAATGCGCCAAATCAGTCGATGCGCCATTTCGAGGAGTTAATGCGCTAAACTAGGTGGTCAATGTGCCATATCATTCAATGCGCTAATCTATTCTACCTATGCGCCAACCTATCTATTCTATGCGCTAAAACATTGTTGCGCTAATCTAACCTATCGACGTGCTAAAATAGATAACCTATGCACTATTATGGTGGATGCGCTACTACAGCAAGTGGATGCGCTATTGTGGCCTATGTATGCACTAAAAGAAACTAAAACATTTCAAACTGAAATAAAACATGAGAAATTCAAAAAATGCAAAAAATGAGGAGGTTCACGGGTACATACTGGAGGTCCATAGGCGACCAGGTGGTTGTGTGGACGCACACACTTGAAATAATGAGTGTGGTAGGGGATTGACATTTTTGCTCCAAATGGCTCCAAATCACTCTCTCTCAAATTTCAAAACTCAATATGCACAAATGAATTCAAAATCAACCTTTTTAGCTTTTTAATAAAGTGATTAAAGGGATTTTGGTGAAATTTAATTAATTTCTTTTCAAGGGGGCTTAATTCAAAATTCATCACAGGGGCATTTTAAACAATTACTTTTCAAGAGATAAATCGTTGTGTCACCAAAACTTTATCGAATCATCAAATCATCACAAAAATCATAAAAAATTGAAAAATTCTAAAAAATCCAGAAAATTAAAAATTCATCAATTTATCTCCCAAGGGGGCATATATTCATAATCACTTCAAAATCAACGTCTGGGGCATACTGAAAATTTTTCGTCAGTACTAGCAGTAGCAACAAAATTTTCTTTGAAGCAATGCATAAACACATCACTTCAAAGAGGGGAAAAATTTATACACCTAAAAATGGTCTAGATAATTTAATTAATTAAATACGATTTATTTGATTTAATTAGCCTTTAATTCCTCTACTATTAAATAAATAGAAATATTTATTTATATAGTTCACTTCTAATTCTTCCATCTTTATCATGTTATTTCATTTTAATTAAATAAATGAATTTAATACTTTGTTTTATTTAATTATCGAATTATTCTATAATTATCTTCCATCTTAATCACATTATTTCATCTAAATTAAATAAAAAAGTTTCATAATTTGTTTTATTTAATTATCATATTTCTTCCATATTTGTTTAATAAACATAGACTTCTATAGTTTGTTTTATTAAATTAAATATCTTCTTTTCCTAAATTGAATAATTCTAAATATTCAATGAAACATATTTCTATAGATAATCATATCTACCTACCAAATTAGATATTATATGTCTAATTTAATTCATCTCAACCTTCACGGGCAAACTTGGAGACAAATTAGAGACAAATTTGCAGGAAAACTTCTTCTTTCATTGATTCTTCCCATCTTCTGGCTGAGTGTTTTTGTGGGGAGTCCAACAATCTCCATAATCATCTCAGGCTTCTTCATCCTTCACCATTCAATCCTTCAGATCAAATCTAGACCTTTGCTTTGCTTCCCCTTCACAAATGTGTGGTCGGGAATCTATAAATACAACCTCTATCTATAGGAAAAAGGATCCGAACTTTTGTGCAAACTTACTCTACAGAAACATCAATTGAGCAATCAAGAATTTTAAAATAGCAATAGCAAATAACATATAATTTAGTTTATAATCATGTCTTTCATCATAGATTTCATCTTAATTATATAGCTTTCAATATCATAACACAACATATAGTTTTCATTTATCAACAATCAATATCATAGCTTTTACATCATATAGCTTGCATATCATTTAGAAAATCATATAGCTTATCATTCTCATTCTCTAGATTGGCATTTTTAACAGTCACAGTGCAATCAAAATCTGAGAGCCCCGTGACTTAATAAATCTTTGGAGATAGAGAGCAATATGACACTTTCAATAGATTTCTTGTTTTTATTAGATTTAATTGTTTGTTTAATTCTATTGATATAATGTCTTATTGATTGTGTTGATTATCAATTACTCACACTTTACTCACACAGTTGATTTTTAGACCAAGACCCTTCAATCGGATGTTGAAATGTTGAAAAGACCACTAGCTGAGTGTAGGAAATGAAACAAAGAAGTAATGGGAATGGAGAGTTAGCTACAAGATGAAATAGTTGCAATGTAGGAGTCTCTTCAAAATATGAGAAGTGATAGTGTTGAAGAGGTAAGAAGAACTAACTCTCTATTGTATTCCATTAAGGATGTAAAATATGCACACCAATTGCAATAATTACAACATGACACATTGGAAGCTAACATGCTTTGAATCTTTTAGAAGAGGACAACAAAATTGATCAAGAGTTGATGCTTGATTCCATTATGGCTAGAGACAAAAAGAGGAGACAAAGTGCTCTCATTGAGATTTCAGTTGCACAATTAAGTAATACAGTCTTAGTTGTTGAACTCCAACTAGTTGACAAGGGACATGATGAAGCAATATTGCAAGATAAAGTCAAAAATGTAGATCATGTAGTAGGGTCAAAGGAGGATCAAATTTTGGAAATGGATTCTCAATTGAATGGCGTGTGGCAAAAAATTGAGAGGTCTAAGGTAAAAATGAGACAAGCTTTAAAATGTTTGAAAGAAGTACAGGGCAGCTTAGAGCAGGACTCTACATATCAGATTAGAAAGTTGTAGGGGTCCAAGATGGAAGACATTGATAAGGCCTTAAAAGGTGCAAACAAGGAGCCCTCTCAGATGGAACTACGTTTCTTTTCTTTCCCTTGGGAGCATGATGCAGGAGCATCAATTTCAAGGTTTTTTTATGCTTTATTTGGTGATAGGAGTCTAGTTGAGTGGATTTAGGTTTGTGGACTCCATTGGGATCATAATCCAATGGTTAGGTTAGGTTGAATAGGCTAGAAATTCAAATTACTAGTTTCCCACCTTAAGGTAATTTGAATTTTTGAAGTGTTTTTGGTTTGTCACAAGGTTGAGATTGGTCCCTCAACTCTTGTTTTTGGTTTCCTGAAGCATAATAAGTTCCTAGAGGACCATGGTAGTCATGTAAGTTCCTTTTATTTATTTTGTTTGCATGTTGTGTTTAAAAGTTGCACAAAGTGGCAAAATTGTCAAATTTTATGACATTGCAATTAGGGCTATTGGGGAAATGGACATAAGCTCATGTGTAACTGTTTCTCAAGATTTTTTTGAATGCTAAATCAATGAAGAATACACTCCAAGAAGCATGGGGAGTAGGATTTGAGAAAATACCCAGTTATTTCGCACTTTTGTGATAGTTTTTACTATGAAACAACGAGAAACTTGCTTGGTACGGATTTGTATGGCATACTAATTGGTCTAAAGGTGGATGAAAGTGTAAAGCTATGTCTTAAGATTCTAATGCATTTTATTTGGTTTAATTTCATGTTAGAATAAGAAAGTTATGACAAAAACAGTGCTCACGAGTTAGGGACAGACCTAGGATTTCTAGGGAAAAAAATAAATTCATATCTTTATTTCCATCCATCCAAAAACATGAGACATGGTATAATTTTTTGTAGACATTTAGGAACATGTTTCTAGAAGGAGTTCAATAATTCTTTGTTTTGAATGACTTATGAATGACAATGTGTTCTTGCTGTCACTAGTTGTTGTTGAAACCCTACCTCTTTGAGGGTTTTTTGAAATTGCTTTGTTTTGGGTTTAAATATTGTCAAGAACAGTTAGAAGGAGGTCTTTGGAGAGTTTCTAAGAACCTTAAGGCCTGAGTGCATGAAGGATAGGTGAATTTGGATTCCCTTTTGAGAGTTGAACCTAGAGAAATTGGCTTGTAGAGCATGTTAGCTGGGTATTTGTTGTTGTCATCATTAAAGGAACAAAAAATCTTGTGTTTATTGTTGTTAAGGCCACATTTTCAATGTTCTTGAGAGCCCATAGTGCTTGCAAAATCTTTCCCTCTGCATCAACTATGCTTTCAAATTTTGATCTCTTTGAGGCAACCATATTTAATGTATAAACTCGACTGTAAGGTTCCTAATTTATTTATCCATAACAAATTTGAAAATAAGAATCCAATGTTCCCCACTACCTTTGTATTTTGCACAACTATGTAGCATAGGGAAGGCATTCTATGCAAGCTAACTAGCTCTTTTCCATTCTCTCCTATGTAAACAAGCATATTCACTCCCTCTGCTCTGTCTATGCTCAAAGCTCTGTGCGCACCTATAGGTACCCACAGTCTGCTATTATCATCAACCTTATCTTGAATTCCTCTTCCCATTCCCCACAAAAGGTCATGCATATAGAGGAGACCTCCTGTTATAACTATAACCATTTTTAGCTGAAGATTCTTGAGGGTTGTTTTAACTCTGTTAATTGGGTATAAAACTTCCTAGTAGGTAACAACTCCCATTTTCCTTTTACCAACAAAGAAACAAGCTATATCCAAAAATATTTCCTTCTCAACATTGCTAAGTCCATCATAAATTATTCAAAGGACTTTGGATATTTCTTGATTTTCCCCAATGTTGTGGAGAGCTTCATTCTCCCCTAACCCACTTGTTTGTCGCTCTTTGGTTAGAGGAGAAGGGTCTAAGAATCTTGTTTTTAGTGAATAGAATAATAGACATATCAATTAAATACCTCTCAAAGCCATGAATGATTGAATAGAAAAACTAGACAACAATATGCCACGAGATAAAGATATGGTGGGAAGAATGATGCCCATCAAGCTTAGAAAATTTATGAATGTATGAAGTGTTCATGTAGGTGATAATGACATGGATGAATAAATATCCCAATAGATAAGGGACTAATCCACCAAGTAGAGATTCTAGAGTTCTCTACATTCCTCTAGGGATTATAGTCCCTAGTTAGAGTTGCTATTGTTTACTACCCTATTATCACAAAGTCTTTTTGTACCCCACAAATGTCATCTATAGTTAGGTATGCAATACCTTTCTTATTGCATCCATGTGTGAAGTGAGACACTGCATTGAAAAATATTAAGGGCTTAAGAAGAAGGTGTCCTAGTTTGCACATGGTTGTTGTATCTACTTATAAAGGTATGAGATCCTCAATTCAAGGTAAAACTATAACATTAACACTTAATGATAATCAAAAAGGATTTTCATGTGCATTGGCTATGATTTATTTTAAGTTTTGCCATTATCTACTCTTTGGAATTTCAAGAGATACACCTTAGGGAACACCACCCTTGGTCTAGCAAAACCTAAAGATATCATCAATCCTTATCAATTGGTCATTTTATGTTGTTATTTGATCATAACTCTTGCCTTTCACCTTTGATGGCATACCCTAGACTTAGGTGTCAGTGCAAATATTTAGGATAAGTAGAGTTACATGTTTGAGAGCCAACACTCCTGACAAATTTTTAAGGGTTGACATTATTTAAAATACTTATGCAGATTATTAGGTTATTAGGGTCATCTTCTCCTAGGTCAACCTCATACAAAGAATTGGATCTATAGTCACATAAATGAGAGAAAACAACACTCTTCAATTATGTAAATATTCTAGAATAATGATGTGGATAAAAGTATAGAAATGTATCCCATTTTTATAAACAAAATGACCGACACAAATACATTTTTTAACTTGAAGGGGCTGAAATTGACACTATGTTTTGAAAAAAGAATAGATAAAAGATGTAAGGTACTTATGATTTTTTAATACCATAAAATATGTTCCATAGAGTTGATGAGGTGGAGAAGCTAAAAAAAATCGCTAGCCTCAACATATTTGTATTACAAGAACAAGCTAAATGAAGGCTTAAAAAGCAAGTCTCAAAAAACTATTAGTAGTTAGGTCAACACCTAAGTAATATTGGCGAAGCTCGATTGACCACCAGAAGCTTGCATAATGAGGAATGGAGGAGCTAATTTCAGTTATGGGGAGGGACGAGGAGGCCACAGGAACATGGTGCGTAAGAAATCAGAGGGCGTTAAATAAGCCATTGGCTCCCATGTGTCATCTAGAACAATCACTTGAAGCACTCAAAACATGCAATCCACAGCCAGGTCATCATAAATCCAGAGATGAGAGACCGGGCTTGCAACATGAAGTCATAGTCTGCCAAAGTGGCCCAAAATTTCCCCATTGAAAGAAGATACTCCTGAATGTAACCAAAACCAGTCACCTTGATGAAATCACCGTTTAGCATAATGTCCATGATGTTTGAGAGAAACACTGAGGCCACCTAGAAGTAGAACAGCTTCCGTGATGCATCTTAGAGGAGAGATTTACCCATGATCAGACGTAGAGCTACCTCCATGCTAGAATAGTTGAATGAGACACGTGGGAAAGAAGAGTAGAATTATATGGCCCCATAACAGGAGGCTCCCACTTTTGCAGTAGAATGTTTTGACTCTTCTATTAATGGTACACATCAACCACACACCCAATGCTAGATTCAATGACTCAGAAGATGCACACAAAGAGCTCTAGATGGGGAAGATTAATATGCCATTAAACCATATTGAATTCACAGCCCCTGAGAAATATGGACAATAAGGAATAACAGTGTTAGGGGGAGAGCCCAAGGGAAGGAAGGAGCGATCCTTAGAGACCACATCTATATGTAGTCACACTGGCTTAAAATAGTCCCAGGTGAGAACAAAATTATTGAAGAGGAGTAAATAAATGCAAGTAGTTGGGTCAAAAATAGTAGAATGCTTATATCTTGTGTCAAAATAGCCAGGTTTGGTTGAAGAAGCTGAGGTAATGTGTCCTTTGGTAGAGATATTAGGATTTGATTGTTTTCGTGTGCAATTCCACTCTTGATATCTTAACAAGGAAGATATGCTTGAGATCCAAGAAATATATGATTACTAGTAATTCCAGCATTTAATCAATAAAAAGATTGGCACAGAGATCTGACACTTTCTTTGCATCACAAAACATCAGTTGAGGAGCCGAGCAATGTTGAGGGAGAAAGGTCATCCCGAAAATTCCTTAGTCATTGAATTTTTTGTTGTTGAGATTTTATCATATTCTCGGTACCCTTCTCATGAATGGATTGCCAAGGGAATATACTAGATTATTGGCTTTTTCTGAAATAATGGACACATTCATAATACGTCAATTTTAATAACAGAAGTATGATTTGGATCATGATGTATTCTAGTTTCCAATTATTAAGTTTGGGTTATTTGAAAGTGTTTAGGATGACCATTCAATCTACCTCAATAATGATTTTGAAAAAGTTATTTAATTCATAGTTGGTAGAGCTTATCTAGAGTTTTCTAGATGCTGCAGCTAAGACTTGACTGATTATTTCTTAATATGTCTATATACTTGAAAGTCTTAGATTTCTTTCAGAAGTCATATCAAAATTTAGTTTGACCTCGGAGGAAGGAATCTTTTATTTAATTGATTTTCTATCATTTTTACCAATGTATGATTAGAAGATCCATATGCTAGAGGGGGTTTGAGGTGTTACCAATTTTTTAGTATGGAATCGTCCAAATTGAAGTCCTTTTTTTTCGCAGATAGAGATGCTTGAAATGCTAGCCATGATTGTTTGATAAACAGCTCTTTCTATTTTGGAGATTACATTTTCAAGAATGGAGATGGATTTTTTGAGGATTTTTTTTTCTTTTTTTTGGAGGATAGAGATACTTGCATATGTAGAATCATTGTGTAGGATTGGTCAATTCTAGAAATGTTGGACTGGAGATTTGCGTAGAGGAGTTACTAGATTTAATTTTTCATAGAGGAATATCTAACAATTGAAGTTAAAATTGTAATATAAAAGAAGGTGATTAGTATCTTTTGTAGTAGATCTACATAAAACATAATTGAAAGCATGAGAAATGCCCAATTTTTCTAGCCTCAAGTACTTGTTAGAATTCTATTATTAAGAGTGACTCAAGAGAAAGCCTCTACCTTAGGCAAGCATGAGTTGCTCCAACAAAGGTTTGAAGGACAAGCTTCTTGGAAAGATTTGCGAGTTAAGACCTTATAACCATCTTTTACTAAGTAAATATATGATTTAGTAGTCATCTAAGATAATTCATCTTTCCTAGTCAAGTAGAAAATATTCCTCTTTTTCAATTTATTTGTTAACTATTTTTTCTAATCCACTAAGAAGGGATAGTGGTCAAGGGAATGCATTATTTCCCACAACAAAGTAATCCTTCAATTTAGAGCCCTAGTTCTATTGGAGGAAGAGTTTCATATCTTTTAGGTCATGTATGTTAGTAAGAGGCTTGTGACTATTCCGAGAGTCTTCCCAAAAAAGTGCTCTCTCCCCATTGTGAATAATCCAAGATAGGTAAGGTAATATAACCTCTCAACAATTGATTGGGAAGTTCCACATTTTAGAGCTTGAAGGAGGGTTGGCTATGGTAAAAAATATTTCTTTCTTTGGAGAGTAAATATTTTTCCCTCGTAATTTTGCATTGTTTTGAATCATAGTTTGAATATATGTACCATGTTAGCTTTTTTTGTTAAAGCAAAGTTTTGAGCTTCTAAATTCCGGATTCTTGCTCCACCCACAAATTTTACACTACCATGTTCCAAGAAATTAAAGTAATTTTACTTTTATTTTTAGAATTGTCTTTCCAAAGGAAGTTTCTTATCTACTTCTCAATGTCAAAATGATACCTTTAAGAAGTTGTAGAACTATCATCATGTAAATTAGTATGGTTGAAAGAATAGTTTTGGTCATGGTAATATTACCAACTTCGATATGTTCTAAAATTTAAAATGATATAAACTAATGAAATTTGGAACATGTTGTGTAGTTTATCTTTCTAATTTAAAATGAAAATAAAAACTGATTGGATATATTTTTTTCAAAATTTTAAAAAATATTTCAATTTGGTTAAATGTTTTTTTTAAATGAGGTCGATGGGAGGTAACAATTAATATAGTAAATTTACTTTTTATTTAATATTTTTCCACTTAGATAACTTGCATGGAGAAAAAAAAGTTAACTTTCAATGAATATTTATTTTCTAATATTTTTAAAGTCAAGTCCACTAAAATTACAATAGTTTCAATAAGGTGCAACTTTATGTCTAAATTGTTTTCATAAAAAAATTAACCTTTTTTGGAAAGGATTCTCTCCTCTAATAAACTATATTTTTCTTAAAGTTTGCAAATAAAATTTATTACAATTTTTAAATTTTAATTATCCTTATGTTTGATTATAACTATCTACTTGTAGTAAATTTCGAAATAATAATAAAACTAATTAAAATATTAAAATTTTTAGTGAATTTTAGGCTTAAGCCCTACCAAAGGTTATTTTTCGAGTTCATGAACATATTCAAGTTGGTTGGAGAATTATGAAATTTGATGCACTTTTGTTGTTCATTTCCCTCAAAAGAGGGGTTAGGCTATCATATGTGATATCAACTCAATAGTTTTGGGCAAAAGGGTTTTGACTAAAACCCTTAATAAACCTTTTCACCTAAAACTAAATGCATATCAAACTTGAAGTTGATATCAAATGGTGTTGATTTTTTAATTTTTAATTTAAATATTTTTGCCAAAACCCATTGTGTGACACAAGTGCCACATAGTTTTGGTTGAAACTATTTCACCTAGAAGTCTTTCATGTAAAACAAGTCCATCCAATTTACTATTTTTGATAAAAAAGTGGGACATGGATTCAGAATTTCACCAAAGTAAGATTGGATTACTTTTAGTGCTCCAAATATAAATATTGCTATAATGAATTCTCTTTATATACTCTAAAAATGTGAATAATAATAAAATTATACTAGATGATAAATGAATGCACATTGCCTCTATATATAATAAAACATCGTGTGAAACATATACCAGGTTAGTTTGTGTTGGGAATAAAAGAGGTAGGAGTTAGAAATTTTTGAATTTAGGGGTTAGCTTTCTAGGAGTGAGAGTAATCCCATGCTCATGGAATTGGCCTGAGAAATCATAAGGCTAATAGTATGTGGGAAATGAATGTTAATATGTGATGGGCAACAATAGACATAATAAATGTCAAAGGCATAGGTATCTGCATATATGGATAATGTATAGTGAAATGTATGGGAATGAACTTAAAGGTGGGGACATGTGAAGGATCAGAAAATGAACTTAAATTCACACAAGATTGCATCATTTATTATGTAATTATATTAATCCATTTCATCAAATAGGTCAAAAGTGAAATAAGAATTGACATGACTATGTAAATTTTTCGATTACATACTTTTAACATTTAGTTGATTGAATTTCATATGGGATTTGGAACCTAAAAAGTTATCACACCTCCATACAACTTTTAGATAACTTCAATTTTTTTTTACTTATATATATATACAACTTTACAAGATCCAAAGCTATCATTAATCACTTTACTTGCACATCATCTAAAGGTGGGAATTATTTTGTTCTTTTTCAATGACATATGTTGTAGAATGTAGATACTTATAGATTCTCTAAAATACACACCATCTTATTGTAGAGCATCCCTCATGAATAACAAGTATGTGAATGGTTATCATTCATTAGGGTGATGAGATTATCAATTCCCGCCATATAATGAGAGACAATTGTAAATGAGGGTTTTGTTCTCACTTAACTCATTACATTTGATGTTTGCAAGTAATTTATATTTCTCCATTTTTCATAAGCTTGTCTTTCCCATTATATGACTTCTCCACTAACTTTCTTTTCTCTCCAACCCCATTCTAGGATGATGACATTTGTTCCTCCCCTTATTTCATCAATCATTATATTGTTTTCTCCATGAAAATATAGAATAATACATTACTCTATGAGGTTGTACTTGACATGGTGACCAAAAAATTATTTCAAAGTGGGATGATAGACTACTAGACTACTCTTTTGTTCTTTACATCTTACCATTTTTGTGAATGTTTCCAAGTAGAAGGTATTGAGGAATTCCTAATAATTGTTATGGATAAAGCTAAAAAAGTAAAGGTAAAAGATGTTAATCTTGAAAACAAACTCATTCTCACAATTGAAAAGGTTCAAGAAATTCAAGAAGAACTTGAAAAAGTAGGAGAATCATATTTGGGGGGTTTCTATTTTTTATTTTTGGAATCCCCTTTCGATTATTTAGTAAAAATTCTTGCAATGTGAAGTATTTCCTCTATCCTAATTTTATTTCAATACTACTCATTGTAGGAAATTTGAGATAACAATTTTTTATTTGCAAACATTTTTTGCCCCCAAGATAGTGATTTCCTTCATCAATATATTTTGAGATAATAGTTTTATTTACATCACCTCCCATTATCAATGCATCACCTCTAAACACTCAACCAAAGTTAGTGAAATCTTCTCTATATTTTCTTTTTCTTTTTCCTTCCATTTTCTTGTTATATAGATTTTGTAATTGATAGCCATCTTCTTCCCATGCTAAAAAGGGGCTTTAGAGCTTTCTTCTTCCTCCACTTTGTAAAACCATCAGTATTGCTTGGTAGGTCAAATAATAAAATAAATTTTGATCATACTCTTCATCCATATTTACACTTTGAATCACACTAAAAACAAATACAAATGCAAACAATTGACTTGATGAATTCTACAAAGAGATGCCTCTAATTATTAAAGTAGAGACCTATTATGAATAATTAAGGATGAGTATATGTTTCAAAACATATGATATTTTCTTATGCTATGCATTTTCCATTATAATTCATTACTTCATGTTTCCTTAAGCAATAAATAAATTTTACAATTTGTTTCACAAAATAAATATCATTTGTCAAGAGAGACATACTCATGAGGTAAAGTAAAAAAAGAGTCTTATTCTTAGCACCATCTATAGTAGATTTAGAGCATGCTCGTATTTATTTCTACTTGAAATGTGTAGTTTTTAGTCATTATATTTTTATAATTTTTATAATCTTTTTCATTTTCCACAATGATAATTTATAGAAGTGTATTAATTCAACTAGTCTTATACATTCTCATTGTTTGTTTTTTACTCTTCCATTGTATTTTAATATAGTAGTTCTTTATTTAGATGAGTCATGCCACTAAACTTTCTACGACTTACATGCTAACTATCAATTAACAAGTATTTACAGTGCAAATAGATAACTACTTTGAATGGTTCTTCACATCTGATTTTATACCATCTTATTTATCATAGCAATAGGCACGTTAACAATTTAGACTAATATTCTAAAAAATTGTTAGAAATGTAGATGATTTCTATTTTAAAATATTAAAAAAAATTGAAAGAAAAAATAAACAAATATTTTAAATTTTAACAATAATTTGATAAATTTAGTTTATTATATCTTATTTTATTTTATTATTGAACTAACAACTTTTCGTAATATATAATCATGTTAACAAAAAATTAATTGATAATTATAAATTTTTAAACAATGAATTTAAAAAAATAAATTAGAAATAGAAAAACAAAAAATAATATTAAAATTTATGGTTAATTTATTATTTCCAAGATTCGATGTCTTTATGAATTTATTATGTGTGGCCTCCTTAATACTAGATTACAAATTATTTTTATTTCTCACATAAATATGAAAAATTCTTTTAATTATATATGCTACTATCATATAATCATTACACTTTTTCTAATAAATATATTAATTATATGATTTACATAAAAATATTTAAATATCTCCAATAAAAAAATGTCAATGTTTTGAAGTCTTCTTTCATTATTAAATTAAAAAAAAAGTTAAGTGTAGCAACCAAATAAAAGACATAATTATAATCCCCAGTTGCCAAGTTTAAATTATGTTCCAAAGTCTTCTTTCATGATAGAGGTGATGTAAGGTTGAATGTAAAGAATGGTGAATGGTGTACTAAAATTGACTTGAACGTAGGTAAAAGACATAAGGGGTCCATTAAGGCAATGAAGTTTGGATAAAACCATGAGAACATAATCATTTATTTCCTTTCTTTTAATTTAAGTGTTTACCATGATGTAAGGCTACACCAAATCTTCATTGACCCATGTGGACGCCCAATCCAAAGGATAAGGCCAAATACTTGATTGATTTGTATTATTAGCCTACAAAAGGCCAAATTTAAGGGGTCCCATGGAAGATCCCAAAAATTAAAATACTATATATAATATAAAAGGTCTTGCATGTCTAAGTTATAAACTATAAAATAGTTAGAAAATAAAACCTACCACAGAGGATAAAAGTTCTAAGAGATGTACAAGGAAGGTAGAAGTTAGGTGCATCTTTAAGAGATAAATTATTTAGTTATTTGTTATTAGGTGATTATCATGACTTTTTGTTTGTTTTAAATTTTAATTATTTTACATTTGTTTTTTTATAATCTTTTGTAACTAAGAGTATAAATTTAAATTTAAAGTTTTTTGTTTGATAGTGAAAGATTAAGGAGTATTCATTCTGTCAAATTTGTGAAAGGTACAATATTGACCTTATATGTTATTTATTGTACCATTGAAGGTTTAGACCTTGGTGGATGGCATAATTAAGAAACGTACATCACCCACACTAATTATGTTCAATGGATTGAACTACAACACTTTGACTAGTAAGTGACATTTTAAGATTTTATTTTCCTTTTAAAAATTACTAATACTAAATTGGGCAATGAATTCTTTTACAAGTGTTTTTAATTAGAATATGGATCTTTGGGTAATTTGATATGCATGATTTTAATTAAAAGTTTTGATTTTATATTTTATAATTTAATGATAAAAAATTAAATAATATTATAGAGGAGAAAAGTGCATATTTTTTCACAAAGTTATTTGCTTAGATTAGCTTTAATTTTTGTAATTTGTTTTAGTTCTCTTTCCACTTTACCTAGAAAAATGAATTAGTGAAAATTCATTAAAAATTTATATAACCAAATGGCCTCTTAATTCCGTAGGCTATCATGTAAGTCTAGTCCCAAACAATTTTCCCACACTTGATGTCCACATGATTGTATATTTGAAGTAAATATAGATACCAATAGTCGGTATGCATGGATATCTTAGTCATTTGAATTTCCCTATTTGATCAACAATTCAGATTGTTTTATCTTTTTGAAAATATATAAGTAAAGTGGTTTTTTCATTTGTAAAGATATTTTAAATCTTAATGAATAGAAGTGCTACTATTGGCTTTATTTATCATTTATCAACTCAAAGAGCACCCCTTAGTTTGATTTTTCCAATGTGTTTGTATCTATCTACCTACAACCCCCGAATTTATGTTAATTGTATGTGTATATTTGAATTCCACAAGTAATAATGATGTCAATTGAGGGATTTCTATACATAGTTTTAAGATTGTGTAAGTATGATGAGTCAATCTTGGTGACAAACATTTATAATTCATTATTAAGAGTTGGTTGTGTACAAGAGAGAGTATAAGTATGTTGAGTCAATCTTGGCCACAAACATTTATAATTCATGATTAGGAGTTGGTTGTGTGCTAGAGAGATAATTTATCATTTCTATTTAGTGTATCACTCCCTTTTATTTTATTTATCTATCCATCTCACCTTCCAATCCTTACCCTAGTTTAATTTCATTTCCTTGTCATGTTAGGTTAGGGTATATTGACTATTGGATTAGCTTTTTTGGTCTCTATTTTAAAGTATTTTACATTACTAATATATTAGTAGTAAAATAGAAGAGGAAGCTAAACTTTGTAGATTACTATGAAATTTTTTTAATACTATAGATGCATACATTTCTATACTATTGGGTATTATCTTGAGGCTATAAAATCCACAAGCACAAACATGTTTTCACTATATCTAACAAGTGGTGATTTGAACTTAAGTTCACACACCTAGGAGAAATACTAACCCCACTTATCTATGAGTATTTAGGTCTTCAAAACATCTCCTTATCATGGGAATTCTTCCCATTGCATCATGACTTGTTCACTAGACAACATGTTCCTTAGATAAAAGTATGCTTATAATATAATCTACCTTTTTAATATTTTAAATTTTAGATTTCATGGTCAACAATCCTTGACATGGTCATTACCTATCAGTATGCACACTACAAATTTTAAATTTGGTGTCTAATATATGTGTTTAAAGGAATCAATCCTAAAAAATTCTAAAAAACTATCATTTGACAATTAGGACAACACATTTGCACATTTATCTTCAATATATAACATATTTATAATGAGCCTTATGTCTACATCAACATCTACATCCAAATCTATAGTATCCTTTACTTATACTATTAAGTTAGTCTTGGGAATTGACTAAGGTACAAGGAAGTCATCAATATCAACTCTTACATGGAAAGCCCCATAATATTGATTAGCACCAATATATTTTTCCTTACTTTAGATATTCATAGGAAATTATGTGTTAGAAATATTATAAATAGAATCTCACTGAGGATAGGATCATTGTTGTGATTCTTTCCTAATTCTCAAATTATATTCATCTATGTAATTATGATCCAATTTATAATATTATTACGCAGTGTGTATCCTTTTATAGTAGTGTCATATTAGTTAAATCTCACATCATAAGGTATGAAAGGAAACTAGACTAGATCCACACTAATCCTACGTGAAATAATACAAGTAACAATAGATCTAAATTAATTTTATCAAAATAATAACTATGAAATAACATAAGATACCCTAAAAAAATCCTTTCATGAAAATCTAACATCCAAAACACACTCAATGTATTGATACCAATCATAATATTATATTACAAACACAAAGTTTCAATACTATCTATAGGAGTACAAAAGATCTTCAACACTATCTTCTAGAATCAATCTAATAACTTAACCTTGTTATAAACTTGTTATGCAATAAAATGTTTCCTATCTATTATTACTTTAATTCATTTGAATTTATTCATAATAACATTGCAATAGGTAGTCTTGATAAGTGATATTATAAAATAATAGGCATAAAACCATGGGCTAACTAACTACCTTGAAAAAGGAGCCCAAAACATTATATGGGCTAATGCCACTAATCATCCATATTGTGGAGCACTAGCCCACAAAACATGCTAATTGGGTTGACACCTCAAGTCCTTGAAATGAAGCAAATGTTTATAATATGTTTCCTACACTAATATATAAGAGGATTTATTACAAAAAATAAAATAATTAGATAGTTTCACATAAATAAACATAAAATAAATATTGTATACACTCAAAATTGGTCTGGAAAATATTAATTAAATATTGATGATTTAATTAATGAAATCTGTATTCTTCTACTATATAAATAAATTGCAAATTTATTTACATAGTTCCTATTTCCTTAATTCCTCTATTCTAATTCACCCTCTTCATGATTTAATTAAAATAAACAAATCTACATAATTTGTTTTATTCTAATTAAGTCCCTTTCATGAAATTTGAATTTTTAAATTCTAATTTGACACATTTCTACATATCTCTCTAACTACCTTCCACCTCACCCTCCAACTCACCATGTGTCACATGAAAATAATTATTCTTATTTTCATAAATTGGATATTTACTCTCAACAATTTAACAACCTTCAAGACACATGGCTTCATCCTTCAATTGATTCCTTCTTACACTTGGCAGGATGGTTTTACTAAAGGAAAAATTACCTTGTTTTCTCCATCTCATTCTTCACCGTTGATTTCTCCAGATCAAATTCCAATTGTTCATGGCTTCCAACTCACCCAATGCCTTGGAAAAATCTATAAATTGAGACCCATTTACATCTTTTTCCTAAGGAAGCATTTGCATAATATTACTTTGTAGGATTTCATTTAGCATTTTAAGAGATTAGTTGCATTTCTAATTCAACATTTAGAATTTAGTTTGTCAATTTTCTTTGAATCATGGCTCCTTTAGATGTTTCTTAGTTTAAGCAACATTTAGAATCCATTCCCATTTCATTTCCATTTAGTTTAATTATGTTTCTGCATCATTTCCATATCATTTCTACACATCAGTTCATTCATCATGTCATTTTACCATTTCATCCAACTGAATCATTTAATCATGTAGATGTAGACTTAGACTCTGCATTATAGGTGAATAGACTACTCGTTTCTTAGAGAAATCCCAGTGATTTATGTAGGAATAAGATCTGAGAGCATGAATTACCAAGACATTTGAGAGTAGAGGAAGATGAGAAGTTTTTTAAAGAATTATGTTATTGAACTATGTTTGATTTAGATAGATTCTTTACTATAATACTTTCCATCTAAGTGTGTTTGTTTTGATATAATTCACACATATTTTATAACATGCATAAATTGGCGCCCACCAGGGCCTAGCCCTTGTTATTTTGAATTTTTTTGGAAAGTTTGTTTTATAAGCTCGGAAGTGTAGTTTTTTGGCGCAACCACATAATTCTCTGGTATTTACGAAAGATTCTCTGGTGCTTACACCAACTGTTTTGGAGCTTCAAAGGATTTCTCTAGCACTTCCAAGCCATTTTGTGGCATTTTCACCCTTTTATGTGGCGCTTTCACCTTTCTTTGTGGTGCTTTGGCCAAATTCTACGGTGCTTTTAATTGTTTATGTAATTTTTCCCAAAAATGAAAACTGATGTTGGTTTTTCTGTTTTGTAGATTGCATAAAACACTATCAAAGACCTTGCTGAAACTCAAGAACACTTTCCAAAGAAAATATATGATAAAATATTGATGAAGTTGATGCAAGGGATAGATTTTATGTCCTTCTTTCTTGCTTTAAATTAGGAACATAGATTAATTAATAAGGAATGAACACCATGTTTACTCCCTGTTTGGAAGGGTAGGCATATGCTTTCCCCTTAACTGGGTGACCAAAAAGCTAGTCCCCTTTCTTTTCATTTGTTTGTGGTGTGTTTGGAATGGTAGGCATATGCTCTCCCCTTAATTGGGTGACCAAAAAGCCAGACCCATTCTTTGACAATTTGTGAGTGTGAGTAGGGTATACGGTGAGGGTTGTCTCTTTATTCATGTAAAATAAAGAGGATCGAACTATGGGTATACTCTCTTGCTTTTGTTTATCCTAGAGGGCTTTCCTTGGGGAAAAAGTACTCACCCAAGGGAACGACTCAACCGGTAACACTCTAAAGCCAAGAGTATTTCTAATCAGGATATAAATGTGGATATTGGAGTCAATGCCAATATCATGTGGTTGGCTCTAATGAGAAGGGAAGAATGGTCTCTCATCTCGATGGGTCAACTCCTACAAATAGAAATTCCTTACTAGAACCCTTGTTATAGAATTGGCCAAATCCTTTATCTATTCTCTTGGTACAACAACGGTCGTTGTGAAGGCATCCACATTCTCACAGTCTTTAGTAGAGATGATCAATCTTCCATGAGATTTTCATGGATGCTGGAAGCTTGGTCGACCTGAGAAGTGAGTGCAATGTAAGGGGGAGCCTGTGTGGCCAAGCTTCTGAATTCATCCGCTAAAGATAAGTGTGGTTGGGCTAAGACCCACGTGGAATCCAAGACAATATAGTCTATCATAGCCCTAGGGAATGCACGTTGTGCTTGATTGTGCTTGTCAAATTGTTCTCAAAACAAACCTCAAACGAAACTTTACACACTGGAAAAACTACAGAAACTGTGATTTAGAGTACATCATCTAGAGAAAAATCAAACAAACTAGAAACAAACTGTTGCATACTCTATTCGACACTTCCATTGCTTTTTGTAGCGCTTTCACCAATTTTACCAACGCATTCACCCTCTATTACAACACTTTCACCAATTTTTCCAGGGCATTGACCTAAAATTTTGGCACCTCCCAGCCATCCTATGGTGTACTTGACCTATTTTGTGGTGCATTCACCTGATTTTGTGGTGCTTCCAAGCCATTATGTGGTGCCTTTGATCTTTTCTATAGCACTTCTACCTTTTTGGTGCTTCCACCCACTATAACAGCGCCTCCACCAAAATCTGAGAATAGAGAGCTAAATTTAATTCCCATCTGTCATTTTGAAACCAGAATTCAAGAAATTTTCCAGTCTAGAGTCATTTTCAAGCTTGACAATAGCCTAAACATTGTTTTTATCCAATGGCTTCACGAAAAATTAAAATTCAAAAACCAAAACCCATAGCTCTTAGTCCAAAGGATCATCAAAAACATATTTCCATGCTTTACGACTTTAGGGACAAATTGCTCTTCAATTTTTACATAAAGGCTTCAAAGAACAACCCCAACATGTATTTGTTTTACTATTTCCAAAATCCAAGACTCTTTCAAAGGTTCGAAAATCTCATCTAGGAAGGAAATTTCTCACCATTTCACAATTGAAGCCAAAATTTCAAAATCTCCTCAAGCTTGGAATTATCCTTTAGGGTCCAAAGCTTTGTTAAAATTGACTTATCCAAGTGAAACATTTTACCTAAACTTTGATCAAACATCTAAAATTTCCCATCATCATCAACACCCAAATTTGATCACCAAGTTGAATTTCCCCATCAAGGATTTATTATCCTTCATCATTGAAACAATACACTTGGTATCAAATTTCATTACCTTGGTTACATCAATAGAACTAGTCATTTTATTCAACCTAGGTATTCTCTTGGCACTCTCAAATAAAGATCAAAATTTAGCAAAACCTTAGTCACTTGTATGCCCATTTTAACAAGGTCCCAAAAAAAAAAAAAATTAAGGACAAAGAAAGTGAATCTCCAAACATTATGGCTGAACTAGAAGAAAATCCTTTTCATAAGATTTCCTAAAAATAAATAGATGAGATAATAGAAGAAGATGTTGAACAAGCTAATAAAGACCCCAATTTCCATAGATTTCTAGAAAAAGTCTTTAAAAAGGATGGGGAGAAATACCTTTTGATGTTAGCCAACCAAGGGGTTAAGTTACCTAATGACTTTGATGTCAATAAACTGAAGAGCATCCCAAAGAAATCTGAAACTGAAACACCTACCATAGATCAAATGACTACCTTGACAAATCAGATGCAAAACCTTTAACAACAACTCCAAGATATGCAAGGTGGGACTCCAAAATGATACCTATTGCGAGATATTTGTCCTTATACCTTTGATAGAAGATTAAACATGATACCATCCCCCACTAATTGTGACTTACGAAAATATGACAAATACAATGGGAAATTTGATCCCATAGACCATGTCCGAAAGTACCGAACCATGAGTCTCAAATTCGCTCATGAGGAAACATACTTAATGAGACTCTTTCCTCATAGTCTATGGGGCCATTGCATGGAATGGTTCTTGAAGTTACAACCAAGCATAAAATCCTTTGAAGAACTACTTAACAAATTCATTACACAATATTCCTACAACATTGCACATGAGATAACCATGAAGGACCTTTGTAATACCAAATAGGAACAACGAGAATCTTTTCTCGTATTCCTCCAAAGGTGGAGAAGGTTATTCGCTCATTACGCTTGTCCCATACCCAAAAGAAAAGATGGAAATTTTTATTGATAACCTTAAAAATGAAATGAGCTATAGATTGCAATTACAATGTCCCCCTAGCTTTGAGAAGATGGTAGAAAATGGTCTCAAATTTGAAGAAGCCTTAGTCAAGAGAGGGGTGTTGAAAATTCACAATGAAGGATCAAACAATGATGGTTCATCTAACCATCATAACAACGAAAAACCAAAATTTTGGACAAGGAACAAAAATACTAACGAGGGTACCGCTGAAACACAAAATGCCAAACCCATCTTTAACTTGTCAGAAACCACAACCAAGATGGATCAAAACATCAATCAAGGCAATAATCAAAATATATCCTCGTCCAATAATCAAAGTGGCCACAATCAAGGTAACACCCCATTGAAACTTCCACCATACCAAACACAATCAAACTGCCAAAAATTAACTCCTTTGGGTCAATCACATGAATTTGCATTGAGGGAACTTCTTGAGAATAACCTCATATCACTACATGATACTCGAGGCTTTGAACATAAAGTAAAATTATCATGGTGGAATGATGCCTATTATTATGAATTTCATTGATGTAAAGGTCACCAAACGAATAGTTGCATGCAATTGAAACACAAAATACAAGACTTGATAAATGCAAAAATCATACGAATAGAGGGACTTCAAACAAATGCATATCACAGAGCATTCAAAAATCCCTTACCGAACTATGAAAAAGGGGAATCCTCTACAACAAATAACAAGGAAAATAATGTAAACTATGTCCATGGTATCATCATAAATCATATCTCAATAACAGAAAATCAAATGGATACCCTTGAAACCAATGATCATCAAAACATTAATGCAAATGATAATCCGATTTATGACATTCCAATTGAATAAGAACAAGACATTCTTATCCTTGAAAATAAAATCAATGACACCAAACCAAACATGAATGAAAATGATACTCAAATCAATGTCATCAAAATCAATGGGAAACAGTACTGGGATGGGTGACCTCCCGGGACGGACCAGTGCTTCACCTCTGTGAGCATCACCTAGATGCAATGAGTGCTAAGTGGACCATTCGATATCATGAGAGATGGGTTCTTGTTGAACCACTACTCATGAAACATGGTTTAATGAGTTTGACTCGAAACTACACGGTTGAATCTGATAGCAATATCATAATTTGACTCGCTGTGGAAAAATACATCCTACTTATCAATGGGAAACAAGACAACATACCAATGAATTCGACCACAAGAGCACATGCCAAATATGTCTTAAAAGGAAGTTCATCTAAAACATCTGTAGCATCATCCAATTAATAAAACATAGTGGACCGGTTACAAAAAGATCCCTACACAAATATCCATATTGGAATTGCTCAAAATTCCACCTGCCCACAAGATTTTGGAAAAATCCCTAGTGGACACAACAATGCCAACGAATTTGGAAGTGTGTAAATTTGAAGCCATGGTGGGACATTTAACCATGCCACATTGCTTATCCTTTTTTGAAAATGATGATGCATCTATTTCTCATCCCCACAATGTTGCTCTTCATATCGAAGTCGTCATCCATAAACATTGTGTCAAACATGTCCTAATAGATGGAGGAGTTGGCCTGAATATATGTCCTTTAAAACTTGTATGTGCCTTGGGATTTTCTGAGAATGCAATTGAATTAAAGAAAAAGATTACCATAAAAGCATATGATGATGAGGAAAGAGCTTCACAGGGGTTAATCATTCTACCTATCCAAGTGGGGCCAATCCAGAAAGATGTAATTTTCCAAGTCTTAGACAAGGATTTGACCTATAACATACTATTGGATCAACCATGGATTCATGAGATGCAAGCGATTCCTTCAACATATCACCAATGTCTAAAATTTCCTTGTGGTGGTCAGGAATTTACCATTTCCGTTGATTCAAATAGTCCTCGGTATTGTAATACACTAAAATTTGTCCAAAATATCTTTGTGCCTCATAATAGAGAAGCTTCCATTTCCACTACTTCGAAGGATTGGAGCCAGTCAAGTTCCTCATCCAAACCGTTGGTCCTCTCCACAAGTCATGAAATTCAATCCAACTCCACATCTAAGCAGTCTGAGAAGAAAGAAGCTACTCCATCCACCTCATAAAATCCTAAAGCCCAGTTAAATTCCTTGACAAAACAATTCAATGAAAAAGTCCAAGTCAAAGATAAAAGGTTTTGGCGAATACTTCTTTGAACAGTCTCTATGTCTTTCACACTTTTCTTCTCCAAAATTCTATGGAAAACCCTCCACATCAATGCATCAGACCTCACAACCAGTTACCAAATTTGATGGATGATTTATAAAAGAAATCACCAGGTTTGATGAAGCAGAAGACATGGACATTCTAAATTGGCTTTATAAAGATGAGGAAGAATCCCAAGCAACAACTGCAACCGTAGAAACAACTCAATATGGAAAAGGTTTCACTATCTTGGAAAAGATGGGATATGAAGGGAAAGGGCCTGTAGGAAAAAGGAAAGAGGGAATTGTGGAGCCAATTCAACCCATTTTGATCAATCCAAAAGACAAGACGGGACTGGGCTATAAAGAGGACACAAAGAAAAGATGGTAGAAAGAATCCTATAGTTACAAGCCAGTGATGAGCATGAGACCGATTCCAATCAATATGAGTGGGATTCACTATCAAAAGAGTCCTATCATGACAAGGACATTGATGTAGTACACAAATATGCACCCCTACTTGAAGGAGGACAAGGATCAGGTTCTAGATCGTTTGAATTTGGATCGCAACACCTTGATGATTCTAGTGAAGACGATTCAACTCGGAGTGAAACAAATAATTTAGAAGAGAGTTACCTTCTAGACCCCGATTTTTCTATTAGACAAATTGAAGACACCGCTATTAGAACCCTTACCATTTTTTATCTTAACCCGTCTGGTGACTGCTTACCTTTGGTACATCCTGAGCTTATAGATTGGCACCTAACCGAACCATTTGACATACGTACATTTTCAAATGATGATCCCATCATCAATTTCCTTTGTGCCAATGATACCAAAAAAAATTCCACCAATGAACATTGTAACAAGGCTTCCATACAAGAGAGTATCAAATCTTCTAGCTGCAAAATGAATAATACAAGAAAGATATATGATATTGAAAACCATTCAATGGTAGTACCAGATCTAGAAAAAGTAAAAATAAAGAGAACATCCAATGGCGAAAACCTCTCTGAGGCATCAAAAGATGGAAGATTTGATACTCTCCCAAAATTTTCTTAGGAAAGATGAAAAGTCTTGATTGAACCCACACAGTTTGTGAGCATCGACAATGAAGAGATAGTGAAGAATATCCATCTAGTAGCATCTTTGACAGAACAGGAAAAGCCAAGCTTCTCAAAATTTTCATAGAGAAACAAATCAACTTTGCTTGGTCATATGCTAACATGTCAGGAATTGATCCAGAACTCATCATGCATCATCTATCATTACCTCTAGGAGTGAAACCAGTCAAACAAAAGTTGAGAAAAATGCACCCCCATATCGCCTTATTGGTAAAGGAAGAGTTGAAGAAATTGTTAGATGTTGGATTCATCAGATCCATTGGCTATGTTGAGTGGATCTCCAATATAGTACCGGTTTCAAAGCCTGACAACAACATTCACATCTGCATAGATTTTTGAGATCTTAACAAAGCTTGTCCTAAGGATGATTTTCCTTTGCCCAATATAGATATCATAGTAGATTTGACGATAGGATATGACATGATATCACCGATGGATGGTTTTTCTGGGTACAACCAAATCAAAATAGCCCCAGAGGATCAAGATGAAATGTCCTTTACTTGTCCATGGGGAACCTTCTGTTGGAATGTTATGTCATTTGGCTTAAAGAATGCATGAGCTACCTACCAATGTGCCATGACAAAAATCTTTCATGATATGATGCATACTTTCATGGAAGACTATGTGGATGATTTATTAGCCAAATCATATACCAGGGAAGGACATTTGGAGATCCTAGATAAAATTTTCACCAAACTGGAGAAATTCAATGTAAGGCTAAATCCTAAGAAATGTGTGTTTGGGGTGACGTCAGCAAAACTCCCGGGTTACATAGTATTAGAAAAAGGGATTGAGGTGGACCCAACCAAAGTCAAATCTATTATGGAAATGCCACCACCAAAGAATATTAGTCAACTCTGTTCTCTACAAGGAAGGTTTTAGTCAATCCACAAGTTCATTTCATAGCTGGTAGATAAGACCCATCCCTTCACTCATTTGTTGCATAAAAATGTTTCCCTCTGATGGGATGAGAAATGCAAAAGATCTTTCAACCATTTGAAACAATATTTAATGAATCCTCTTGTCCTAGTACCACCAACAAAAGGGAATCCACTACTATTATATATTGCTACAACAAAGACATCATTGGGAGCCTTATTAACACAAGAAGATTCAATAGGAAAAGAACGAGCAATTTATTACATCAATAAGATGCTAAATGGATACGAGATCAACTATACCTCCATTGAAAAAGATTGTCTAGAAGTAGTATTTGCTACTCTATAGCTATGACACTACATGCTAACTCAAACCATCAAGTTGATAGCTAGAATTGATCCTCTCAAATATCTCCTCAACAAAGCAAACCTAACAGGGAGGTTGGCTAAATGGGTCATGATACTCAGTGAATTTGGTATCCAATATGTAGAGAGGAAGGCAATAAAAGGACAAGCAATTGTTGACCAGCTAGCAGAGGCACCATTACTAGATAATCATCCTTTACACATTGAATTTCTAGATGTTGATGTTCTTACCTTGGTTGCAAGACAATGGACACTGTACTTTGATGGATCACACACCCAACATGGATCAGGAGTCAGAATCTTATTTGTCACTCCACAAGGACATACCATACCAAGATCATATAGACTAATGTTCCCTTGTACCAACAACATGGCAGAGTATGAAGCATTAATCATTGACATCAAAACAACAGTAGATTGGAAAGTCCTAGAATTACAAGTATATGGAGATTCTCAATTAGTCATTAACCAAGTCAATGATGATTATCAAACAAGGGATTGTAAATTGATGCCTTAGAAGAGAATGCTAGATGATTTCAAGAAATATAACAAATTTCAAGAGTGGACAATAAAGTCGTTGATGCCATGGCTACTATTTCTTCCTTGTTACAAATTCTGGAGAAAAGAAGCCATTACGAGTTCTTGGTGGAAAAATTATTTTCCCCTACCTATGATGATACCGAATCCCATGTTATTTGTCACATATTCGATACCAATACCTCAATCTATAGTGAGATTTATACCTACCTGAAAGATAACACTCTTCCACCTGATTTGTCATGAAATCAAAAACATAATCTCATTCACCGAGCTGCCTAACATACACATATAGTGGATGTACTATACCGATGAGGTCTTGATGGAAATCTCCTACAATGTCTGGAGCGTGACGAGTTTGAAATAGCTTTATGAGAAGTCCATGAGGGTGTCTGTAGAACACATTCAAGTGGTCTAACCTTAGCCAAGAAACTTCTTTGTTTAGGATATTATTGGCCAACTATGGAAAATGAGTCTTTCCAATTTGTGAAGAAATGCCAGAATTGTTAGATTCACAGCAACCTTATCCATGCGCTAGCATAGGAACTTCAACCTTTTGCATCCACATGGCCATTTTGTCAATCGGGACTAGATCTTGTTGGTAAAATTCATCCATCTTCATCAAACAGACATCATCACAACTACAAAATACTTCACGAAATGGATTGAGGCTATTCCTTTAACCAACATCACAAGAAAGCAGATTTCATCATTTATCCTTAACTACATCATTTGTAGATATGGCATTCCCAAATCTATAGTCACTAACAATGGAAGACCATTCAAGAATCAAGACATGCAAGAATTGTGTGAGAAGTTCAATATCCAACATCGCTTCTTTACACCATATTATCCCCAGGGGAACGATCAAGCAAAGGTTTCCAACAACACTATCCTGAAGATTTTGAAGAAAACTGTCAATGATGTGGGACATGATTGGCACATCCAATTAAACCCTTCCTTGTGGGTGTACCACACCAGTATTCGCACACTGACAAGAGCTACACCATATGCTTTGGTATATGGGTCTGAGGCCATTGTACCTATTGAAGTTGAAATACCATCGCTTCGGGTTTCCTTGAAAGATATCATCCCTGATGAAGACTACCAGGTTTCAAGATTGCAGCAACTAGAAC
Source organism: Sequoia sempervirens (assembly GCA_007258455.2). NCBI lineage: Eukaryota > Viridiplantae > Streptophyta > Pinopsida > Cupressales > Cupressaceae > Sequoia > Sequoia sempervirens. Next base: position 145,686,396 of record VDFB02000017.1, read on the forward strand.
TATTAGATGAGTGGTGCCAACATGCAGTGAATCATCTGAAAGCCTACCAATAACGAATGTCCAAAAATTACAACCACAAGGTCAAACCTAGAACCTTCCAAGTTGGTGACTTAGTATTGAAGGAAAACCCATGCAATCAACAAGACAGAGAGAAGAAAGGAAAATTTGAACCAAATTGGTTGGGGGCTTTTTTCATTGTGTCAGTTTATGGTTTAGGAGCATATCAATTGTCTAGAGGAACCCATGAACAATCTTCATCTCAAGAAATTCTATGCATAATTCAGCCGCTGCATCTGTAAAAGTCTTGAAAAAATCCAAAAACATTAGAAAATGACCTGAAAAAAATGGTTACCCTGGTGAAAACCTGGCAAACAAGCATCTTGGTGACAACAAAAAAAATCAAAAACTAAAAAAAATGCAAAAAAATCAAAAAATACAAAAATACAAAAAATGAAAAGAAGATCAAAAAAAAATCACTTAAATTTGAAAAAGTGCAATAAAAGCAAGTGGTGAAAACCCAGTAACAAGCACTATTTGTGACAGGCTGGTTTCTTCCTCTATGGGAATGTGTGTTGATCATTGGCTGGGTATTGTTATCTTTCACATCCTTCATTTGAGTTGCATATGCATGCCTTGATATGTTGGTCATGTCTCACCTTGGTTTTTTGACCATTGTACATATCCATAATAAACTGGCTTGTTTCCATTGGGGGAAAATTCTAAACTCGTTGGGGGCAACACATCTTGAGTTTGAACCAACAGACAAATAGCAGGAGGACAAACACAATGAAAACATTGATCATAGTGAAATCAAACATGGAACATCAACCACCATTGGAAACAAATCAAACATCCTTGTCACATTAGAAAATCAAAAAACACGTCAAAAATAAAAAAATCTGAAAATAGGTCAAAAATCAAAAAATCCATAAAAAGGTCAAAAATCCAAAAAGGCCAAAAATAGAGTCGCCTTGTTGAATTGTGTTGTTGCAGTTTGTTGTAATTAAGTGTTTGTTCATATCCTGGTCTTGTAAATCGGTCGAGTCAGTCAAACTATGTGGTCTCTGCGTGTATAACGTAGGCAAGGTTTATCTTTGATCAGCCCCCGAGACCCCTAGGGTAGGTCTTTAGGTTAGGTTCTTGGTCAAAATCTTGAAAAACACATAAAAAGTAGAAAATTTAAAAAAAAAATTTAAAACAGTAGAAAATAAAGGTTAGAAGGATGATGTTATTCTAAATCATGGTTTTACCACTTCCACACGAATGTTCAAATTGTTTGCATTATGATTGATGTTATCATTTCTTAGGAGCAATTCAAGGATGTTAAAGAACTAGAAAAGTTGTGATCGAGAATGATATTTTTCTTTGTCTGCTACCTGTGAGTTAATCATCATTACTATGAGATTCATCGTGGGATGTGCTCTACAAAGTATCACTGATGACATTCCGGATTCACATAGGAAAATGGTTAAATCTTGTTTGTTTACGCAAGGAATGCTCAGGTCATCTTGGCCCAATTATACCTAGATGCTTGTGTTAACTTGCACTATCAAATGTCATGGAAGTAGTACTTAGGTCATCATGGTTCAATTATACCATTGATGTTGTACTCACTTTCAATATTTCAAAAGCTTAATGATGACAATAAGCACAAATAAATCACTGGGATGTCACTATTGCATTAATAGAATTGCATATCTAGGTTGCATTCATATTAGTTGTTGTAATGGAATTTATAGATTTTTTTGAGGCTGATGTTATTTCTATCATTAACAAATTGAGTACATTTGACATTACCAAAAACATCATTTCGAGACATGAGCATTAGGACATCAATCATGGGATTATCATATTATTTAGGCATTCATTTAAGTTATCAATCATATATTTGCATTGTGAAAACCAGGAAAAATAAATACATTGATCATATAATTTTCATCCATAACCATTTAGTCATGCATCCTAGGCATCAACATATATAAATTATCATTCATTCATTTCATTCATGCATTAGATCATAATATTTGCATTACAAAAAATACAAAAACATAAGTTACCATGCGTATCATACATCCATAGGACCACATAAGATACATTCATCATTAAAATCATTCATCTTTGCATTAACATCATTTTACATACATCACATCATAATTGCATTAGAAAAACACAAAAACAATGGCATACAAACACTTTCATAAAGCACCATAAGATCATAACACGATTGCATCCACATAATATCATCATCATAAAACATTATAGAGGATACATGACATAGAAACTAAATGCATCCATCATAAATCAATGCAAAACCACATAGGATCATCATCATCACTGCATATATATCTCAAAATATGTCAAATGTACAAGGATATCTAAATGTCCAGAAATACA
>VDFB02000017.1:145688889-145723727 GCA_007258455.2 Sequoia sempervirens
ATTCATAGTTTTGTAGGGGTGTACTTGTAGATAATTGAGTAAATCTTGATCTACAAACAGAGGTGTAATACTATGGACAATAGAACTAGTCTCAATTCATAGTTGGTTAGTGGTTTCGTTATCGTGGATGATTGAGTCCCAATTCACAATTGGTTGGTCTTTTCTTGTGGATAATGGAATTTGTCCTGATTCACATGAGTGGTGTACTTGTTGATAATGGATTATGTCTCAATTCATAGGTATTTTATAGGTTTGATAGTTCAAAGATTGACTAATGTGTTCAATTTGGTTTTCCCTAGTTGAGCAAGAAAATTGGTGGAGATGCTTCATAAAAGCCTTTAGAAGGGCTATTGTGTTCAATCCTTGCAATGTTCCACCATTTGTTCAGAATGATGTAATAAGGAGGGAATGTTGGATTTATTATATCATTTTAGATAGTTCCAATTAAATAAATAGAATAAAGTTATAGCTAGTTTATAGTTCATATAAATAAAACAAGTGTTGGTTTAATATGTTGATGGATGGGAAGTTACTTTCCTTCAAATAAGTTTAGGAAGTTTTGTACAAGAAACCACCAATGAAATGTAATGCAAAAGCCATCCTGAATAAATCAATTTCTATTTTATGTTTTTAACATAGTTGTGCAACAATAATGTAATCTAGTCTTGTTTATGTTGGCACCACCATTTTTCACAAATATGGTACTAGGATGAGAGGATAGATTATTACAATTGTGTATATATTGAGATCTGATTGTAGTTTTAGGTCAATATGTTGATGGCATGGAGTTCTACCTATGTCGGCATCTTCCTAGAGTTTTTTGCTACCATTTAAATTTGATGTTTGTGTTCATCTATAGATTGATGCAAGATTCAATGAAAGTTTGCATGTTTCATCTTGGCATGATTCTTATCCTATCACAGGTCAACATTATGGAGGATGAGTTCTTGTTTGAGATTGTGGTTATTTTGGTTGCTATTGCAAGTATATTTTTCGAGCACAAGAACATGATGAAGAATCAAGTGGTACAAAGTTGTCTAAAGGATGGTTTTCCTATGGATGTATTTACAATTTATAATGCCAAGCAAAAGAATGACAAGTTTAAGATGCCATCAACCTTGTAAATCGTATGTATTTAATTATGCTTATTAGAGGGATAAATTTTATTTACTACAGGGCAATAAAAATTATTTACCAAAAACTAGTCACTATTTATCAAGTCACCTTGATTGTTATAATGGTTTCAAGTGCCCAACTTTCCATGAACTTATTTTGATACTTGAAATCAATTTTGTAAAGGCTATTAAATGTCTTTAACCACCTTGGAACTAAGTGCACAAATGGAGTAAGCTAGTAATTTGGTTCGAACCTATTTCAAAGGAGAATTGTTGGCATGTGAATCCAATATTATTCCCATTTAAGGGATGAAAATACTAGTTAAAAAATGTTTTTAGGTGGTAGTAAACAAAGGAAATAAGTAAAAACCTTATGTTTGCAAGTGCTTGACCGAGTGAAATGTGAAGAAGAAAATTCTTGTACACAATTGTTACATGATTGAAGACAAAAGAGTGATGGAAGTGAATGTATTGCAATCTTACATTTAAAGATGATGCATCACTTGGCATCTCTTTTTAATAAATTTTTTTCCCAAAAAAGTTTCAAGTAAATTCTGCATTATGAGATGATACCTTAACTTTCTTGTACTCTTATATTGTTAATTTGCGAGTCTTTGTTGTTATCTTATGGTAATGTTATATTCTTTTTTATTGTTGTTTTAAATTGATCTAAAATGATTGTATTAAGCATGTTAAAGTGACTATTTTAAACATTATAGAGGTTATTACTTTACATGGTAATTCCACATTAAGATGCCTTAATTTTAGAATTGCACACAATTTTCAAATTTTCAAATTGTAATGGTGTACGCCTTGTATCTCACCAATTGATATCATAAATTGAATGGAATTTTGATAATTAACAACTGGATTAGATATTGTTCTTTTCACCAACAAGAAACAACTTTAAACAACCCCTAAAGCACCCACCATGGCAATTCTAGCCTTAATGGCTTTCCATTCAACCTCGTATTTAACTAGTAGCAGTAAAAACGTCTACCTTTAACACGGTGATCAATCACATCTCTAAAACTACACTTTCACCCACTAAACTAGGATTGCCCTTATAATCTCTTATCAAAATTCAATTTATGAAGCCCTTCTTATATTTCTACCAAAAAGTTGTTTTCCTTACCAACTAGTTGACAATCACCCCATTAACGGGCGAAGAATAGTTCATATTTTACTCAATATGATTAAGTGATTATAATTAATGATGCCATGGGATTTGTAGTTTTACAAAGACATGATTCAATTATTTTCTTCTATTATTTGCACTCACCCGTCTACTATCAATAAACCGTATTGTCTCTTCTATTATAGCCAGCCATAGTAAATTTGCGAAATGATGTTAACACAAGAATTCCATAGTTGGTTCTTGGAATATAAAACATATTTTATGTCAATCACAGCATCAGAAACTGCTTAGTCTAACATCAGTGGCAAGTTGGAAACTTCATTTGTGAGTTGTCTACACCCTACATTAAATGTAGTTTAGCACTCAATACCACGGTTTAAAATCCTTGAAAAACATTGAGAAAAAGAAATCATAAAATGCTTCCAAACTCACAAATTACAAAAGCAACTTCAATCAGAAAGATTTTCGTGAAAATCAACCTAACTCCCTCATCATTGTTGCAATAGTGCCACATAAATACAAGCATGCATTAACTAAAGGCTACACCGCAACTCTTATCCAATGAATCTAGTTTAATTGAAGCTAAATTGATAACTTATCAAGGCAAAATACCATTCCAAAAGTTAAATACTTTCAATGGCATATGGCAAACAAAAATGCAAGATGGCCAAAAGACATGAAGAGAAGATCTATTCTAGTTTGTCGTGATCACAACATTTATTTCCCACATTCTTGCCTGCGTGTCTCCTCGTAAACATATGAAATTCAGTGAGATCCTTCTTGAGCTATCTGTAGAAAATTTAAAGAAAACATTTAGCTCCCCTTAACATGGATCAGATCAAATATATCAAGTCATACAGATTTCAACACCAGTAAATGATCCGTCTAAGGTAAATTTGTCCTCAAACTGGCTGTGATCAAGAAAATATGTCCCAGTGCAAGACATCTACATCATACTTCACAAATTGAAGATTGCAAACTATGAAAACATCACTTCAACTGTAAATAAACTGGAAATTTTTAATAACAAGCATAAGGTGGTCCAGAACCCCATTTTCCATGCCTTATTAAGATAAAGAGTTGAAAAAATTGAAAAAATTGAAGTTCAAATTAAGAAAGGAATTTGACTTTATACTGAGCTTCAAGTTAGAAGGGGGATTTGACAACAAATATAAAAAGGATTTAATAAAATGATATACCCTCTTAACTGAAGAGAATCAGGCTATAAGCAGACATGCAAGACCGCTCTGATGAAGCTCATAAGATGCATTACTATTGACAATATGCTACCAAGAGTTGTAAGAGAACATTTTAGACATTACAGTAAAGACAACACCATAGTCCAAAGACTACAGGTTTAACCTATTGTGCATTATATTAGCTGCAAAAAAATTTGGGATCTAGTTGAAGATTAACCTTGTTATTCACAAACCAATGCTTCAGAATCTTACTTCACTTCAATATCAGGGCTTGTAGATTGCAAGGGTATTGCCAGAACAGATGCCCAAAAAACTTCATGAGGTCATTTACAACAGACAACAGACATTAAAGCAGCCCATGCAACCAACACAAGAACAGCAGCACTAAATAAGACATCAAATTATGCATTTAGAACTCACTAATTTAATAAGCCTTTCATTCAACAGTACTTTATTCTGGTTAACATATACATAGCAGCCAACTACACTAAAAGTTCAGTTAAGTGCTGCCACATGTGCTTTCAGCAGTCAAACAATTTGTAAACAACCTTTGATGTCACTATGTTTCACTGATAACACGGCTCAGTTCATCTATGCAGATACATTTTCCTCGTGCCCTTCACTGTCTGGCAGGTGCATTTAAAGATGCTTGGCTGGCAGATAGTTAGCCCAGTAAACAGAAATTATTTGTTATTTGTTATAATGATGCTATGAAAAGGTTTGGTGATGTCATCATGCCATATTTCCTTGTATCTGTTTGCAAGCTGTCCTCCATAATCTTTAAAATGCAAGTCATGGCTTTTCAGTGAACTATTGGTTTAGTTTGGGCCCATAACAAATGGGCAACTAATTCACATCTGTTAAACGAAACACCAGTAAGACCCAGGGGCGCATTTCTCTTATTATTAACCGCATTCAAGGAAGAAAACCTTGATGGCACTGAAGGGATAACTTATGTGCTCATAATGTTGTGTTCAGCTACAAAGTGCATTGCTTTGTAAAGTTTGTGTCAGATATTACTCTTTCCCACAACTGGTTTAGCAGGCATGTCAATTGAAGGATCACATACTACTAGGTTTACCTTTATATTTTAGGAATACTTTTGTATCATAACATTATTGTTACCCAATTTTCACCTACGGGCTCAACCAGGCAGGATGGGTTATGTTTCAGATGTTCATAAGGGCCAAAAGAAGCTTTTGCATTGAGAGTTGGGTTATGCCTTTGATGCTATTTCACAAAGAGCTCATTCAAAAGGTCGGCCTCAGTCAAGTTTGACATAATTTTCCTTTAAGGAGAAAGTCGGCAAGACCTTCCAGATGTCTTGCCGACTAGCAATGGTTTCATCAGGTCTGAATGCTTCACATTAGGGATCCTATCAGCATGAGATTATCTGGGTCTCCCCGACCCATAATGCTTTTTCGTTAAATATGCTTCTGTGTTGCCTATTGGCAAGACCCCAGGAATGTCACGGTGAGTGGAATTCACCTACAGGAAAAGATCGGCAAGACATCGATTATCGTCCCGGCGACTGGGGGTTTCCCATCGGCATGAAGGTCTCCTTCGGAGAAAGGTCTTGGCGAGATCTTTATGTCTCATCGACCGGCAGGAGTCACACCGACAGTTATTCACCAGGTTGGCGCCACGGGGAGACTGTTTGCTTTCGGCGAGAGGTCTCGGCGATCATGAGGCCTCATCGAAGGGGGTTTCGCTATCGGCGATAATTTTGCCTTCGGCGTGAAGTCTTCCCGACTGACGAAGGGACTCCCCGACATGAAAATGAGCCTTCGCCCAAAGCAAGGTGCCTTTGGCATCAGGTCTCATCGACTGCTTGTGGTCTCGCCGAAACAAAAGGGCTCGATGTAATGAATGCCGTCGGTGTAATATGGGGCTTAGCCAAGAGGTCTCACCACCGAGCAATGTCTCGCCGAAGGGAAGCAGCATCGCCGAAAGGAAGTGAGTTCGGCGGGAGGTCTCATCGATAACGAAAAGTCACGCCAACATGCCTTGTGCCTTCGGTGTAATGTGAGAAGCTCGGCAAGAAGTCTTGCTGACACATGAGAGTCACCCCGACAGGATCCCAGTTCGCCAAAAGGAAGGTCAAGTCGCCAAGATGTCTTGGCGACTGGCAAAGGCCTCGTTGAGAGAAATTGATATCGGCATAATGTCTCGTTGAGGGCTTAGTGCCTCACCGAAGGGATGTTTGAGCCCGAGGAAGTGGTTGAGCTTCGCCATAAGGTCCCGCCGAATGCAGAAGGTCTCCCCGACATATATGACATCAACGTAACTTCCAGCCGTTAGAGCAATGTCTTGTTGACATGGTGTGGTCTTAGCGACGGAAGCAAATATCGGTATGACTATTGAACCTCGCCATGAAGTCTTCCCAACTTGCCAAAGTCTTGCCAAAAGGGTCTGGAGCTCGGGGGAAAAGGTGTCATCGTTGTGATGTCCCAGCGACCGATCGAAGTCTCCCCGAAATGGAGTTTGCCAAAGAATGGGAATTTCGGTATGATGTCTCAGCGAAAGGGAGCTGTCTCACCAACATGGAATGGTGTTTCCCACTAGGGAGTCTCGGTGGAAATTTTGAATTCGGCGAAAGGTCTCGCCGACCAAGATAGGGTCCCGCCGAAACAAAAGTGAGCTCGGGGTAAATGAAATGAGCTCGCTGACCCAATAGGGTCTGGCCAATACAGAATGAGCCCGGGGAGGAAGATCCACCATCGCTATGAGGTCCTACCGACTTGGTAGGGTCTTGCCGACATGGATGTGCTCGCCGAGAGAGGAGGGGCTCGATATAAGGTCTTCCCGAAAGCAATAGTCTTGCCGATGTTTTCAGAGCTATTGGTATGACTTTTGAAGCTCGATAAGAACTCTCATCGACAGTTCCATGTTATGCTGATAGCTGCAGAGGGGCATAATCGCATCGGTGAGACACTTCCAGTGTCATTGAGATGCGATTCTGACTTAACAAGCTTTTGACCGTGGGGGAATCCATGTGGAATGTACCTAGCCAATCAAAGAGAGAGCTACGGGCGAATCATTGGCAGCATGACCGGTGCCAAGAAGATCAACAGAATGTGAATCGACATGGATCTACTCTGAAGTCAAAAGCATTCAAGGTAGCTCGGCTGAAGAGGTTCAAGGAGGACACAAGGACCAGAAGTAAATGCGTTTGGAAGCTACAAAAGATCTAAAGGCTTCTCCAGGGAATGACTCTTCACCGACATGGACAACAAAGACACGCAGGAATGCAGCATTAATTTCAGGCAAAAGATCTAAGAAAGATTTTTTCTGATGCCAGATATTTTGTAAGCCCTAAGGGGCCGACCACACTCTTGTATATAAGGCATTTTTTGCCTCTTTGTAAGGGAGTTCTCCTTATGCTTTTGTTAAGTATGTGACTTCTGCAGTCCTCTCTCAGATTAGCAAAATTCTGTAACTCATTTTGGAGCATGATGTATAGAGTTTGCCTTGGTGACTATTGATGTTCGGATTTCCATCTTGTTCTTGCAGAATGTTGTGCATTTCAGGTTCATAATCAAGTTATTTTGTGAATTTCTTTTATTCCTTCATGACTTTATCTTGTGTTTTCATGCCTTCCTTTGTAAAAGCATCATTATAAAAATCACAAACTGTGTTTACATAATCACATATGGATTTTTAGTTTGTGAAAATCACTTTCCTCTCTAAAAAAAAGTGTGTGAATCAAACCTATTGTGACACATTAATGCATAGCTTATAAAGATTTGATGTGTAATCTTATGTTCATCGTCAATATTCAAGTGTAAATTGAGTATCTCATTGTTCCTGTTAATTCGGTGCATCACCATAGTTTAGTTTTATTCTTATGTATTCTTTCTCCCTTTCCCTTCAAAGAATCAATAGTTTAGGTGACACCAAAGGAAGCCGGCCTTCTTCGGAGGTTGACCTCTGTTAATAAGTGACCCACAGCTTTGGAGGTCTTCCAATGTTACACTGAGGTGTTGAACATCAGGTTCAACAGGGGTGCAACTTCAGGTGATAACAATTATAACAAAAAGGATTTTGTTGTGTTGTAGTTTCAATTGGGAACACTAGTCCTGTCAGATGAGGTTTTGGAAAATAAGCATTGAAATTAAAATAGAAGACTTATCGGAAGAGGGAAAATCAGAAATACAATGAAATCAAAGCACATTCTTCAGGCACCCTACTTTTAATCTAAGTGGTGACAATAATTTTGAGAGACGACCATTAGTACAATAGCCTCCTTGGATTCAATTTCAATATTTCAAACTGCTGCATATGAAATAAAGCTTCGAAGAAAAGATCCATCATCATTAAAGAACTGTTGTCAAAACATGTTTAACTACATTATTATGATGTTATCTTCTTATTGAGGCAATTGTGATGGAAGCATCATAATTAAAGATTCAAAACATAGTTTCTCTACAATAAATGTCAATGTTTCATTAAACGTAAGACCAGATGTCAAATCCCATATGTGGATTTGCACTAGTTTCCTCAAACATCCTCACTGATTAGGATTTGTAAAGAACATGTTCCATTGCAGACTCGGCCATTAGCGCAAAAGCACCTAGAAAAGTAACTCTGTAAGTGTTAATATTCTTGAAGTGCAGCAGTAGAATAGCACAACTGAAGCATTCAAGAGATACTGTGGAAATAAACTTTATTTATGCAACAAGAACATCAAGGGGCAGGACTGGTGACAGTAATGTGAGGCAAAAGTTGCTGATTTGTAATATGTATCAATGTTCTAAATACATTGGTTGTGATTGCTTGTAAAAGAAGCCAGAATCATCTCACAATTTCTCTATTATAATACAATGTAGTATCTCAGAGAATTTACAGAGGCAAGTATCTCTACGTATTTAATAACTACTATGTGAAGGCACAATGGGTAAGCAGAGTTAGGGTTACCCCTGATAGCCCAGGCATGAAGTCAAAGTTATCTCTGCAGGATTAAAAACTAGTAATATCTTGTTATCTCCTAAGCTCTAGATCTAAGTGATATATCAAATTTTGCGGTACCTTTCCTCGAGGTGGCTATGGCTGTTTCAAAAATTCACAAGTTGAGTTGTTACCTGCAGATGACAACTTCCAGTTCCTATGGAGCAACATGTGACAAACCTAGCACTCAATTCTAGTGTAGCTGGATACACAAACGAATGTTATCAGTCCATGAGTGCTACAAAACATCCATAGGCTCAAGCATGGACAATGTCATTAAGTTGTTTTTGTGTGTCCATGCATAAATTTCTCATGTTGAAGCTAGAACTGGGCGCAACTACTAATACCTTGGATGCAGCTTTAAATAGCATCAAAAATGTTCCCATAGCAGAACATGCTTAACATTCTACTACTGATAATGCATCTGAGGTTCCTTCAATGTTGAATCCCCATGACATCCTTCCTTCTCTTTTTCATTCCTAATGCAGCCCTGGGTGGAGTACCCCACAAAAGGTAGCCAACACAGGCAGTGAAACTCACACAAACAAGCAATAAACTACAGCAGTAAATTACAACCAGCTATAGATGCACAGACCAGTTTGGCTTCTTATGAAAGCCAATCAAATATATAAAACTGCTATACTATACTCGTTCTGCAATCTGAACTCTTCTGCAACAGAACCAAATGCAATATTCTGGCGATTTTGATTGACGTCTCCTCTGCTTTTCTATACTTTTTGGTCTTACCTGCTCAGCTATTCCCAGCTGTTGTGTTATGCTGCACCAGAGATAAAAAATCCTCTTCTTTACTAGCAATGCCTCTACTCTTCTCTCTGCCATGAAACCATAATGAATATCCACAATTTTTATTATTATTAATGCCCCTTTCCCAAAAGGCATTACTTCTGTTTTTGTATTCTACTTGTATTTTTGTAGTTGTGGGGATAGTTTTAACTTCCGCCTAGAATATGATTCCACCAAGTATAGATGATAGCCTCCACCAGCTGGAAAAGAGGGCATATGTAACAGCTGAACCTTCTACTTATATTCCCTTGAAAATTGTTACTGCCAGCACAAACGATTTCAAAAGAAAATGGTGACAGGTGCTAGCCGCCTTATCCAACCCCCCTCTTTTGTAACTGCCACAATTGGTAATTTGCAACTGCTGAGAGTGAAAGGAATAGCAGTGTTGAAATTTTGAACAGCCATCAGACAAAATGGTAAAAGATGGACTGCCAGAAGGTGGGATTGAAGCCGCCAAGGATTAAAGGAGAAAACCCACATCCAGCATAGAACATTTATTCAAACAATATTGAAGAACAAAACTAGCTACAGAACCCGTGACCACAAGGAAAATCCAAAGAAAGAAAGGAAAACAAAATAGCTAAAAACCCTTTTTTTGGGGTGTACAAGATTGCACAAGCCCCAGAATGCTCCTGCAGCAATTCCTCTAGGACTTTGGTAGCTTGACAAGAACATCATTTCTTATTGCATCTTTAACAACAATAAACATTTGTTTTTGGGTGTTGAAGATTGCACGAGCCACAAAATTCTCCTACCTCAAGGACTTTAGTAGCTTGGCAAGAACATCATTTTTTATTAAATCTTCAACAATACATTTTCAGTTTGCTTAACACAAGGACTTTGCTATTTAAAACATTGTGCAAGCTAGGATTCAAAACTTCGACTTACTACAAGCAGGTGAGCTGCTCTAACACTGAGCTACTTGCTCATTTTGTGCTTGATTTTCAGATTCTCTTCTAGGGTGGATTGCAATTTCCAATAGCCATATTGAACCATGCCATATTAAAGTCATAGCCAAACACTAATGCTAGCTCCAATACCATGTTGAAAGTTTTAGACATTAAGATTCCAACCCATGTCCTACTTCCACGCAGAGGGTTGCTCTACCTCTAAGCTATTTACAATTCCACAACAGTACTTTCAGGTTTTCTCTAGAACCGTGCATTTCAATTTCCAATAATCGTTTTAAGCAGAATCCCCCAGACTCTTGTTACTGCTAATGCATTTGCTATTGGAGATACTAACTTGCCATGAAACATGATGGAAAATCTGACAGATATTGCCAGTTTTTATTCTAGCACATCAACTATCACTGGTTCTGTCTCACAATGTGCAACAAGTTACTAAAGGCAAAGTATATACCATTAGCTCATCCCATCCTTTATGCCCAGGGTATTTTGCTGTGCAACTTTCATAAATTAGCCATTTAAAAAACTTTGTATACAATATGCATTGTAGGCTTGTCAAAATTTACTATTTTATTTGATGAGTCCTAATAAAGTACATCATGACTTCTTTTTGAAATGGAAAGATATACCTACTATTCTGAAATTCTATCATTCTAGATCAGTGTTACCCCAAGTTTCCAGGACGGGGACAGCAGGATGAGTCCCCAAGTTTCCGATTTTTGAGGCCAAATTTGGGGACGGCAGGGGGGTGGCTATATAAATATAGGAAAAAATTTAAATATATAGGGAAATTTTAAATATTTATATGAAAACATGGATAAAGCATGCATAATATACATAATAGAACCTTAACATGTAACATTTTTTAATGATATCAAAAAAATATAGGGGGTGTTGTTACACATCCACACACTTCAACCCTTTAGGTGTACTTTATTTTTAATGTTTTGCAAAATTATGTATTTTTTTCAATGTTGTACAAATTTATGTCTTTGAAACTTGAAGTTCATATGTATTGAACTCATTTTCTGATCTATGATGTATATTAGACTAGAAATTGAGCTTTGATACCACTTGATGCTGCAAGGATAGGAAGCCAAATTAATGGTGCCCTTGCCCTTGCAACCAAAACCTAGACACACTTTGAAGACATAAAATTCTGCAGTTTTAATTCAAATTAAAAAATCCCCAATGATAAAAGGATCTTCAAATGTCTTCAACATATGGCAACTTACAAAGGTCTATATCTCCTAACCTAAGCATGTTACAGTTTACAGCAAAGTAGCATAAATAACTGACTTATCCTGATTAATCGCCACTTGCCCCTTTGCCAATTTTACCTTGCAAAAAATTGTGATCTTTTGATTTAATCAGTCGACACAAAGTTTGACCAGTTTTTCTGTTGATTTTTGGCATTTTTTCTGATCTCTGCAGCAATTTTTTTTTAAGTTTTTCTTGACGCTAAAACAAGCCTCATTTTTTCTCTAATCCTAGCAGAGTTTTTTCCCAATTAATTGAAAAAACTTTTTCAGTTTACCAATTTATTCCTGAGAAATATTTTTGCCACTATGGTTTACAGAGTCCTAGTAAGCCAAGCACTTATTAATGCAATCATTCTCAATAAGTTTTCACCATGCAACAAGCCCTTTTCTTTCATTACTAGATGTTCTGTTAGGTGGTATTAGTTTACTAAGGGAATTCAATCATTCTCTGGTATCATTATAGATGGAAAACTCATTCCTTGGTCTGAGTTTGAATTATTGTATAAAATTTCTTCCTTGTAAAGAAGAATTTTCCAATTCTGGCTCAGGCATTAAATTACCCTATTGGATTTGCCTTCAAACTTTGATTCACAAATTTGGGATAAGTTTAATCAATTCACAAAGTATTTGAGAATCATGTTGAAACGCAGGGGACAACCGGCCATCCCCAGGATGGTCAGGGGACGACTAGGTGTCCCCTGGCCGTCCTCGGGGTGGTCAGCTGCCCCACTTTTTTCTCCCACCCTTGCCCGCCCCGCCCCACACGTTTCCAAACCATTTCCTGCTAATTTGCAAAAAAAGGGAACGGCAGGGGACCATCCCCCAGCCGTCCCCTTGTGCCCGGGACATCCCAGGGTCAGGGACGGCTCATTTCAGACAGGTGACACGTTCCCAGGTTTCCCTAATCTAGATATATTTCATAACTTTGAATGTTCCCTACCAATGACCTGTTTTGCTAAAATGCCCCAGCAAAAACAGTTTTAGGAGATCCATTGTTTGCACAGCAGAAATCCCTCGTCAAAGTCAGAGGAGTGCAGTATCTGTCACATTGCATATTTTTCTCAAACAAGTTTGAAGTTTGAATTCAATACACCCTTGAGGTGGCCTGAATTCCTAGCACAACTTGCATGTATTTTCTGCTCCAATGAGCTCAGAAAGCATATCCTTGTTGGGAGAGGATTTCACGCATCATGGACTGGTGGCAGATGTAGAAATCTTCTAAGCTTTGCAGTTCAGCCTTTTGAGTAGGTTCCATTTTTGCATCAGCTGTTATTTCTTTCTCTTAAGATAAGTTGCATCTCAAAATACTTGTCCTTCGGGAGGATGGCATGTTGATCGAACAGTGAGAAAAATTTTGCAAGGACTGCTCATGTTTCTGGCCTAAGAATAACTGTCTTTTAGCTAAGTTACCAGGTTAGCCAGGAATCTTAACCTTACTTAACCCAAATGAGTTCAGGTCTGGATCCCAGCCTGGGTCCATCCCAGGGTTTGCCATGGCACAATCACCCACCAGGTAGATCTCAGATGTACCCAGAGGGTGCCCAGATTACCTAGAACATGCCCTAGGAGAACCCAAGAGTGGGGATCTGCACTCAGATTGAAACCATAATAATAACAAATTTTTACATGCTAAAGTAACCTCAATATATTTTTTAAAACCCTAATTTTACCTGAAGTTGCTCAAAAGCCATCATTTGATAAACACAAGACACAAAACATCTACTTTCATTTCAACTTCTCAATTTTTATTGTTCAAGCTTGCCCTTTTTTCTATGGTGAAGAACTGTGAAGGCATAAAATGTGTTTGATCCAAATTGGTTTAGATGTTCAGATCAGGATTGTTCTACAGTCCGCCACATGCTGCAAGTGCACTTACAGGAAAGAGGTCACTTGTGGTGACTCGGTATTTTTGTATTACTATAAGTTCAATTGTACCAAAGGAGAATCTCTTTAACACTGCTGCAGTTGAATTAGTATCATGTTACAGGTCATTTGGAATTAATCTTCAGCTGAGGTCATTTTGTTAAAGCAATCTGCATTCCTTTAACAATGTTTTGAATGGTGGAAATTTGGACAGCAAATATGTGGTTGGAGTTTGGCTTTGATGGCATCTTGGTGCTGGTTCAGAATAGCAACATGGAGCCTTAGATTCAAATATACATTCATATGTTTCATCCAAGTTAATTCTAGCAATTCTACATGCTGGAGGACACTAAGGTTGGTGGAGGTCTTCAATGAGATTGTTCTGTCTCTTATTGGCAGCCAGTATACTTTCCCTAGTCACATTTTGTATGCTTGTGTAGGATAATTTTAGGCAGTGAACAGTTATGTAGATTGGTGGATTGTTCAGTTGTTGGAGATGATAACTGTTGGCATTTTCTATGGTAGGCAGGACTTTTAATCCTTGCTGGCAATTGTTAGGGCTTGAGAGGATGTTCGTTAGGACAGCAATGGGGATGATTAGGCATTTGGACAATTGCAAATATGTGACTGTTCCCAAACCAATGCAACTATCCATCTTTGCCCTTGTGTTGTGCAATCAAATAAGGGTAAAGTGGTCCACAGGGACGCATCCCCTCTAAATAATGGCATACAAAGGACTTCCTCAAAACAATGAAATGCCTAGGAAACATCCTTCCACATGCCCCCACTTCCAACACTAGGCAGGGGACATCTTTGGGATCTCTCCCTCAAAGAGCTACGTTTCTAGGGCATCTCCCCTTGATGGGATGTTGAGGGGATGCTTGGACACTCCCACGACCCTCAAGAAATTCAGCCACATCCCTCGAATGTCCAAGAATCCTATAGTCATCTGGCACTTTAAGAAAATTTAAAATACGGAAAAAAATTAATTTCTGCCTCCAAACGGTAACCGTAATAGTCTAATGGGCCCAACCCATACCCTAAACACTCAAAAAGAGCTATAAAAATTACATAACCCTCATCCTTTGGACCATTCAGAGTTTTCAACTTCATTGTTAGTCCTTTGAAGAATTAAGATTTGTTTAGAAATACTAAAATAGCAAGAATTGGATGTTTGAGAAAAAATATTGATAAAATTATGAAAATGCCATCCACCATGAAGGTTTGTGTGGTCTCAAAGGTCTTAATTTGGAACATGTTATGGGTGCTGCCCCTCAAACCTATAGGGGGCTCCACCTCCAACCTCCCTCCAAGCATCATCCTCTTGCTATCAACAAATCGAGGTCCTTTGTCCCTCTATCCCCAAAAGCTATCTCCCCATCCCCAAAACTCGTCCCCCTATTTCAAAACTCCATGGAACTATGGACAAAAGGCAAACATTATCATCCCAAAGGTTAGTTGGCTCAAGTAGGGACTCTCAGTGAAAATTCATATATAGATAGGTGTATCAAAGTTCTTGTAATAGCAACAGCAGAGTGATGAAGACTAAGTGATGTAATGGCCCCTCCTTAATTTTATATTAGGAATGGCTTATTTGCTCCCTGCAAATCGCTCTCTACAAGCTGCCACCTTGTCTATGAAGAGAAAACAAAAGCCAATCAACATTCACTACATTTCATAAAACAAAACAGTTTCCCAACAGGTTCATGTGATTATTTTAATATTAATTACATTTAGTTGTTAATAAAAGACATGAGAGGAGTTGCATCACTTGGAGGGCAAGGCTATAAACTAAAAGAGAGTTCAAGCAAGGAGAATTGAGAAAGTATCAAATACAATTTTATATCCAACCCTAACCCTAAGTGTGTTGATAAAATGGCTTAGAGAGGGTTTGATTTATAAATGTTGAGGATGGATGATGGACAATTGAGATTTGATTTCAAGATCAATGGTCAAGGATTCATAAGAAATTAGGGTGGGTGAAAAATTGTCAAATGAACCATTTGATTGGTGCACTTGGGGAGGAGGATCAAAGAGGGATGAAGGGCTAGAATTGGTTTGACAAAATCCAAGGGTTTGGAGTGAGTCATCTCACACATATGAGAGAGGATGTATGAAGAAAAAGGACTAAGAACAACTGTCCTCACATATCTCTGTCAAGGCTTGGAATGGAGGAATCATCAGAGCCAAACTGATACATGATCTAGTAATGCTCATCAAGGAGAGCCAGGAGGCAGCCCGAGCGATTAGGGGGTTGGTGTGGGGGCACCGAGCATGGTGGTGTAAGAAGAAAGTAAAATTCTCCCTCTAGAATCTCTCCCAAAATCCAAAGCCAATGTCACTCCCGAAGTGGTGAAGAATCTCTTAATGTGTGTCTATCACTGTGGCTCAGGGAGCAGTTGAGGAGTATATCCATGTAGTCCAGAAGAAGCAAATGACAAGGATGAAGGATGCGCAGTGAGGGAGACAGTGGCAGGTCTTTTAGTGGCTGATATGACTGAAACAGGTGCCTACAGTGATGTATCAGCAGGTATAAGTGACAACAGCAGGTATAAGTGACAACAATGGTGATAAAGTACACCTATGACAAATTTCCTTATACTTGAGCTGCAGAAGAGGGCACGAGTGCCCCAAACATGAAAATTAGTGACAAAGGCACCAAAAGGTCCAAAACATACATTTTAGTGGCAGATATGTCATATGGGCACACCTAAGCAATAACATAAGTGGCTTAAATGGAGAATAAAAGTGCCTCAGTTGTCAACAACATTTTAGTGGCAAAGGTAGCTGATGCAAGCCTGGGCAGTGCACATGAGTTTTAATTAGTACAAATGGGTTAAAGGAATACCTAGGTAGGAGTTTGAAAGTGATGAGATCAGTCTAGAAGCATGCCCAGGGAAGATATATCAGCCTTTTGGTGACAATACTGCTCTAAAAGCATGCCTAGGGATGAAAAGCAGTCTTTTGAGTGGCATAAGTACCTTCTGTGTATGCCTAGGGCAGATTAGATCAGTTAAAGTGATAAAACAGTCCAAAAAGGGCACTTCTTGTGTTTTCAGTGACTGATGCAGGGGATATGGACGCCTAGTGGGGTAGAATAAGCTTCCAAGCGGCAGATGTATCTCTAAGAGGCGTTTATGACCATGGGGACCAATTTCAAGTGATGAGATTGTGTGATTTTGACAGCTTTTTGGATGCCATAGAGGGCAGAAACAGACACCCAATTGCATAAGTGTACTCTGATGTGCCATAACATCACAAAAGGGGTACCCAATTAGTATCATGGACGGTTCAAAAACACACCTCAGAAGGATTTCAGCCTTCCCAAGGTGATTACATGCTGATCTTAATTGAGGAATGAAAGGCATTCTCAGAAGAAAATAACAAATCTCCATTTTTGTAATTATTCCAACAAGTTCCTAGGGTTTGCCGCTTCTTTTTCTGACATCAGTTGGTCAGATTCTAGGGTTCTGTTTGATCAGTTTGATTTAATGATAAATCCTAGCATTTCAGGTCAGGTCTTCAGCAGGCAATAAAAGAAGATTAAACCATGGTGTTTCAATTTGCTCATTGGAACAGACGGTTGGGCTTCCAATGAAGTTGTCAACAGATTTGTGGTGGTTAGAGGTTTAGAGGATTCGCTATGCTACAGAGCAAAAAGGGTACTTCAGAATCACGATGGAGACTTATATGTCAATTTGCCATTTTTAAAAATAGCTAATTCAAGCAGTTGCTATTCCGGTGGTTCTATTTCTGGACAGAGAGTCAAGGCCTATTTTTTTTGTTTCTTTAGATTAGTTGCTTGCTTTAAAATTCTGTATTTCCTGTTTTTTCAGAAGATACAAACCTTTTCACTTTAAAAGAATCAATTCCAAGATAGAATATGATTGTTTTGTAGTCCCAAAATTTGGCATCTTGTAATTTTATAAATAAATGCTTTGATTACATAAACTCTTAATGATGGTTGGCACTACACTTATGCTGCTGAAATTGTGATTCAAGTTGGTTAATTGTGTTTGTGATTTCATTGACTAAATTGAAACTAAATAGTAGTGTCTTTGGTTTGTACTAAAATTATTTAATTACATGAGTGGTAGCTTTGCATACACCTTAATTTTTGGTTTATGGAATCACGTGGTGTCTTGTGTTCTAGTTGTCACTTCTTTCAAAATCTTGGTTGCATTGAATTGCTCATCTCTGCTTTAGCCAACAATGTGTTGTCATTTGTGTGCATAGATAGTTTGCTTTCACTCAAAATCTAAAAATCTTGCTTGTGTGTGTAATGTCCCCATTTTACAGTGGTATGTCAGCAGAGAAGTAGCATAGATGGATCCGTTTGAAGTTTTTGTCAAATAGTTAGAACTGAAATAAGATGGGCATGTGATCAGTTAGTTAAGTCCATAATGGATCAGAATAAGGTGGTCAGTTAATTGTTTAGTTTCTGCATTGACTAAGGAGTGGCTTTGACAGCTGACTGTTTAGAAACTACCATTGATTGAGGAGAACTGCTCGGTTAAGTGCTGAAATTGAAGAAAGGACTGCTTAGTTAAGTGCTTATATTGAGGAAAGGATCACTCAATTAAGCATTGAAACTGCCTATGATTAGGAAATGCATGGGTTATAAGAGGCATTGAGGAAAAAAACAAATAGTAATTTTCAATATATTAAAACAAAAATCAACTTCTTTTCAGGACTGTGAGGCTGTTGCAGCAGCTTTTAGGCATTTGAAGATGGAACCCTTCAGATGTGGCAGCTAGATTTTATAGGGGGACAGCAACCCTCAAGCAGTGGATTGAGTTTCAGAGAGTTACCAGGTTCATCATATTAAAATAATATTTTCTAATTAATTCTTTAATGCTCAATATTGTATTATATTGTAATATTGTTGATAAGATTGTTTCTTCGATCTTCTGAAGTTTCTTTTTAAAAACTTGCTTATTTGTACATATGTAAATTCTATTTATTTAAGCATTTTGCTTCATGTAAATAACATCGAAGATTTTTACCATCTCTTCTCATAATATGGTATCAGAGAGAAATCGATCGAGTGGGAAAAATCAACAACTTTGCTTTTGAAAATCACAACTCTCTTTCTGCTATAAATCGAGGATTTTTGTTTAAATTTTTTTCGCGAGTATTTCTCACTGAAAAATCACAACCCTCCTGTTGCAGAATCGTAGGTGTTTTCCAGTCAAAATCATGCTCATTCCTAAAACAATTTTTGGCCACTTTCTTTTCTCTTTGAGCGTGTTTTTCAACTCCCTGGGCGGCAATTTTTTCCCTGCATTTGGCCACGTTTTTCTGCTCTCTGTGGTTGCAGATTTCATCAAATTCTGGGTGCAATTTTGTTCATCCTCTGGTCGCGTTTTGTCTAGTGTTCTGGGTGCGACTTCCTGCAACTTGGCAATGACTTTTCACCCTTTTAAAAACACGGTTTTTCCTATTCCTAGCTGGTGCGCGAATTTTCTGCATTTTGCGGAGGATTTATGTTTTGATTTCAAGGGCTTTTTGGACACATTTTTCAATAAGCGCGGGTTTCTCTAGCTCTTAGGTCTTTTGTGATAAATCTTGGCAGCTAGGGATTTTAAAAAATCCTCAAATTCAAGCTGAAATATTTTTTTCTGATCACAGATTCTTTATGGGTTTTTCAAGAAGATTTTTGGGTTGTCTTCCATTTTTTTGGGTGCCTCGTAATTTGTGCATTAGGATTTGTGCAAGCAGGTTTGCCTTGAAATTTGTGCTTAAAACTACCTCAACTTTCAATACATTAGAATTTGTGTCTTGGGTTCCGTCAGTTTTTTGAGCCTCTTCTGTGTATCTCGTTTTTTCATGCTTCAAAAAGCGTGAAAGATGGCATCTTTTACCAACATTATGTTGGAAGGCAGTCAGCGATTCAATGGCAAAAATTATAATACCTAGAAGCAAAGAATGATGACTATCTTCAAATATTGCCTTGATCAGATTGTTCTAGGCACTACTACTGATCCCACAACGGCGGGTAAAGACCACGAAAAGTTTGATGAGCAAAATCGTGAAGCAGTGATGCTCATTAAACTTTCAGTTACTGATGATTAGCTTCCACAGGTTTCGTCTGGCAAATCAGTTGTTGAGATTTGGGAGCATTTGAAAACGTTGCGTGAAACCTCAAACAAGATTCGTGCATCTTTTTGAAAAACCAACTGTTCTCCATCATGATGAATGAGAGAATGTCCTTACAGGAGCATCTGACAAAGATTTAGGCTATCCATGATCAATTGGAGGCGATTGGTCGGAAGAAGACATAGTAGTCATCACTTTGAAAAGTCTACCGAAGTCTTATGAGCGCTTTGTTGAAACTCTCAAAATTACATCTACTAATGTTGATTTGAAGTTTCCAAAGCTTTGTACCATCCTTTTGTAGCAAGACGCTAGAAACAACAGTTTGGTAGTAGTGCCTCTTTGTCCTCTACAAAGCAAGCTTTTGCAGCCAAGTCTCAGGCTAAGAATAAAGGAAAAGGTCAACCTTCACAGAATAAAGGCTTAGGTCAACCTTCAGGCAGCCCCAAGAAGAACATTCAATGTAATTACTACCACAAATATGGTCATATGAAGAAAGATTGTTGTCAACGTCTAGCTTTTGAATAGAATAAGCAGAGAGGGTCTCAATAGAAAGCAAATGTTGTCGAGCACACTGAGTAAAGGGAATTTGTCTTTTACACCTTCATGGCTAAAAGACCTATAAATCATGTGAAGTCCTCTGCCTAGTACATTGATTCAGGTACTCTACGACACTTCACCCATCAACAATATTGGTTCACAGACTTCTCTCCCTTCAATGACTTAGTTGTTTTTGGAGGAGTTGAAGAGTATACCGTTGTTAGTAAGGGCACTGTTCATATTCAATTTGGAGGGAGGAATCTCATATTCCTCAATGTATACTATGTTCCTAGCATGGAACTCAACCTTCTCTCTGTCAGTCAGATTATGCGGCATTCTCCTCAGTTGGATGTGGTATTTAGTGCACATAAACGTTCGATTGTTGATCGGGAGACTCGCACCACTGTGGCTATTGGTATTGAGGATCATGGTTTATACAGACTTGTGGATACAGGTGATTCTCCAAAGTTAGCCATGGCAGCAAGAAATTCTTCCATCACCAATCTTTGGCATCAGCGGGTATGGGCACTTAAATGTGCACTATCTCTCTCAGCTAGCTTGGAAGGGACTTGTAGCTAGTTTATCTGAGATCCAAACTCCGCATCATGGAGTTTGTGAAGCTTGTCAGGCTAGGAAGCAGCATAGGACATCGTTCACGGATGGTGACTCATGGCGAGCCTCCAAGGTACTATAGTTCGTTCACGTTGATGTATTTGGGCCAATGAATACACCTTTTGTTACTAGTTGCAGGTATTTCTTGCTTTTTGCTAATGATTTCAGTCGTAAAATGTGAGTGTACTTTCTTAGACAGAAATCAGATGTGTTTACTGTATTTCAGAAGTTTAAGGCCTTAGTAGAAAAAAGTCAAGTTGTTCCATAATCACTCATAGGTCAGATAATGGGGGGGAATTTTGTTCTACTGCTTTCTCCAACTTCTGTGATACACATGGCATCAAACGCCAGTTAACCACACCCTACACTCCTCAGCAAAACAATGTTGTAGAGCGATGCAATCGTACAATCACTGAGATGGCTCGCTCCATGTTACAATACATGAGTGTTCCGAATAAATATTGGGCAGAAGCAGTCTATACTGCTTCAGTGCACATAAATGTTCAATTGTTGATCAGGAGACTCACACCACTATGGCTATTGGTATTGAGGATCATGGTTTATACAGACTTGTGGATACAAGTGATTCTCCAAAGTTAGCCATGGCAGCAAGAAATTCTTCCATCACCAATCTTTGGCATCAGCGGTATGGGCACTTAAATGTGCACTACCTCTCTCAGCTAGCTTGGGAGGGACTTGTAGCTGGTTTACTTAAGATCCAAACTCCACATCATGGAGTTTGTGGAGCTTGTCAGGCTGGGAAGCAACACAGGACACCATTTACGGATGGTGACTCATGGCAAGCCTCCAAGGTACTACAGTTGGTTCATGCTGATGTATGTGCGCCAATGAATAAACCTTTTGTTACTGGTTGCAGGTATTTCTTGCTTTTTGTTGATGATTTCAGTCGTAAAATGTGAGTGTACTTTATTAGACAGAAATCAGATGTGTTTACTGTATTTCAGAAGTTTAAGGCCTTAGTAGAAAAAGAGTCAAGTTATTCCATAATCACTCATAGGTCAGATAATGGGGGGAATTTGATCCTACTGCTTTCTCCAACTTCTGTGATACACACAACATCAAATGCCAGTTAACCACACCCTACACTCCTCATCAAAACAGTGTTGTAGAGCAACGCAATCGTACAATCACTGAGATGGCTTGCTCCATGTTACAACATAGGAGTGTTCCAAATAAATATTGGGCAGAAGCAGTCTATACTGTTGTCTATCTTCTTAATTGGTCTCCTACACAAGCTGTTAAGGGGAAGACTCCTGAGGAAGCTTGGATTGGTCGCAAACCTAAGATCAGTCATCTAAAAATCTTTGGCTCTTTAGCATATGTATGGATTCCAAATGCCAAGCACTCGAAGTTGGATTCCAAGTGTCAAAAGCTTATGTTTACAAAATACAGTGACAACCATAAGGCTTACCAGTTAATTGATGTAGACATTGATCGTCTCATCTTCAATCGGGATGTTGTCTTTGATGGAGACCAAGGACCTTTTCACCTTTCCTCATCTGTGCAGCATTCTGAGGATTAGACTTTGAAGGCTTCTGATTTGGGTGTTCGCCTTCCGTTAGGTCCACCTGATGGGAGGGATGATGCAAATTTTGTTTTTGATGATGCTCAACCTGATGTTCCTCTGGATGATGATGATCTTCCACCTATTGAACCTATTACAGATCCAGTACCAATTTCAACTCCTATTGTATCTGATGTTGGCACTTCTACTCTTCAGCCTAAATGGTGGGCTAAGACTATTGGTGATCTTCATGATGATGAGCTCATTGAGGGGAGATCGTCTAGAAACAAGAGAAAACGACAACATACAGTTAATTTTGCTCTCATGGCCAACATTCACAGTGTCTATGAGCCTCAAACATATTCAGAGGCTAAAGGAATTCCTGAGTGGGAACAAGCTATGGAGGATGAATAACAGAGTCTTCAAAAGAATCACAGTTGGGTCCTTTTTGATCTTCCTCTCACAGAAGGAAGGCATTGACTACAAGGAGACTTTTGCTCCTACAGCCAAGATGAGTACCATTCAGCTCGTCCTTGCCTTAGCAGCCCAGTTTGTTTGGAAAGTTCATCAGATGGATGTTAAGAGTGCTTTCCTCAATAGTGAGTTGAAGGAAAAAATTTACATGACACAGCCTCCAAGATTCAAGGTTGTCAGTAAAGAACACTAGGTGTCCAAACTGGTGAAGGCAGTCTATGGTTTGAAACAGGCGCCTCGCGCTTGTTACATCAAGATTGACAAGTACCTCATAGATCATGGCTTTCACAGGAATCAGGTCTATGTGGATGACCTGATCATTATTGGCAGCTTGACACATTTGATTAATAAGATCAAACAGGATTTCTACAACTCATTTGACATGACGAATTTAGAAGTTCTAGATTATTGTTTAGGTGTTGAGGTTTGGCAGACACAAAGCAGTATCTTTATCTCCCAGTCCAAATATGCTCAAAGTCTACTGGATAAGTTTTGAATGTAGGATTGCAAGCCTGCCTCCACACCTATGGAAAAAAGGCTGAAGTTGTTAGCTAAATCAGACTCACCTGTAGTGGATGAATCCTTGTTCAAGCAACTAGTGGGCAGCCTCATCTATCTCATTGCCACTAGACCTGACCTCATTTTTGCAGTGAGCTACATTTCACACTTCATGACAAACCCCAAGGCTGATCATTGGGTAGCAGCAAAGCATGTGTTGTGTTATGTGAATGGCACTTATGTTACACTAGGAGTCATGATCCTAGACTCATTGGTTAAACAGACTCAAATTGGGCAAGTTCAGTTGATGACAGAAAATCAACATCTCGGTATGTTTTCAATTTGGGATCTAGTGCAATCACTTGGACTAGTAAAAAAGCAGCAGTCAATGGCTCTTTCCTCAACAAAAGCAGAGTATTGAGTAGTTAAGGCAAGTTGTGAGGCAGTCTGGCTTCGTCGGATGCTTGTAGATATGCAAATATCTCAAGCAGGTATGACTCCCTTATTCTATGACAATCAAGGAGTTGTCAAACTTGCCAAAAATCCAGTCTTCCATGAAAGAACCAAGCATGTGGAAACTCATTGTCACTTCATTTGGAAGCTTATTGAAGACGGATCAATTCAATTGATGTATGTTCCGACAGAGGAGCAGACAGCAAATATTCTCACCAAGTCGCTTAGTCCAGATAAGTTTGTAAAATTCAGGGGGCATCTTGGTGTTGTTGACAAATTGAGCATTAAGGGAGGGTATTAAAATAATATTTTTCTAATTAATTATTTAATGCTCAATATTGTAATATATTGTAATATTGTTGATAAAATCATTTCTTCGATCTTTTGAAGTTTCTTTTTAGAAACTTGCTCATTCTGCACATTTGTAAATTCTATTTATTGAAGCAACACTTTGCTTTGTGAAAATAACATCGAAGATTTTTACCATCTCTTCTCGTAATACATCAGAGGTGTTTAGATTTGCATGTTAAGTGTGTCCAGTAAGTTGTATCAAACTGCTAAATTTCAATTTGATGATGTGTTTGAATATGATAAAAAATACAGAAATATCTGTTACTAAAAAATTTTCTGGGTTATTATTACTTTAGCTTTTAGTTGGGGTTTCATATTGTGAGTCAAGCTGTTACCATTCTTGTGCTCATTCCCCAGGCAAAAAGAGAAGCAAATTATTGGTTATTTCATTTATGCAAAAACCCCCAAAACAATCTTGTAGTGTTTACTGTATATTTTGTGCATATCTTAGTATCTGAGGTAGTTTTAGATCCCAAGAAGCTTTCTCTTATAATTTGACAAGAAGCTTTATCTCACATACTCTACCTTTTTGATTGTAGCAGTGCAAATATTACTTGCGTCCAATCTTGGCACTACTTTTTAGTTCAACCAATGCGGCATTCTGTTGACAGGTGCCATAGCACATCCGAAACAGGTACAAGCAAAGATGGTACACTGTATTACCACATCTAGGCATGAACCATATGGGAGAGGCACTAAAGGCCATCCATAGGTGTTGAAGCAGTTGTACTCAAAACTGGAGATGTTCAACAGGGCATGGCACAGACTTCATAGTTATCATGAACCACTACCCCAAACAATATACTAACCTGCTACTGGTCTTGGTATGGAAAAAGTATACAAATAGGAGCAATAGAAAAAGACCTGCTAGCAATCTTGGGATGAAATAAGTATACAAATAGAGAACAATAGAAAAAGGACTAGGAGATGGCTCATAGAGGAGAAAAAGACTTTGCAATTACCTGAGGAAATGCAGAGTCAAATAGGAAAGACAAATTCAAGAATAAGTACATACTTCATTAGTTTTGTCCTTTTTGCCACCAGTAAAAAATTTGTAGCTGCCATATATAAGTGCACCCCATCCTGCCAGTGAGATAAGAACAAACTGCAAACAGTTTCACAAGACAAATGGATTAGTTTCTATAAATATTAAATGCCAACAACGACATTAAATAGAACAAAGATGACAATTGCTTGAAAGTTGAGCATAATGGCATACTGGCAGGTACCCAAAAAAGTTGCATGATCCAGTATAAACAAAATCAAATCTCAAATGGAAAAACAAGTTAAGGGAGACTCGTTTTGAGACTAAATCATAAGAGGAAATAAAAAAACCCAAGCTTACAATTTAATTCATAACATCTATAGTCACAAATTTCCTAATTATCTAGAGTAAATACAAAGAATAAATATTGATGAAGTGGGTAACCTATTTTTAAATCAGATGGCATTTGAATCACATGCAGTAAATGCCTTTATAAATTTAGTGCAGAACTCCTAGTTAACTCTAAAATATAGACTTATTTTCATTCATAACCGTACTTTAAATTTAACTGTGAATGTTAATTTCAAATATTATTAATTATTAATCCCTTATTTTCTTATGGGAAAGACTATTTAAGCCAAGATGCCTTCTGATCTTTTATTCTACATTCGTAAAAGCTCCTTTTTTCTTCATGATACAAACATTTTCAGCTCGATCACAATTTATCTCTTCTAGTGAATACAATTGGGATTTAAGAAAGCATCAAGATTAGTAAAAAGAATGTTCTAAAGTTATGCACGAATGGTCTATGACTAAGGCTAAGACACAGCAATGTTAGTGTATCACCAATTAAATATGGATCTAAAAAAAATGGAACAGAAAAATTACAGAATAACATTATAGTTGCTCCTTAAAAGTCTATTCAATATCTTCCTTTGGATTTCCTCTCATATGCTCTCTCAATGCCATTAACCTCAAAACCCTTGAATTCCTACCCTTATCTTTTATCCACCCTAAAAATGTGTTGGGCAGTGCCATCTATTGACAAAAAAAG
The DNA here is from genome assembly GCA_007258455.2 of Sequoia sempervirens. Lineage (NCBI taxonomy): Eukaryota > Viridiplantae > Streptophyta > Pinopsida > Cupressales > Cupressaceae > Sequoia > Sequoia sempervirens. The sequence goes on from VDFB02000017.1 coordinate 145,714,714, forward strand.
CGCATGGGACAACCAAAAAACCAAGAATGTCAATTCCTATTAACAAGAGAGAAAACATTGTACAAGGTAAATAAATATTACACAAGTAATTGGTAAAAAGTTCGATATTATTTACGAGAGCAATGTGCTCAATAAATAGATTACAGAATGTACTAAAAACGGGAAGTTTCTAAAAAAGAAACTTCAGATAAGATCAAAGACGATCTTATCACAATAATTTACAATACTTTACAATATTGAGCATTAATAAATAAATAAAGAATATTATTTTAATACCCTCCCTTAAAGCTCAATCTATCAACTACACCAAGATGCCCCCTAAATTTGACAAACTTCTCTGGACTGAACGACTTGGTGAGAATGTCTATTGTCTGCTCCTCTATCGGAACATACAGCAACTGAACTGATCCATCTTCAACCAGCTTCCGAATGAAATGACAATGAGTTTCCACATGCTTGGTTCATTCAAGGAAGACCGGATTCTTGGCAAGTTTGAGAACTCCTTGATTATCACAAAACAAGGGAGTCAGACCTGCTTGAGATATTTACATATCCACAAGCATCTGCCGAGGCCAAATTGCCTCACATGCTGGTTTTACTACTCCCTGATACTCTGCTTTTGTCAAAGAGAGAGCCACTGCCTACTACTTCTTACTAGTCCATGTGACTGCACTGGATCCCAAACTGAACACATATCCAGACGTTGACTTCCTGTCATCAACTAATCCTACCCAATCTGAATCTGTGAACCCACTAAGTTTAGGATTGTGACTCCGAGTGTACAAGAGTCGAAAATCAATAGTGCGCTTCACATAACGCAGCACACGCTTCTCTGCTACCCAATGATCAGCCTTGGGGGCTGTCATGAAGCGTGATATGTAGCTCACGGCAAAACTCAAGTCAGGTCTAGTGGTAGTAAGATAGATGAGGCTGCCCACTAGTTTCCTGAACAATGTTTCATCTCCCATAGGTGAATCGGACTTAGCTGACAACTTATGCCCTTTCTCCATGGGTGTGAAGGCAGGTTTGCAATCCTACATTCGGAACTTATCCAAAAGACTTCGAACATACTTGGACGAGGAGATGAAAATGCTGCTTTTTGTCTGCCAAACCTCAACACCTAAACAATAATGCACGAGGCCCAAGTCTGTCATGTCAAAAGTTTTGCAAAAATCCTGTTCGATCTCAGCATTCAAATGTGCTAAACTGCTAGTAATGATCAAGTCATCCACATAGACAACAACAATCAAGATCTCATTACCAATATTCGTGACATACAGGTTCGAGTCAAATGGACTCCTCTAAAAGCCATGATCTATGAGGTACTTGTCAATTTTTATGTAACAAGCCCGAGGAACCTGCTTCATGTTGTAGAGTGCTTTGACCAATCTACACACCTTTTGTTCTTGACCAGCAACTTTGAAACCTGAAGGCTGCGTCATGTATACTTACTCCTTCAACTCACCGTTGAGAAAAGAACTCCACATCCATCTGATGGACCTTCCAACCAAATTGGGCTGCTAAGACAAGGACAAGCTGTATGGTACTCATTTTGGCTATAGGAGCAAAGGTCTCCTCGTAGTCAATGCCTTCTTTCTGTGAGAACCCCTGTGCAACCAGACGAGCTTTGTACTTGTCAAGGGTTCCGTTAGCTTTGTACTTCACCTTGTACACCCATTTGCAGCTAATGGGCTTCTTCCCTGGAGGAAGATCAAAAAGGACCCAAGTGTGATTCTTCTAAAGACTCTGGTATTCAGATTCTATCGCCTTTTCCCACTCAAGAATTCCTTTAGCCTCTGAATATGTCTAAGGCTCATAAACACTGTGGATGTTGGCCATGAGAGCAAAATTCATTGTAGACCGTTGTTTGCTCTTGTTTCTGGATGATCTACCCTCAATGATCTCATTAGCACGAAGATCATTGATAGTCTTAACCCACCATTTCGGTCGAAGAGTAGAAGTGCCAACATTAGATGTAACAGGAGGAGCTAGATCTGGTTGTTGTTCTAGAACAGGTTCAAGAGGGGGATTTTCACTATCATCCGGAGGAAACTCAGGTTGATCATCATCAAAGACTAAGTCTTTGTCATCCCTCCCATCAGGTGAACCTAACAAAAGTCGGATGCCCACATCAAGAGCCTGTAGGGGTTGATCCTCTGAATGTTGAACAGGAGAGGAAAGGTGAAATGGTCCTCATTCTTCATCAAAGACAACATTCTTCATCAAAGACAACATCGTGACTGAAGATAAGACGATCAATGTCTATATCAATTAGTCATATGCCTTGTGGTTGTCACTGTACCCTGTGAACATGAGCTTTTGGCTCTTGGAATTCAACTTAGAGTGCTTGGCCTCTGGAATCCAAACATATGCAAGAAAGCCGAAAACCTTCAAATGATTGATCCTGGGTTTGCGACCAGTCCAGACTTCCTCAAGAGTCTTCCCCTTAACTACATGAGTGGTTGACCGATTAAGGAGATAGACTGCAATGTTGACTGCTTCTGCCCAAAACTTGGTAGGAACACTCCTATGTTGCAACACGGAGCGAGCCATCTCAACAGTCATATGATTGCGCCGCTCTACAACACCGTTTTGCTAAGGAGTGTAGGGTGTGGTCAACTGACGTTTTATCCCGTGGGTATCACAGAAGTTGGAGAATGCACTAGAACATAATTCCCCCTCATTATCTGACCTAAGAGTTATGATACAAGAACTAGACTCTTTTTCTACAAGGCCTTAAACTTCTGAAATACATTTAAAACTTTTGATTTCTGCTTAAGAAAGTACACCCACATTTTCCTACTATAATCATCAACAAAAAGTAGAAAGTACTTGCAACCAATTACAGAAGAAGTAGACATAGGCCCACAAATATCAACATGAACTAATTGAAGTACCTTAGAAGTTCACCAAGAGTCGCCATCCTTGAATGATGTGCGATGCTACTTCCCGGCCTGACAAGCACCGCAATCGCCTTGATGCTGAGTCTGAATGTCAAGTAAGCCATCTACAAGTCCCTCCCAAGCAAGCTAAGAGATATAGTGCATATTCAAGTGCCTGTATAACTAGTGCCAAAGACTGGTGACAGCTGAATTTTTGGCTGCCAAGGCTAACTCTAGAGAATCACTAGTGTCCACAAGCCTGTAGAGGCCATGACCCTCTATCCCAACGGCCACCATTGTGCGAGTCTCGTGATCTACAATTGAACATTTGTGCGAGCTGAACACCACATCCATCTGGGGAGAATGCTGCATTATTTGACTAATTGAGAGAAGGTTAAACTCCATATCAGGTACAAAATACACGTTGAGGAATATGAGATTCCTCCCGCCAGACTGAACCTGAACAATGCCTATACCAACAACTGTGTATTCCTCGCCTCCTCCAAAAATTACCGAGTCAATGGAAGGGGAAAAGTCTATGAACCAGTCACGCCTATGTGAGAAACAACGTGAGGCACCAGAATCAATGTACCAAGCAGAGGATTTGACATGGTTTGCAGGCCTCTTTGCCATGAGTGCATAAAAGGCAGATTCCTTTTGCTCAGAGTACTCGGTGACATTCGCTCTCTGCTAAGACCCTCCTTGCTTCTTTTGTTCAGAAGCCAAAGGTGCACGACAATCCTTCTTAATGTGGCCAAATTTATGACAATAGTTGCATTGAACATTTTTCTTCTTCGCGCTAGTGGAGGTCTAACTTGAGCATTTCTGCTCTGAAGGTTGACCTTTCCCTTTTTGCTTCTACTGAGTTTTAGCTGCAAAGGCCTGCTCCGTGGAGGACGATGATGCACTACTACCGAACTGTTGTCTCCAGCGATCCTGCTGCATGAGGATAGTGCAAAGTTCTAGAAACTTAAGGTCAACATTCGCAAATGTAATGTTGAGAGTCTCTATGAAGTGTTCATAGGACTTCGGTAGACTCTTCAAGGTGATCACGACCATGTCTTCCTCCATTTTTCGACCAATCGCCTCCAATTGATCTTTGATCTCCTCGATTTTATTCAAGTGCGCTTGCAGAGTTGTCTTCTCATCCATCATAATGGAAAACAATATATTCTTCAGAAAAAACACACCGTATTTGTTGGAAGTTTCATGCAAGCCCTTCAAATGATCCCAAATCTCTGTTGCTAATTTTCCAAGCGGAATCTGGGGGAGCTGATCATCCGTGACTGAAAGCTTGATAAGCATTATTGCCTCACGATTCTGCTCATCGAACTTCTCTTGATCCTTACCCGTCAATGTGGGACAAGTAACTTTACCGAGGATCATCTGATTGAGGCAACGGTATTCAAAGATTGTCATCATCCGCTGCTTCCAGGTGTTGTAATTTTTGCTATTAAATCTCTGACTGCCCTCCACCATCAAATTATTTAAACTGGACATCTTCACGTTTTTTGATACACAAAAACGAGGTACTAAGAAGAGGCTGATGCACAAAACTCGAGGCACAAATTCCAATGCAAAAACATAGGCAAATTTAGGTAGTCTGCAAAAAGTACAATGTACGAATGGCACAAAATTTGAGGTGCAAAAAAATGATGCAGCCAGAAAATTCGGAGACCAACCTAGTTGAGATTTTGAAAAACCCACCAAGAATCTGCAAACGAAAAAAAAAAATTGACTCAATCTTATGGGTCAAAACCCTAGCCGAAAGGCGCAAAAACCCTATGCCCCAACTGATGATCAAAAATTTGCAAAATATACAAGAATTCGTCTGAAATTGTTTTAAGAAACCCTGCAACAAAGAAAACTAGAGGTGTCACCCAGAAAGCAAGAAAATTATGCCCAAAAATCCTCAAAAAATTGTGACCAAGTGATGGCCGAAAACGCATCCAATCGCGCAAGAAAAACAGAGAAAAAATATGTCTATTCACACGCGTTTGCACCAGAACACGAAGAATAAGATCCTGTCACAGGAGATACAGGAGTCACGCTTGTCAAAGACAGGGACAATAAGCAATCGGCAGCCAAAAAAATAAAAAACGTGCGACTCAAAACGCGATCTGTAGGTGGAAAAAAAGCAACTCAAAACATGGGCCTTGAGATCTTCATCGCACGACCAGAATCTTGTAGATTCAGAGAAATGTCACGGCCTAAAGATTTGAACACGAACCCGCACACAGAAAAAATCCGTCGTCGCCCAAAACACAATACTTTTCAAGTCTCGAACACACCCAACAAAAATTCCATGAAAAATCTTAGATTAGAAAACCCTCAAATTTTTCTAAATAGCCTCAAAAAAAATTCAAAATTTTTAACAACAAAAAATCTTCAAAAAATTCTGAGAAAATTTTATTAAATTCTTTAATTCAAGAACTTAAAAAATCTTTAAAAATTTAATTTTGAGCGTACTGGCTCTAATACCATATTACACAGGTAATTGGTAAAAAATTTGATATTATTTACAAGAGCAATGTGCTCAATAAATAGATTACAAAATGTACAAAAAAGGGGAAGTTTCTAAAAAGAAACTTCAGATAAGATCAGAGACGATCTTATCACAATAATTTACAATACTTTACAATATTGAGCATTAATAAATAAATAAAGAATATTATTTTAATAATAAAAAATGCCATTGCACAACAACATTGAGCAAATGTTCACAATACAGGCAGCATCTTCCACCCAAAAGACTTAGCGTTAATCTTGTTTGCAAAAATATCTCGAAGAATAGGAATAATTACAACTAACCCACAAACCTAGAGAATACAAAATGTTTGCTTAGAAGTCCCCAATCCCAAGAAAGTTCTCAAATATTTGATATTCTTCTAATTTTGTCTAATCCAAAATTATTTTATTTTATACCCACTTATGACCATTATAGGAAAATGATAACAAAAGTGTACAGGAACAATATCAAGGTGGTTTTGCTTTTATCATGGTGATTGCACGAATGTCACTCATGCCAATTCTGCTCTAAGGTATGTGGTGATTTTTCCTGAATCGAGAGGGTGAAAGGAAATGGTTGGAAACATTGTCTTTCTGATCTGGACAAATGTTGGACACACTCTCCTAGTAATCACTAGTTACAGATACTTTCTTGTCAATTCTATAAAAAACCGTCAAACAACTGAATTACATGATTAAATGGCTATAAAATCTGTTTAGCATGTTCAACATTGCAATAACATAAGGGAACAAAAAATAGCATCCATCCAAGACATGAACAAACCACAAAAATACTGAAGCATACAAGTATGCCTAGAGAAATCCTCAAAAAGGAAGAAACCTCTAAAAGAGTGAGTTTATGCTCCTCTGTCAATATCTTCCAGTCATTACAAGTGTTTACAATTTCACTAGGATGTAATAGAGCCTTTTCAAAGAGTTCAACAATCTCCAAACACCTACAAATGGTCTTTGCACTATGGAGTCCGTGTTCTTCATCTTTGCAACTCTCAAAACTTAAACAATATTAAGGTAGAAGCAAGAGCCCACCCTATAGAATGAATTAGAAGAGTTCTTATGCTTTCCACACATCATTCTTGGAACCAAAAGGAAGATCTAATATCAAGAATGAAAATTGAAAAGTCAAATCCCTTCATCTTCCACATTATTTCCAAGTTATAACAAGGCCACTACTAATCCTCAATGTCAATTCCAAAACCATCACTAAACTATTGTATCAATTTCAAAATTGCTGCTAATCCACAATATCACTCCTAACCACCAAAGCAATTGCAAGGTTGCTAAGGTGAATGCAAATTGACTCCTACCAAAAACTGGCAGTTTTGTCACCATATAAATTTCCCGTCATTCCATCTGATCACCTGCCTTCTCACCTACTTGAGATGCCTCTAATCTGATGAAACAACAAGGCTTTAAAAATTGTTTTATGAAGGAAACATATGCAACCAATCCTTAGACATCTCAATTATACAAATTTCTCTTCATTCCGTCTGATCACCTACCTTCTAACCTCCTTGAAATGCCTCTGACCTAACACCAAACAACAAGGCAACTGTTGTACGAAGGAAACATGTGCAACCAATCCTTAGACAACATATCATCTAGAAATAACATATGATCACATGATCATGCAACTATGATCCTTTTTTCGAATCATACCTTCCCACTAACAAGGCTTTTGGTTCCCAAAAGTTTAGGGGCTCTACAAGGGACGAAATATTTTCCCCACATCTTTGGGATACCACTTGGTTTTGCTCAATAATTGCCCCTTCAACCCCACTAACCATGTCTCTCTTTCTCCTCTTCTTGTCCTTCTCACCTTCTTTTCCAGCACATCACCCTACAACTCCTCTTGACTTCTTGAAGTTATGTTGTCAATAAAGGGCAACAACAAATCCTCTTCCTCATCAAGCATAGGAGGCTTGAACAAACGAAGCTTGAAAATACCAATGACAGGGTACATCTACATGTATAGAAGCAAGTTCAACTGAAATGCATTCCTTCCCACTTGTTCCAATATTTGAAACAGACCATACCTTATTGGCTTAAGCTTCTTGGCCAATACTTGAATCCTATCTTTCCCTAAGGCTAAATACACCCAAACACAATATCCAACTTGGAATGTATGCTCCAGCCCATGCAAGTCGTGTCGTCACTTGTACTTAGCTTGAGACCCCTTCAACCTCTCAACTTGGAGATAAATTTGCCAAATCTTGTCAATAAACTATTCATTCTTTGTGGACCTTTAAATCCACATTTTCTAGCCCATCTCTTGTCTGTCCCAAATCATCAAAAACACTAAGAGACAAATAATTGAAACAAGCCCCAAAAGGTGACAAATTGATAGATGTATGGACTGCCCTATTGTATGAGTGGCATATACATGCCAAATTTTCATCCCATGACTTAGGGTATATCTAACCCCTGAAGAATTGTGACAAGGTGTGTTTCACCACTTCCTTTTGCCCCTTACTGATATGAGAATGATTCAAACAAGTGCCCATATTCTCCCAAAGCATGCATCAAAACTTCCCGAAGAACGTAGCATCTCTATTTGATATGATACCCTCCAGAAGATCAAAAAAAACCCACACAAGAGAGCAATAACTTGGTTACTTTGTGCCTTAAGATTCTTCTAGCATGGTAAGAGCGCACACAGATTTGCAAAATCAAACCACCACAAATAAAAATTATGGGTAAACCTCAATCAAAGTCTATGGAGATGCTCTCCACTGGCCTTGAAGGTATGTTGGCGTAACAACTAACACCTCTGGAGTAGAAGTTGTTATGAACAGCCTATGTACACTACGCAATGAGTGCTCTTCAAATTATGGAGGGGAAGCTCCCTCGTCGTGCTTTGACAAATATACTTGCAAAGGAAAATAAGCTAAAACTATGTCCTGTCTTTTTGTTTCAGCTGCTAGAGGCACAAGGCTTTCTTGAAAGAACCTATACGTTGCAGCTGAGTTTTCTCTGGTTTTGCAGGTCTACTAACTACAACTTATATCTATCCAATCTCCTCAGGAAAACAGAGCAAGAGGAAACGGAGCAAGGTTTGACTATCGGACGATAAGCGTGTTTAGACTCTCTACTTGAAGGCAAGGTGGCGCAACTATCATCTCAATCTAAACAAGCTTATTGGGCACAAAACAGATTTAAGATTTTACCAAGACAACCTTATGGAACCCTGTGTGGCATAACACTTGATTGAAATAGTAAAATCTTCACAAAACAGCCTTTATCACCACAATCTCACGAAACCCTATGTGGCATAACCTTTAATTATAATGATAAAGATTCACAAAACAGATTTATCACCGTAACTTCTCGAAACCCTATGTGGCATAACGATTGATCACAATGGTAAATTAACACAAAACAACCTTTATCATCTCAATCTCTTGGAACCCTATGTGGCATAACAATTAACTTCAATGATAAAGATGTTCAAACAGATTTATCTAAACTATGGAAAGAATTCACCATTACAATCTTTCGAAACCCTATGTGGCATAACAATCAATTGTAATAGCGAAGACACATGAACAAATACCAAAACAAATGAGCATAAGCTCTTATTTATATACATCAAGGTGTAGGGAACCC
>VDFB02000017.1:145728159-145978792 GCA_007258455.2 Sequoia sempervirens
CATCTGGAACTGGGATGACCCGATTCAGGCATTATCTGTTTTAACGGACAGCCAGAAGGGCCTACAAGAGAAGTCTCTGGAGGTGACGAGGTAAGAAAACTGCTTCTAAGACCTCAAAAACTCCAGTGCATATTTTATTTAAGATTACCGCTCCCAGACTTGGCCATTTTCTGGATATCGTCACTTTGCAGTATTACACCAAAGACCTCACACGCACGAGCGACTGCCAAATCCCGAAGGCCGACGGCTGTGCTCGTTGGAAAGATAAAATGATAACGCTCAATAGTCGTGAAGACTTCGAACGCGAACGGGCTCATCTGACAGGCCTAAAGGCTAGGCGCCTCTAGACTGTGGAAATACACTGAAAACCATTTGTTGGTCCACCTGTGAAATTACGTGCTTGGTAGAATCTCCGCCACGACCACCTGAAACGTCGGATCGACAAGCTGAATGGTGCGTTGCGGAGCTAGGCTAGAGTATTACTGATGTCATGAAGACTGTCTGCAAATTTTGCCATCTGAAGGGTCCTTTAAACCAGCGCCCCTGGCTTGTACTTGCACTGGGAACAAACGGAGAAGCTCAGAAACGTGAAAACTCCATTTTAAGCTGATCTTTGGATGACTGCTGTCTGAACTCTGAAAGTCGGATGACTATGCTTGATAACTCGTCGGGCTTGTACTTGCACTGGGAACAAACGGAGAAGCTCAGAAACGTGAAAACTCCATTTTAAGCTGATCTTTGGATGACTGCTGTCTGAACTCTGAAAGTCGGATGACTATGCTTGATAACTCGTCGGATAAGCAAATTAGTTGTGAACGAATTGACTGCATTCGACATCGAAACTGTTGAGATTTACCCCCTCCTTGAGATGGGCGCCCTCAGGCTAGAGGCGCGCTTTTGCCTGAAAAGAGACAAATTTCTCGCATCTGGAACTTTGGTAATTTCCACTTCTATCGCTGATAACCGGAGCTGTGGGTCTCGGAACGCCTCGCTGGATAGCTCGACGGATAGCCAGACTAATTCTGAAGAGATTGACTGGATGCTTGAACATTTTAACCAGAATCTTGACCTTCAACAAACTGGGCGCCCCTGGGCTATACTTGCGCTTTTGGACTTTTCCTGAGAAATCTTCAAGATTTGATCACTGAAAACTCTGTTTCGATCATTGAAATGACCGTCTGCAATATGGAATGTCGTCGTGAGATGCTCCTCCATCGTGAAGATCTTCATTTTGAGTCTCTGCTTCGGTTCTGACCAATAAAACTGACTTTGATTGACAAAATATTGACAAAAACTCCATGCTTGATATTGCCCAAAACTGTGCTCTACAACATTTTAGCAAGATTTAGACTTTTAAATGCAAAATGCCTTGATGAAGCAAAAAAAAAAAAAATTGGTTTGGGTACAACAAGGTACAAATAGTGTTTGGTACAACCCCAACTTGTGATTAGTTGGCTTGCTTAAATAATACAACTTGCAACCTTGAATGCATTAGGAAATGTCCATTGCATATACAGCTAATACACATAACTTTGAAGATTTGTTGTTATGTCTGCCACAACAAAATGACCTGCAACTCTTGTGATATGAACCCTGCACATGAATAGAAAATAGAAAACCTTCTTCTTTCAGAAAATAGCTTTCCTGATTTGTATAGAAGCCCTTCACTGAGGAAAAGGTTCAAACTTGTCTCAAAATCAGTCACTTTTCCTCTATTTGCTTGCTTTTATACCCCATAAAAAATCTTTGTCACTCTCACAATCTTCATCATATTCTTCTTTTGCAAAAGGTACCTACCAAGAAAGAGTACTGCCTGTGGAAAGAAGAGGAGCTATAGACAACATATCAGCCACTTTGGTTGTCACACCTCACTTGTACTTGATTACCAAGTGAAATTGTTAATTTGTTCAAAAAAACCCCTCCATTTGTAGTGCCTTGCTTCCTAGAGTTTGGTTTGAGCTTGCAAATACTAAAGAGGTTGGTGATTTGTATGAACATACATGTCTTTGTCCATCAAATAGTGTTTCCACTTTTTCACCACTTGCACTAGAGCATACAATGCCATACATGTTATAGTTTACATCTGCCCCTCTAAAAAGCTCTAAATAGTAGCATTAAACATATAGGCCTCCCCCCTTGCAACAACACAACCCTCATTTCATAATCATTGGCATTTGTTTCCACTTCAAAAGGTTGCTGGAGATTAGGCAAAACAAGAACCTGTGTGTGACCAATTTTATGGTTGAGTTCCTCAAATGCTCTTCTTTGTTTATTACCCCAACGAAAATACTTTCCAACCCTTGTTAGAGCATGCAGTGGAGCAAAGATACAGGAGAAAGCTTTGATAATTTTTCATATGCATTTGACGGCCCCAACAAAACTTTTGTTTGATTGTAGAAGGCTTTGGCTAATTCACAATGGCCTCAATCTTAGCAGGATCAATCTTAATCTATCCATTATCCACCACATGCCTAAGGTGGACAAGTGATGCTCATGCAAACTCACATTTCTTTCCATTCAATAACAACTTATTCTTCCTCATGTAGAACTTGCTTAAAATATAATATATCCAAATAAACTATCACACAAAAGCCTGAGTGGTCTATGTTCCCCATCCATTAACCTCATGAAGGTGGCTAAAGTGTTCCATAGCCCAAATGGTAAAACAAGTCACTCAAATAGCCCTCGCCTAGATTTTAAACAACTTTTTTCCAAATCTCTTATTCATTTATCCTTTACTTGGTAATACCCAGATTTGGGATCAAGCTTGGAAAAATACTTTTAACATGTAGTTGATGCAAAAGATAATCAATACATGGTGAAGGGTACCTATTCTTGAAGGTGATCTTGTTCAATGCTTTGTAATCCACACATATACACCAAGTTTCATTCTTAAACACCACCATTATGAGAGAAAAGCAAAGCCAAGCACTAGGTCTTTTAACTTTCTGCTCAATGAGAATTTTCAACTACATCTTCACTTCATTGACCTATAAAAGGCTTTGTCAGTACAATTGTATGTTGGGAAGAGAATAATTGGGTAGAAGCTGAATTTCATGTTAATTAGCTCTTTTTAGGAGCAACCCCTTACCCCTTAGGCTCTAAGAAATTTTAACATTTTAGTTTGTATCTTTTGGTACATCATAAAACATAACAGTGTGCAAAGTAAATCCTTTCTCCAAATTCCTAGGGGAAGCTCCGTTTTGAAAAGTGAAGGAAATTACAAATTTCCTTACACAAAAAAAAATATAATAATACCTAGAACTAGCAGAATTTCTTTTACCATGCAATGCAAACAAACTGCAAATAAACCTGATTTTATTTCTTCTCAGGCTCAAGCACAAGGCTAATCAGCATTTCTGCACAAGACAAGATATTTTGATTTATTATCTAATGGAAAAAAATGAATCTACATAAATCAAACACACGCTCCCTTCTACCTAAAAGCAGAGACTAAAAGAAGATGACTGCACACTTGAATTGGATTTAGGACAGCACACACAAGTTACCAGATTCAATAAGAAAATTACATATGAAGTTACAATTATCCATCTCAACAACACAACAATACAAAGCTTGGAGTATTCACAAAATTGTTCAATTCACAAGGCATAAGATAACAAAAACAACTCTTAAACAGCAATTTATAAGCAGGAAGTAAGCATAAAACTAGGGTTGAAAATCTAAATGCAAATGACACTAATTTATGAGTTTTTACAAAGTTTTGCATGAATAACAAATAACAAGCTATAAAAATCTCCTAATTTCATTAATAGTTCGCTTTCACAAAGCAAGATCAATATCATAGATTTGTATAAGGACAACTATAATCATAAATAGACCTTTTAGAAGGTCGGCTAAAAATAACATGTCCCTAGAATAGATGTTCTAGAAGCTCCTCCCAAAATAGTTGCTCCATGAATAGAATCAAAAGCAGATGCAGCTGAAAATAGTGGTACCTAAAAATAGCTACTCCAAAGCACCCTATAAAGGTTATAATGCAGCATTTGTACCCTATAACCTTTACAACCTGTCAACACTGGACTCATAATCTCTCAGGTAATGGCATTAAATCTAACTAAATAACCTACACCTCTAAGGTAAAATTGCTCTTTGTGATCAGTGTGTCAATCTCAATCATCTCCTCTTCTCCATACTGAATATTCCTAGAACAGATGTTCTAGAAGCTCCTCCCAAGATGGTTGCTCCACAAACAGAAGGAATCAAAAAGCAGATGAAGCTGAAAATATTGGTACCTAAAAATAGCTACTCCAAAGCACCCTCTAAAGGTCTTGATGCAGCGACAGTAGTAACGGCATTTGTACCCTATAACCTCTACAGCCTGTCAACCCTAAACTAGTGATCTCTCAGGTGATGGCACTAAATCCAACTAAATAACCTACACCTCTGAGGTAACATTGCTCTATGTTATCAGTGTGTCAATCTCAGTCCTCTTCACCACACTGAAAATTCCTAGCAAGGGTAGACAACTAATGCAAGTTTTCATCCTGTTGAGCTCTCCCAAGTGTCCCTCACTAGCCTCTGAAACTCACCCTAAACTTCACCATGCTCAACCTGGACTCCATCCTCATCAGCAAAGGTACAAGAGAGTATTGAAAGTAAGGAGGTTGTTTGCTGCTTTATTTCATCCAAATTAAACTTTTAATCTCCTTATATGGTGATGGCCTCATCAAGAAGCCAAATGTGAAACTTGTGTTAATGCAACACAGTTAAAGTTTGGTCCTCTCGGACACTCACTACTACTTCCATCTGGACTAGTTTCATGGGACCAAGAATAAGAGCTGCTTTCAACTTTCCTATGAAATCTTCATAGGATGCAACCCTTTTCATCATACCACAGTCCATCTCTGAAATTTCTTCCCTCACAGAAGTTGACTTGATCAACAAACACATACAGTCTGTCAAGCAAATCTGACCATTGTTAACTGGTTTTACTTACACATTTTCTATGTTTTTGCCATGTGTGACTAGCTGATCCAATCACCTTTGCTGATCCATTGGGTGCAAAGCTGAGGTACAAAGCCGATGGAAGTTGGTGTGGCAGGAGAAGGTGGGCTTTGAACAATTAGAGTTGCTTGACCTCAACTTTCAAGGCAACCTTATTCCCTGCAATCTTGAGGACTCTCTTTCCTCAAGGTTTTCAGAAGCAACATCAAAAAGATTCATATCTCCTTAGCATGTTCTTGGCACAAAATCAATCTCAACTACCTACAAATCAGTCAGCTCAACATCATGTGCTACTTCCCCTTGTAAGGAATAGTTGTTTCCAAGACCAGGTGACCATCTGTATTCTTTTATAACCTAGATTGTTTATTTGCAATCTTGGGCTCTAGCTATGAAAGAATTGAAGCAAGCTCTACAAATCAACAAAAATCCTCCCTATTCACCACAGATTTCACCATTTCTTGTGCTTCTTTCTCATTCTGATGCCTTCTAGGAGGACTAAGGTTGGGATTTATGATAATAGGATTCAAAAAAAAAAGGAAGCGGTAGATCTTATGCACAAGATTGAGAAGGAATGAAAAGTGGGATAGAAGATGTTTTGGCTTTGGATGCCACAATTTGAGGCAACATCCAAAGGTATGGGTGAGGAAAACTGAATATAAGTATTCCTAGGAAGATAAGCAAGAGGAGAAGAAACAAATACCAGAATAGATGATACAATCTCAGGTTTTGTACTAGTTATTCATGATAAGAAGATTTTATGCACTTCACGGCAACCAACTTTAACATTGGGATATTTTGAACTATATCCAAACACTTGTAAGCTGAGGAAACTAAGTCTCTTCTTCCTCGTGATCTCTATTGCTCCCATCTACTGCTGATTTAGGTCCCATGTGCAAAGAAGAAGCTACAGCTATCTTCTGAAAATATCATCATGAACCTGCTGAATTTTGCCCTTTTTCTGACCTCTTTGCTTGTTAAAACATCTTAATTCTATCTATGACCAATCTGGTCCTTTCAAGAATATAAGTACTCTCCTTGACATTCCAACTAGCATGGTTAAGGGCTGCTGTTCCAAATTTGCTGTTAAAAAGCAAGGAGATGAAACCTTTGAATGTGAGTCTGAAATGTCTTCAAGCAGTTCTTCATGGATGAAATCAACCATTCACCATACTCAACTATAATCTCTCCTACCCACATCATACTGATCTCTAAAGTATACCTAAAGTCTTCTATATTTAGTACAAGCTAAAAATAAGGACCCAACCTCTCATATAGGATGCTTTAAGGATTGTTACAAAATCGACGTTGTTATTATATTAAACAAAGAAACAAAAGTTCCTTAAATAGATTACAAGAGACGATGTTTCTAAAATAAACAATCGTTAACATGAGACGAAGTTAGAAAAAGCGAGATGACCATTAACGACACAAATAGAAAGAAAATAGATTACAAGAGACGATGCTTCTAAAAGAAACAATTGTTAACACGAGAAGAAGTTAGAAAAAGCGAGATGACCATTAACGACACAAATAGAAAGAAAATAGATTACAAGAGACGATGTTTCTAAAAGAAACAATCGTTAACACGAGACAAAGTTAGAAAAAGTGAGATGAGCATTAACAACACAAATAGAAAGATATTATTCTAATACCCTCCCTTAGGTCATCATTCTAACTATCCAGAGATAACAAAGAAGGGTGCCCCCTTCTTCTCAGAACGTTGTTGCAACAAAAGACAAGAGCCTACCACTAACTCTGCCACTTGAGATGAGTCTGCCACCAACCCTCCCAGAAACTGCAGAACTTCTGGAAATAACAACACCAATTGTCCAACCTGAAGTTGGAGAATTGTCCCTTCCTGTAACCAAAGACACACCGAGAATAGCTGCTATGATTTTGAGGAAAAATCGGCAAACCCTCCAAACTTCTGTAGATGAGCATGACGCCCCAAAATAGACTGCAAGAAGCCAGATGTGCAAATGTTCACCCAAGCAACTCCAAGTGCGACCAAAAAATTGACTGCAAAAAACCACAATTTTTGAGGAAAAAATCGCCAAACCCAAGATCACAAATCATTGTTTTTTTTTGGAAAAACCTTTTTGGAAAAAACGGTAAAAACCAAATACCATAGAGCCCTCCCGAACGACAAAAACCTTGACTAGGGTATACAGGGGAAAAACTCCTAATTTTTTAGGAGAAAATTATAAACCCTCCCAGAATTTTGAAAACCCAAAAAATTTTTTTTTTTTCTTCTGAGGACAAAACATATTTAAAACCAGAGACAGATTTTTTTCTTTATGGGACAAAAAAATATTAAAAAACCCAAAAAATCAATTGTCGGCTTGAAAAATAGAGGGTTTGGAACCCTAATTGCAAAAAAACGGAAGAAATCTACATAAAAACCGAGGCACGGAAAATGATGCACCCAGAAAAAATTGAGATCAACCCAGAAAAGCTCTTGAAAAACCCACAAGGAATCTACAATCGAAAAAAATTCGGACCTAAAACAGAGGGTCAAAACCCTAGCTGAAAATGTAGAAACCCTAGGCACCAAACATTCTTCAAGAATTTGCAAAAAATAGAACTCAAGCCACAAACAAGAACCCTAGCCGCCCACAAATCAAGATGGAAAATTTTTTTAAGCTGCAGGAAGAAGGTGAGAAACATGGCCAAAGACAGATTAAATGACGCCCAGAAAATGGAAGAAATCATGGACTTTCTCAGCCACAGATCACGCCCAAAGAATGGAGAAAATCGTGTTTCAGGAGACAAGACAAGCGCACCAAAAAACAAGGAGAAAACGCGATTGAGTTAGGGTAGAAATTGCATCCAAGGACTAAGAAATCGTGCGCCCGAACACGAAAAACAACCCAGGTCGAAGTCAAGCACAAAGACCAAAGGACGTCAAAGAAGTAGTGCCTCACAAAACAAGAGATAACTAGTAAATGACACAACGCCCAAACAAATAAAATCGCAACACTAATGCAAGCAAATATAGGGAGTTTGTGCGGGCAGCAGGAACAAAGACGCGTGAACACAAAAAACGCGTCTAACAACTAAAAAAGAACGCTTCGAAAGAACAAGTCTAGCTGCAGGTCTTTAGATTTTCCGACGCCTTTAGAAAAACACGCCCTAGTAGAAATTGCGACCAGAGGAGGCACAAAAAGAACTCCTTTGATTTCTTCAAAAAGAATGCCCACGAATTTGCAGGAGCCTAGACAAAAAAACACAATCCCTTAAAAAATCGTATTTAGAGAAAAGTAAAACTTTTCAAAAAATCACTGAAAAATTCCTTTTGAAATTTTTTATTGAAAAGCAAATTTTTCGAATTTTTAAAGGATTGCTAACTCTAATACCATGTTACAAAATCAATGTTATTATATTAAACAAAGGAACGAAAGTTCCCTAAATAGATTACAAGAGACGATGTTTCTAAAAGAAACAATCGTTAACACGAGACAAAGTTATTATTCTAATAAGGATCATAGTTAGACTTTCCATAGAATTCTGGTTAAATTTAGTAAGCTCTAAACCTATGTGACTATGTCCTTTGAGTCAAAGGCGGTATAAAATTTATAGAAACCAAGCTGAATGGTGAACTTATAGCTTCTTATGCTTACCCCTTAACATGAAATGAACTTCTGCCACTTATCAACAAAGCCATCCAACAAGTTTCATAGCAACATCTTACTGCTCTAGGAGATCTCTTAAAGCGAGCAACATAGTTGAAGCCATCCATGTTGAGTTTCACAGCAGGATTGAGTATCGTGCCAATCTAGATTTTATGTGTATTCCAACAATGTGTAATTTCACAATGTGTATTTCAACAACTGTTAGTCAAAATCTCTTAAAATAATTTTCTCAACACACAATGGACTAAGAGGGGCAAACTGATATTCTTAAGTACAGCAGTACATTCAAGGCACTATTAATGAAATTCCATATCAAAATATCATGAACAAGGTGATATAAAATTGACCCTAAATTGCTGATTCTCCATGGAAATTAACAAATCTGAAAGCATGCTGTGTACATATATTTCTGATACAAAAAATGAATAGAAATCAACAAGCCTTATTGCTGATCTTGAATGAACAATTGACTGGAATTAACAAGCCTGAACTGCATGCATAGGATTATGGACTTCCCATATAAATCTGCTCCAAACCATGTGAAATTGCTCCAAAATAGGTGGCTGGGTAGAATGATTTACATATGCATAAATTGTTGTCATATTTATCATTCGTACACAGGGTATTACCATTAAACTCAGATTGCACATAATTTGCAAATCAAATAGAACTGCTGCCCTATAACTGAGACAGTTCTGACCTCTTACAATCTAGGACAAAACTAGAAATAAATCTGGCCAGATTTTTGCACCTTTAAATAGATTTATGAATATAACCAATGACTGTTCTAAGTCTGCACTTCTTGACACATCAATATCTCCAGCTGGGCATCCTAAACTCATGCAATTATTAGTAAAAATAAAAAATACTACAATCTGAATATTAGTAAATTTGGAACTGAATATACCTGTCTACACCATCAACTGAAAAGTCTCTTATTAGCAGTGCCAACCATGCTGCGGCTAGCAGTGAAATAGCCAATAACCCATATAATGGAGTGGCTAGGTTTTGGCATAAAAGTCCTTCAAGAAATGACTACAACTCCCCTTTAAAAACCCAGACGCCTTCACTCCAGGTCTGCACACCTTACTCAACAGCTGTAATAAGCTAACAATGGTGGCAGGTACTATAGCAGTACTGTGGCCATACTGTAGCTAGCAACCCTTATGCCTTTTCATCTAGATACCCTCTTTTACTTGCTAAACCAATATTACCAAGAAAATTTCTTCAATCTTGAAATAAAAATGTAAACCTGGAAATATTATTTCAACACAAATCTCCACAAAACAACATAGGGCCCAAATCGTTCAGCTCAATGGTGAATCCTATGTGAATCCACCTTTGCGTTGGCTAGGGAAGATCTTTCACTCCCGAACCCAATCTTCGCCTTAGGGTTTCTGTCCTAAGGTTGTAGTTGAACAAACCTGCTCAACCTCCAAAACTGGGGTTTGTAAAACAAAAATACCAAATTAACATAAGTTTTCTAATTTTTACTTTTTCAACAACTTAACATTTAACTATTTAATTATTTTCGGAACATTCAGCCATTGTTATGAAAAATATCAAAATGGACCAAAAATGAATTCTGACCATGCCAAAATACTCTCAAGCTCTTAAAATAACTTAATAAAAACTAGTGCTTTCCAAAAATAGCATACTTCTCCAAGAAGTTTGGAGAGCTCCTAGAATGACGAAATTGTGTCCAAAAAGCATCGCTGGACTCCACTTGAATTCCTAAACTCGCTACCATTGTCAAAACTCTTGTCCAATAAAATTGGTTCTCCAAGAATCTTGGAACTTTCCAAGAATGTCGGAATGGACCAAAAAGGGACATTACAGCTTGATGCCCTCACATCTGCATTTTACATGTTTCAGTGTGAGAAAAATGGGCGGAAATAATGGAAGCTAAATAAAAAATTTGCATACATGATTATTTTATGCTTCTATTTTCTTCACTCTCCTCATAATACGAATTACATCCATATATATAGGATTCTCGTATCCTATTTTATAGGAAACTACATGAAGGACCTTTTGTCAATACAAACAAACATTTGTACCACTATTATATTAACCTATTTAACAAACTATAACAAACCTAATAAATAATTATTATATACTTCTTTACGATGCAATATTCCTAACATTTAGCTCATTGTTAAGGCTATCTTTCCTCTTGCAGCCCTCCCTGATGAACTAACATTAACCTACAACATCTTTTGCCTAGGGCTTATCCTCTTGGAATTGGATGAATAGCTCAGTGTTTGAAAACTTGAGGTTCAAGAAGCAGCCATTCCAAACTGAAATGAATTTAATGAGGAAAAAGGGAAAGACCCTATATAAAGCTGCTCCCCCTTAAATTTGGAAGATAGAATGAACTATCAACTCAAGGATTATAACACAGTTAGAGGCCCTTCATAGAGCCTTTGCTCAGAAACATGTTCATGACAAAAAAGCAAAAACCTCATTGGGCTCTCCCCACATTCCACCACCTACATGTCCTACATCTTCAACCCAAAGTCCTAGCCTAGCAAGCAGAAACGGGCTACGTAGGCTTATAATAGAGAGATGGATTCAACAACAGAAAGAGACCCCCAACATCAAAGGCATCTAGTATTAGTTTCATCCTTGCTTCTTGTTGTGACCTAATCACACATTGCCCCATTGCAAATGGGGACCCCTCCTTTTTAGTCTTAGTGTTAGGGTTTGTTCTAGCATTAGCTTCAGTTTCTTTGAGTCTCTTTTGAAGCAGAAATGGGTCAGCACATTCAAGGTCTAGATTCGAATTAGAACTTGTCAAGATTTGAGATAGCTGAGTAGGTTAGGTCAGTGCTTGGAGGGTCAAATGAAGTTTTTGACGCCATAGGAATGCTCAGAAGGGCTGTTGCAGTAAAAATGACTGTTCAACGGGCAAATACAGACAACCTTGCTTTTTTGTGCTTTTTGCTTTTTTGCTTTTTCGAAAGTTCCATTTTTGGCATTTTGGGACCAATCGCGGATTTACTATTTTTAGAAATTTTGTTTTTTGGTTTTTCTATTTTTAGTAATTTCTATTTTTAGAAAGTGCCAGGGTTAGGGTTTCTAAGGTATCAAGGCAGAAAACCTATAAAGTTCGCCCCAAGCAAGAAGAAATCCTCTTCAAGACATAAGGTTCGCCCATGATGAAATCCAGTTGAAATTCACCCATGATGGAAAATCCAATTGAATTCTTGAGAAATCCAGTTGCAAGGTAAAATCCACTTGAAATAAAATCCATCGAAGATGAAATCCGTTAAAAATGACCTAAAATCTAGTTGAAGTTCGCCCACCTCCAAGAGTGAAATCCAATTTGATGAGGCAAAATACCAGTTGGGCAAATATGTCTAAAAGTGGAAATTCAACTCGAAGTGGATAAAATTGACCAAGGCAAATGATGAAAATCCAATTAAAACCTCAAGAATTCCATGTTGAAGTCTTCAAAATCGAAAATACCCCCTTGAGGTAAGAAATCCGCTCGAAATGATGAAAATTCCAATTGGAGGGCGTATTTCCCAAGGAGAAACTCACAAAATTGACTAAGGCATGAAGTTTGCTTGGAGAAGGAAGGAAAATCTAGTTCCAAAGTCAAAAATTCCACATAGAAGTCGATTTTCCTAAGCAAGGTAAAATAAAAATAACTTAAGCTTTTTTATTATTCGAAAACTTCACAAGCAAGTAGAAAAGAAAATCAAAAAAAAAAAAAAAAAGAGGATAAGTTTTCTTTTTGTTTTTCTTTTGACAAAGCAACCAATCATGAGGGAGGTCGAATTCTTTGAAAAAGGAAAGGTTTTAGTTATAAAAGGAGGCACTTGAAGAGTTCTTTTTTTTATTATTCACAAGTTAAAATTTTCTCTCAGCAAGCTTTAGCACAGCCATAGGCGTCCTTCTTCAATTTTGCATGAGCTGCAAATCTGATCAATCCAAGCACAAGAGGCCAGATAATCTCTCAAAATTCCAGGTTTCTCAAGCTTCTACAGGATCACAAGCTGCGAATTTGGAGAAGAAAAAGAATTTAAACTTTAAGTTTGCAGATAAATTCCAGCTTCAGGCTCACGAATTCCAATAAAATAATTTGATTTCTTTGAATTTTCTTGAAAGAGCAAGGGTTGATAATAAGAATTCATTTTGTTTGCATTTATTGCAGGCTAGATTTGAGTTATGGAATTTTTAAATCAATTAATTAAAGCACTTCTCAGCCTTAAAATCTTAAGTATAACGCCTTCTTTACAATTTATACTCATTTTCTGACTTCCAGCGTCATACAGGCGCCATGTTTGCATCAAAGAATGTTGGGGGAGTTAGAAAGAATCAAGTGAGGGAGGTTCTCAAAGGATTTTATCCAAAATCCCAATTATCATCTAAATGGAAGAAAGTTGCAAACACTAACTTTGAACAATTCAACATAATCCAGCACAAGAAAAGGATGTTTGGCACCCAGAATGAAATGCCCACACCCATAGCAACAAACATGATCAAATGCAGACTTCACCAAGCAGCTAGTTTTCCACTTGCAATTCAATGTAGTGAGTTGATAGTTGAATCTACCAAAAGATATGATCCACAAGCACAATCCATCAAAGCATCTAATGGGATCACTTTGGCTTATTTTACTGAAGATTCAGTTAGAGAAGTGTTTGGCATTCCTCATCGTCACAAAATGTTGAGCAAAACTCAAGAGGAATCACAAGCAATGTTTGATCAAGCAAAGGAGGCTTGTATGGATATAGTCAACACTAATTGGGTCAAGGAACTAAAGAAGCATCACTCTAAGTTACCCAGGAGGTTGATTTGCACTGATTTCAAAGAAGAGTATAGTGATATGATCCATATGCTAAACATAATTATGTGTACCCCTCAAGGGGCGTTCTTTGAAGTTTGGATGTTCTCATACGTGAAGTTCTGTTGGGAATGGAAATGATAAATTGGGCTAAACTGATAAGTGACAATATTGACATCCAGCTAAGAAATCTAGAGAAAACAAAGACCTTCTACATGAGTTCCTATGTGGTGTACATCCTAGCCCGATTTACAAAGTATAGAGGGTTAATTTGCAAAGGAGAAGTAGGGCCACGGAGTAACCAATTCAAGGCATATGATTGTTACCCACAACTACAGTTGCACTATAAAGACAATTACAAAATAACCAATGATGCATTTCTCATGTACATCACTGGGCTACTTTAAGGAGGAATCTATAAGAGGTTGTTTAAAGAAGCTATGGAGTTGCTTGAAAAATTTGGATCATGGTTCATTCAATTTCCAATCTTCACATATTTGAGGATCCACGGATTTGCAGAAGCTCAATACAAACTCCCACGATACCCAACAGATAAGGTGGTCATGCTTGAAGTTGCAAGACAGTTGGTTCACTTGGATTTCGTCCAAAAGAAAGAGAATAAGCAAGGAGTGCATTTTCCTATTGTGGTTGGGAAGATGTTAGAAGTCCGCCCTTCGTTGCAAGCAGCCAAGATAGCCAAATCGGAACTGCAGTTTTATAAATTGGGCATGTATAAACCAAGGTCAAATTTTGACCCGTACTTGAGAGTTCATAGAAAGAAGTCACTTCATGTTATGCAAATAGAAGAATACTAGTCCAACTTAGTAGATGAATATGGAGTAAGAAAGAAGATGTGGTCTAGAATTCCAATAGATCTTGTAAAGAGGTGTGACTTGTTCCCTATTCCAGACCAGGTGAAGGACAACGGAGAGTACGTACATCCCCAATTCGAACAAGAAAAGAATAAGCCCATCTTATTGTCAAATTGGACACAGCTTGAGTTGGCAGATTTGAGTATATTAATGAAAGATATTATAGCTAATTCCAGGGAGTGGGTAGATCACCAAATCAGCAGATTGAGAAAAGAAGGTATCTCCCTTACCTATGCCAAACTAAGCAATGAAGTCAGGGTGAAGCAGCTGAATTTGGAAGAAGAGATGAGGGTCTTAGTGAACTTCCAAGTTCAAGTAAAAGGAAAGTAGTGACCGAAGATCTTCAAGCAAAGGTAAAAGAGATAGCAAGTGAAGAGTCAGAGATCAAGAAGTAAAGGTTAATGAAACCCCATCATCTTCAAGTACACCATCCATCAGGGTAATGGAAGAGGCGTCTATTGCTGAATGTGAATCAGACCATGAACAAGGAGCTGAACTTAAAGAGGTAGAACAGTTGCAACCTCTTTAGGAACAAACCTTCATAGACTGCTTGGAAGGAGAGGATATGCTTATGATTGAAGACATGGGAGGTACTTAGATCCTAGAAACCAATGAAGAATTGGGTGATAAGATAATTTCTGCCTTGAAAGGGATAAATGATGATATTCAGCTGGAAGATGGGATGGAATTATCTACTGTACTAGATTGGTTGACCGAAAGACTAATGAAGAAACCCAAGCCAGTGAATGAAATTCAGCCAATTGAAAGTATGCAAGACTTCTTGGAAAGGATTGGTAAAGCTAAGATATCAAAGAAACCTAAGAAGTATTCTCAAATCACTAGAGATGGTACAGGATCCAAGATCTTATAGGTAGCAGTTCCAAAGATTGACAAACCTAGGGACCAATTACCCCTATGGATTACGAAGTTACAACACTAGACATTGGACCAACCACAATAGAACAAGACTTTCATGAGCTAGTAGACACTTCAAGGGCTATCAAAGAAAAATTTGATAGAACAGAGGAGAAGAAAGAAAGATTAGAAGTGGAGAATTTGAGATTAATAGAATTCATCCAGCAAATAACAGCCCCACTAAGGCAAGAGAATGAGGCTTTCATTCCACTGTCTTCTCTTCCTCAGGAATCTATTGATAGCCTTGAAGCAATGAGAGTTACAAGCCAAGCAACCAGAAGATGGATCAAAAATATTTCAAAGCAAGTGGAGCAATTCCTTGAGAGGCGTGTTCGAACTTATGATTAAGTTAGTTTTGCTTGTAACTGAAATTCGCCAGGTGGAAGAGAGTTGGCAGGATTTCCAAAGCATTGAAGACAAGGTGGTTCGTCGCCTAAAGGCATTAAAGGAGATATCCAAGAAGGTGTTATTGATAATGGAGCTTCTTATGACTTCAACAGATGGTATTGTTCTTTGCTCACAAAAAAGAAAATTTATGATGAGATGAAAGAAGAATGTGCTGGTATGCAAAACTCTCTTGGAAAGATACAGTTCAGGATCCTCACATCACTTGAGGGATTGACAAGGCAGGAGGCCCATGATACAGATGGTTTGGATTTGGAAAGTTTAAAGGAAAGTGTGATAAATATTTATTTTAAAGAAATGGAGATTATTAATGAAAATCAACTAGATGATATGTCATCCATCTTAATCTTTATGGATAACTTTCAAAGGCAAGAAGATAAGTGGGAGAGCACTTTTGCTCAATGTGTTGAAGCCTTGGATGTAATTGGAGTGCAACTGGATGCTTTACCAAACATATCAATGGAGGAACTCAACCTAGTGATAACAAGGTTACTTGCATTCGCAGTCAGAGAGCAAGCAAAGGGGAATTGCATTTTGGATTCTTGCTTACTTGATTAGTTCACAAGGAGTCAATATACTCCAAGTGTGTTAGTTATGCTTTTTTGGGTTAGGGTTTATGGAAATAGTCTTGGTCGTTGATCTCAGATCAATCTGGGCCATTGCTTTGTAATTGGGGTGCCTATATAAACCCTTCTCATTTCATTTGTTAAGAGAAACTTGTGAAATTGTTGCTAAGAGCACTATCAAAATAATGATTTGACTCATTGATGAGCATTTGTTAGTTTGAAAGCTTGCATGGTTTCATATTTCCTCAATAAAATAGATTTGTTTTCAGCAATTTTAAATGAATGAAAGATTGATAGTCTTCATAATGGTGAAATTAGTTCATACCTTTTTCAATTGAATGATTTTCAATTTGATGTGTAAGGTTAGTATGAACTTTTAAATTACTAAACTCAAATTCTATTACTTATGTTCATTGTTCGAATTGATAATGGTCTTAAGCAATAGGATATCATTCATGAATTCCTTTGAAGATTGCACCATCTTTGTCTAGTTGTTTTAGTCATTGTACTTGGCAAAGCAAAGATAGGTTTGAATTTCGCCATCCAACACTTGTCTCTTGAGTTCATAGGAGTAGTTTAGAATTAGTCTAGCATCTAAAACCCTTATCCTTTTTTATTTTCTTTTCAAAATCGACAGCAATAAGATCTCAACACTCGTAGACAATAGTGTCCATATTCCAAAGTGTTGAAAAGTTGTTGCAAGAGTCTTAAAGGAAGAAGGATTGAACCAATAATTTGAGCGTAAGTACCCCTTGCAATACCAGCAAAACATAGCAAACCAACTGAGACTATCCTATACGCACCATGAACCTTGGAGTCTACTTTGTGATCACTTAGCTTAGCACACTAGAAACTTTCTTCAAGAGAGAGTAGGATATTCCATTGGATATTTTATTCTAATGTTGGCTGAGGTCACAAAACCCCCATCAACACTTCCTTAGATAATAAGCTAGAATATCTCTATCAATGAGACAAATTTTTATCTCAATATGTGGCGCATGCTTCCACTTCATTTTTTATTGTCAAATGCATATGAAAGTTAACCTGAGTGCCCCATTAACTCAAGCAATGAAATTTCCTTGCTATAACATTGTTCTCTAGCTTGGGCAATTAGCGGTTCCTGATTCTTAAGTGTTATACAGCTGTGCCTTACACCTCCTTTTTGTAATGCTTGTAATGGTAGTATTGCATCACAGGACTGTGTCTAATGATCTTGCCTGGCCCTCTTCAGGCTACTTCTACTTTTTCCAACTTCTCCTCTCTTATGTACTTTTCTATCTGATTAGGAGAAAGGTCCCCTTCTTTCTTCTTCTATCTTACATAATTTCCTATCTGACTAGGAATAAGGGTCCCTCCTTCTATCTTGTGTACTTTCATATCAGATTAGGAACAAGGGCTACAATAGAACTCCCATTTTTGCTATCAAAAAATGTATAGCAGAAATTAAAAAATTAAATTTCCTATAGTAGCAAATTCGTTGAGGTAATTGTGGGTTGCAAATGGTGTTGAGTTTAGGTGATCAGATTAATGAACAGAAAATTAAATCAAAAATCAGGCAAAATAACACAGTATATACCCTGGGAAAACCCTCCTCTTGAGGGAGAAAAACCCAGCAACAAAGATCTCTCTTATATTTGATGCAACAGTGTCAATTTTACAATTACAATAAGGGTCTAACTCAAGACTGATAAGCATAATCTGATAACTAGGAATGACTGATAACAAACTCTGAATCACACCTGGAAATGACAGATTACTGATCTGATAACAATTTACTTTGCACTCGGCAGTGATCGCCCTTGCTTGAACTGATGTATTCGATCTTGTTTCTCAGTCAAGTCCGATCTTGATGACTTTCACCAATCTGATAAGTTCGATCCTAGATATCAGACGAGTTGATCTTTGACCTGGATCTGGTGATTTGAAGATGAACTTTGAACAGGTTCGCACTAGTAGATTCAATGAAGACCTTCGAATAGATTTGCATTCTGCAATAACTCGGATAAACAAGATCGCTCTCTACAATAACCGAATCTGGAGATTTAATCGAACTTGAAGACTTAGACAGAATTTTTCACTTGTGTATATATAGAACGGACTGAAGCTTGAGTATATGTATAGGAGACAAGTCTTACAAGTCGGCCTCTTACAAAATTACATATCTCCTTAAAGATGTCGGCCTAGAATATTAAATGTTCACACCTCTTCACAAGAGGTCGGCCACTTTATGAATATTGGATATCTTCTAATAAAGGATAAACATCAATTTCTTTTATGTCGGCCCAAGGTACAAAACAATAAAGTAAATTGAATAGCCAACGGCTATAAATTCAATTTAAGACTTTCTCGAAAGAAGAGAGCTGGAAGGATCAACCGAAGCTGCTATAACATTAACACTCCCTCTCAGCTAGGGAGAGAACTTCCAGCTGAAGACAAGTCATCTACCACCATTGCCTGCAATCAAATATAAAAGAGAGATATATATCACCTCAATGTAATATCAACCATCACATCGTTAAGTACTAGTGTTCATCACTTGCGTGATGGTGTCACCTCAATGTGACTTTCACCATGGCTCTCCCAGAGGGTGAAACACAAGCACAGAAAGATCATCACGGACTCTCTCACGTGATGTTGTCATGGAGTCACACACATGACATCCACCATGACTCAGCTCAGAGGGTGGAAATGAGGGCTTTCACCTCAAGTTCTTCCGTCACAGAAGAAAGTGCAATAGTAAGTACAAGTGTTCATCACTTTGCGTGATGTTGTCACCTCAATGTGACTTTCACCATGGCTCTCCCAGAGGGTGAAACACAAGTACAACATATGTCATGGAGTCGCACACATGACATCCACCATGACTCTCTCAGAGGGTGGAAACAAGGGCTTTCACCTCAATTTCTTCCGTCATAGAAGAAAATGCATTAACAAGGGATTTCACCTCGAACTTCTCTCACAGAGAAGAACTCATTAAGCAAGGCTCTGATACTAAGACTCATACTCAGTCAAGGCTGGATTCTCCACCATACCAAGCTTGTCTCGAAAGTATACGAACTTTGCCTCCGAGAGGCTTGGTGAGAATATATCCCCGCTCATCGAAGCTAATGTACCACCGACCCTTCCGCGATACCATATCTACGATATAGTGGTACTTGATCTCAACATGCTTGGTTCTCATGAAACGGGATTGACAGAAAGCTTCACACAACTCTGATTATCACAATGAATAATAGTAGGCTCCATTGATTGTCCGAATAATCCTGCAAGGAGCTTACGAAGCCACACTGCTTCTCGAGTTGCCATGCAAGCTGCAATATACTCAGCCTCTGCTGTACTCAATGCTATAGAAGACTGCTTCCTGCTGCACCAGGAAATCATGGCAGAACCCAAACTGAAGCAACAGCCAGAGGTGCTCTTCCGATCCGTGGTACAACCTGCCCAATCAGAATCAGTAAAACCAAGTAACTCCAAGTCTGCGTCTGAAGTGTACTTCAACCCATATCCAACTGTGCCACGCAAGTATCACAAGATATGTTTAGCTGCAACAAGATGTATTTGTCTCGGATCACACATAAACTGGCTAAGTGCACTCATTGCATAGCAAATATTAGGTCTAGTGTTAACTAGATACATCAAGGACCCAATCAGCTGTCTGTACAACGTAGGATCCACCAAATCTGAACTAGCTGCCGCAAGATTACCATCTTCTTCAGGCTCAGCAGGCTCCCTCTAAATCTTCAAGCACTTGCATCAACCTTCTGACCTCTTCTTCCAAGATTGACTGCAACACTTTGACTTAGATAAATGTTTTCCAGTGCACACCTTGGTCCTGAAGAGAGTTCAGAATAGTCCTCATCGACCTCATCTCAGATCTCACTATTCTGAATAGGTTTGCGGAGCTACCAATGGCAAATCCAGAAGGCAATCTTGAGCAAATCTGATCTCAGCAACTGAAGGGATCCTCTAAGGGTTTAGCACCTAGCCTTTCAATACAACAATCTTCACTTCTTCTCAGTGAGTTACAAGACTCCCTCTTGATCCTTGCTTCAAAGATTGCAAAGAAGACTTCTGGAAGTGAGCTCCCTCTGGCCACCAGCTCAGTCCCAAGGCTGCTTGATTATTTCTTTGGTCGGCATGACTTCCTCACAAGATGCCTCAAGCTTTTCATCATTAAGCAATCTCTCATCACCTTCTTGCTCCTAGAACATTAAACTGCAAGCATTTTAGAGAGAGATTAATTACCCAAAGAAACAACAAGACTGGGATCATACAAAGTTTACAATCACAGGTTATAA
The DNA here is from genome assembly GCA_007258455.2 of Sequoia sempervirens. Lineage (NCBI taxonomy): Eukaryota > Viridiplantae > Streptophyta > Pinopsida > Cupressales > Cupressaceae > Sequoia > Sequoia sempervirens. The sequence continues at coordinate 145,748,611 of VDFB02000017.1, forward strand.
CATGAATACATAAGATTTTATGTAAAATGTTAGAACATGAATAAATAAATCAACCTGAAAGAGAAATATATATCATAAGATCAAACTAACGGGATAAAGAAACTTATCTTTATATAACTCTTTCTTTCTTCTTTTATTCCTCTCGAGAGTGCCAAACTCAGCACAACAAACAAATAGTCTGCACAACTACAGATTTCTTAAATGCATTATGCGGTTAGCATGTAGAACCAGCTCTCTCCAAGAGTCAAGGCTCTAACACAGTTCATGCATTAGAGAATGATATCAATGTGATCAACCTATCACAATCGAAAAATGCAATTCTCTTTTTCATCTCAAAGTCACACTCAGAGATCTACATGATTAGCATGAAACAACTCACAAAGAATGGTGTCTCCAAAGGGTCTTTATCCCATTTGCTAAACACTATTCAAAAGAAAACATGATCTTACAATGCATACACAACCAAATAAGCGACATCAGATCTGCACAACTCTACAGACTGAAATTTTTGTCCTAGATTTCAAAACAAGAATGAACAGAATAAGATACTTATCTTGTTGAAATCATAATGTTTTTTGGATCATATCTGACCCAAGGTCAGATCCAATGTCCGAAAGGAGAAGCCAAAACAGCAGCAAGACCTCAGCTGTGTGATGTCTCTTAAGAGGTCTTACATCAGCAAGAGACATGACAAATACAGGATATTCTAATCTGTCCCTGAATTCTTCAGAAATCTTTCTGCTAGAGAGCACAAATAAAAAGAAATTACAATCTTTCTATTCTAATCACGCAAGATCCAAATAAATGGAATAACTCAGCAAGCAATAAATACTTATCTTTTGATGAAGACACGTTGCTTATGCACACAGATCAACACACAACCTTCACGGTTTGAACACAGGCCCATTATTGCCTTCACATGGCCATAACTTCATTGGAACTTCAGACCTGAAGTTATCCCTTGGTTGTAGTAAGCACAGCACAGATTATCCAACTCACGGTAGAAACCTAGGGACCTGTTAATTCAGAACTGTGAATGAAATCTGAGAGCAATGTCAGGTCAACCGTGAGACTTTTTCACAACACCAGCTACAGCAATGAACTTTTCTGTGAAGTGACAGTTGATAGGGGACTCAATATTGCATTAGCTTTAATGCCAAGCACACAGCCGCTTACTACCAACCATGTACCCTTTGCCAAGCATTCAAAAACTTATTGCTGATGCCCACCCATTCAGTCCTGAGATAGACAGCTGACACAATGCCCATCGAACAACCAGCCTGAATACATTCCTCTGCTCTACTTTGCAACCAAGAAGAGGTGTTCTCCACTAGACGTGTATTAGCTTCTTCTAATAACAACTTCTGCAAAAGCTCGATTCTTTCCCAGATATCAATTTCTAATTTTCATAACAAATCTGATCAGGATCATGCATAAACCCGCTCTGATACCATGTTGAGTTTAGGTGATCAGATTAATGTACAGAAAATTAAATCAAAAATCAGGCAAAATAACACAGTATATACACTGGGAAAACCCTCCTCTTGAGGGAGAAAAACCCAGCAGCAAAGATCTCTCTTATATTTGATGCAACAGTGTCAATTTTACAATTACAATAAGGGTCTAACTCAAGACCGATAAGCATAATCTGATAACTAGGAATGACTGATAACAAACTCTGAATCACACCTGGAAATGACAGATTACTGATCTGATAACAATTTACTTTGCACTCGGCAGTGATCGCCCTTGCTTGAACTGATGTATTCGATCTTGTTTCTCAGTCAGGTCCGATCTTGATGACTTTCACCAATCTGATAAGTTCGATCCTAGATATCAGACGAGTTGATCTTTGACCTGGATCTGGTGATTTGAAGATGAACTTTGAACAGGTTCGCACTAGTAGATTCAATGAAGACCTTCGAATAGATTCGCATTCTGCAATAACTCGGATAAACAAGATCGCTCTCTACAATAACCAAATCTGGAGATTTAATCGAACTTGAAGACTTAGACAGAATTTTTCACTTGTGTATATATAGAACGGACTGAAGCTTGAGTATATGTATAGGAGACAAGTCTTACAAGTCAGCCTCTTACAAAATTACATATCTCCTTAAAGATGTCGGCCTAGAATATTAAATGTTCACACCTCTTCACAAGAGGTCGGCCACTTTATGAATATTGGATATCTTCTAATAAAGGATAAACATCAATTTCTTTTATGTCGGCCCAAGGTACAAAACAATAAAGTAAATTGAATAGCCAGCGGCTATAAATTCAATTTAAGACTTTCTCGAAAGAAGAGAGCTGGAAGGATCAACCGAAGCTGCTATAACATTAACAAATGGGTGGGTGGGTTAGTTATTAGGAGGTTTTGGGATTTGATAATGCTCTTTATTTCTTTTTTAATAAAAATGTTAAAACAGTTTTTCTTTAAAGCAAAGAAGGAGGAAGTCAATATGTCCCCAAGATGGTAAACAGACATCACAGCCGTTCCCGGCCATCCCCAAGATGATCAATGAACATCACAGGAATCTTGGCTGTCCCAAGGATGGCCAAAGATCCCAAGACATCATGCCTTGTCAAGGACCATTTCAAGGACATGCCCCTAAAATCTATAGGGTCGCGGGATTACCAAGGGATGCAATGTTTGTGGCCTTCCTATGCAACCATACAAAAATATAAAAAATAATGATCATTGTTTTTGTTTACTAGAAAATAAATTATAGGTTGTAATCTAATGCACATTGACATCACAAACATCCCGGATCGTCCTAGGGCCATTTGAAGGATGCATCCCCAAAATTCATGGGGAAAGGGGGCAGCCAAGGGGCACAAACATTAGGGGTGAGGCCTCCCTGTGTAAACCTCCAAAACAATTTGAATAATAGTGATCATTGCTTTTTATTTACTAGAAAACAAATCAATAGGTTGACAACTAATGCACATTTATCAAATTAATAAATGGGTCACAAGCCAAATAAAACTCTTTACCTTGGGTTCAAGATTTAATCATCAAATTAAAAAATAACACACTTTTAAGGAAATTAGTGAACTAAATCCAAAAATTGCATAAGAAACTCACATGCTCTTCTTTCCATTTGGAAGGGCTCATTGGATCTTCCCAGAAATTAACCTTAGCTGGTCCATGATGCTCTGCAAAGACATACAAGCAAGCATAGAGATCATTTCTCCAATTAACAAGGATCACAATGTTATCACACACCCCTGCTATTTACAGTGTACACATTTCTTTGCAATATAGCAGTCACAAAATATTTCCCTACCACTTTATACAATTCTTACTAATAGAAGAAATATGAATATCATAGTTGTTGATGTGACTATTTCCCCATAATTTAAACCTTTTAACAATTACGTTCAAATTCCAAAATTATATCAAAAATTTATGCAGCAGCATTTACTATCTTTGCCTTCAATAATAATAAATCAAAAGCCTAATTTTAACCCTTCAACTTTTAAAACAGAAATCAACACTAACAAAGTTAATTTATTTCAGTTTGAACTAACATATAATAAAAGAATGTGACGAGTTATTTGAATTTCTACTTAGGAAACATTCAAATGAGAGAAAAAAACCAACAATACTAAAAAAATCCTCTATTAACTTTTGGCATTCACACTTGTAATATTATTGTTAAAAAATAGCAGAACGGTAAATTTGAAAAATAGTAAATAAACATTTTTGTTTTTAACATGGTGAAAAACAGCTGAAACATAACTACAGGAGTGCATAAAATAAAGGATTGCACCTAGAAAATAGCTAAGGAAAAAGGAGAGATACAAATTCCCAAACTATATTATTATTAGATGGTGCTATAAAAAACTGTGTGCTAGTACATAACATCTAAAATTCAGCTTATATGGAATGGTAAAATGTTAAATAAATGCATAACAGTCAAAATTGAAATGTACAAAATACACAATACATGTTATCCATTGCAGATTACAAGTATTATAATTTATATCTTTCTTTTACATTAAACCCTGGACAAGAAAATGTTCTATCATATACCAAGTAAATAGAAACCCACTATAAAGAAAAAAATTGTAACCATCAAAGATAACTAAATTTAAACCATTATCCTGTTCAAGGGGCAATAGCATTGTCAAATAGTAGAAGACATGCAAAATGAATGGAACCAAGGAGTTGAGTAAAACTAAATTTTGATGGGACCTCAAAAGGGAACGCAAGTACTGCAGGTGCAGGGTATGTGTTCAGAGATTCTAAGAGTGATTTTGTGCTTGGAGATTCAAAGCAATTAGGCCATAAGACTAGCGATGAAGCAGACTGGTAGGCCCTCCTTGCTGGTGTCAAAGCAGCATATGTAGCATGATATAGGAATATTGAAGTTGAAGGGGACTTACAGATCATGGTAGATGCAATGAATAAAGAAGATTGCCAAATTGGTGTCTTAGATCAGTTTTAGACAAAATCTTCCATGGAAAAGAAAATTTAATAATTTTAAGATGAGCCATTGCTATAGGGAAAAGAATAGACTAGCCAATTATCTAGCCAACCAAGGAATAAATCAAATAGAATATGCCACCATGGGAAGTACCAATGTGAATGATTGGGAAAATTTATCCAGTCTTCTAAATGAAGATCAGCCTCCATAACTTATAAATGAGGGAGGTGGATGTTATTGTCATTATGGCAAATATTGTGCATAAGCGATTGAAACACAAATAAAATGTACAAATGACCCTTTGCACATATGGAGCATGGGATGCAGTAAATGTGAGGATTCGTCAATAACAGTAATGTTAATGAAGAATAATTGGTTTTTAATGCATCATGTTGGTTTGTCTTTCCAGTACCATCTGTCTGGGTAATTTGGATAGAGGTGTCCAGAAGCTGCTACTAGGAATTATAGGAGGGGCACTGATTATGGCAAGAGGTAATGCATCTAAGAATCCTCTTCACTGAGGTTGGGGCACCAAACATGAGCTGAGAAAAAAATTCAATTGCAATAATGCCAGAAATTTGAAGGTAATAAAAGCAATACTGGGTGCAGAAGGTATCAAGGATAATGGAAGGGTGAGAAAGGTGGAACTTAGAAGATTTCAAAATGAATTGAAACTGGTGGTACAGAATATGGCAGTTAGAGAGAGCCTTCACAATTGTTGGTTTGTGCACCATCAGAGGAGGATGAAGGGTTTGATCAAATGTTGATGTTTAAGCAGAAACTACAAGCAAACACTGAGAAGGGGAAGTTCAAAGTGGGAGATGTAGGGGTGGAGTTTAAGGTTTTGCAGAAAGAAGTGAAAGCATTAATAGCTAATGTCCAGTCCTCCAGGTGTCCTATCAAGATCTGCAATTGCTAACAGAAAACAGGATGTCTTGTACCAGAAAGGCACACTGGAGGTTGCTAGTGGATACACTATGCCATTGCTAGAAAATGAGATTCTTACCAGGTTTGTACAGCAAGTTGAGATAATCAAGTACAAAAAGTTCAATGGCCTAGAGAATGTGGTCGGTCAGGTGCTGCCCAAGTTGGAGCTAGTTGTTGTGTGAGGTGATGGAGTATGTGATTGTGCATATGATCATTGGAACACAGCTTGAGCTGAAGGTGGTATGGGGACACTCAAATGTCTCACCTTTGCCATGATACACAGATCTATGCCCATATGGAGTTTTTGATAGAATGATATGCTGGTTCTTTTGTATGTCAGAATAGTATATGGTCTATGTCTGGTTACATAAAAGTTTTTCTCACTGCTATGCCCAAGTATAGGGTTGTTAATGCAGGACTTATGGTATGTTTGGCGTTCATGTATGCTTGTTGCAGGAATGGGACCCTACTAATAGAACCCCTATAAATTATCTAATAAACAAACGAAGGAAAAAAAAACTAAATTTAAGAACTTTTTAAGCAAAATAACAATTGCAAGATTGCTTTGCTCACTTCATAATGATTTCCTCAAAGAAGATGCTTAAACTTTCAAGCTCAAATAACTCTTAGAAAATGATACCATATTCCTCCAAGTTGCTAGGTAAGACATCACAATCCTATAAGATGCATCTCAAAACAAACAAAAAGGTAGACTCTCAATTGAAATTGGTATATTCTAAAACTAAGTTTGGGTTCAGTACAAGCACATTTACTGGTACCAGTATAGGATTTTGCTAAATTTTTAGGGGGCCTGGGTTTAGTGCAGCTTGTGTACTTCTAAAACTAAAATAATTAAAAATTCTAGAAATGCAAGATAAAATAAACGAAATTAGCAATAATATGCCTAAAACAAACACAAAATTACAAAGCATTAACTGATACTGATAGTTGATAATTGAAATTATCAAATGAGACATAACATGTAATATAGTATTTATGTCTTTATTACCTATTCATAAATACTAAATTATCGGGTTCACCCCTACAAGCCTTGGGTCCGATTTGGGTACGGTTCGCCCAAATTAGCCGAGGGTTCGAAAATCCCTTTGTGGGTTCGGCCAAGGTTTTGACCCCTGACTGTGGGTCCATACAGGGTTCGAAATTTTCTAACCCAGGCAGAATTTCGCGCCCAGGCACACTTTTTCACGCGATTTTGCATTTTTTTAATATCTTTTTGACTCCTTTTTGGTGAAGCAGATCACTAAAGAACCAAGGATGCTTTTGTATTGAACACCCTAGGTAGAAAAAGACGAAATACGGCTCATGAATTTGGAATGAGTTCAACTAAAAACTAATCTTTAATGGATTCATCCATGTAGTATCTTTAGTTGCTTTGCCCTTCCACTTGACTAGATATTCTAGTTACTTTTGGTAATCTTTATAAATTGTCCTCTAATGACTTTGGAGTTGATAATTGAGGCCATCTTATGTTTTTCACATATGAACCAACATCAACTTCATTTGGTTGACTCTCATAGAAAGGGAGCAAGTTTACTACATTAAAGATAGTAACTCATCTCATATGCATTTAATGAAAATTGTTTCAACATCTTATATAATCCAATCTTCTTCCATTTTAGTTAATTGTAGGTCCTTCTCGAAATCTCTCCTTCCTCCAATACATGAGAAGTAGAACCAAGTCACCCACCTAAAATTTTACTTCCCTTATCTTCAAATCAGCATATTGCTTGAATTTGGTGGTACTTTACTTGAGTTGTTCATATACTTCTTTAATGTATCCTACAAACTCTTCTGCACTACACATGTTCACATCAACCATGTCTCACAACTCAGTCACTCCCCTTGGACTATGCCCAGACACAATTTGGAAGGGTCTCATTTCAATGCTCTTATTGATTGAATTGTTTTAGGCAAATTTAGCTTTGCATAGGACTAAATCCCAGTTGCTTGGTTTGTCTTCTACAAGACATGTCAATAGGTTTCCAATGCTTCTATTCATAACTTATGTTTGACTATCAATTTGTGGATGGTATGTTGAGCTGAATTATAACTTAATGTTTTCTTTCTTCCAAAAAGTCCTTAAAAAATGTCCAACAAATTTTGTCTCTATCTAAACACTATGCTTCTTGATAACAAATGCAAGTGAACTACTAATATAAAGTGGTGGTGTATTTTTGTTATGTTATTTGACTATTAATATGGTGGTGTATTCTGAACTTAATTACTGCTGCAAATATGTATATATTTCTGATTTTTATATGTTTTTGTATTACCGAACCCAAAACGAACCCAACCCCAAAAAAAAAATTTCCCAAACCGGCGAACTGGGTTCTCAAACCCAAACCCGAACCCAAAACCGAACCAGTAACTTAGCATAAATAGGAAAATAGTCAATGCTCGTCGTCAAACTTGTGGATTACACAAATAAAATATAATCATATTAGTTTTCATTGAGTGAATCTAGATGAACAATTGGTTCATAAGAACCAAATGCAATGCGATTAACAGCAAGCACCACTCCCACTACCTCTACTTTGTGTCTCATGCATAGAAGTCTGTTGCCACTCTTCATTGTGAAATGAGATTTGGGGAAATTGATCCTCTGGCTCTACATCCCAACAGACTGCTGCCACTCACCTGTAGTCAGGCCCCTTGCAGTTGAAAATGAAACTTCCTTGCAGCAAACTCCCCAATCCCCTTGGTAGCATAAACACAATTTCAATGGCATAGAAAAGGCATTGTAATGTCATACAAGTGAAGTTGGAAGATTACCCAAGTGTAGTTTCCCCTCTAAGCATATACAGAAAGAGGGTGTGAAATGAGAGATGAATTTGCAATTTTGTTCTTGTCAGTGTCTTTGAGGGGTTTTAAGTTTTTTTTATTATCTTTTTTAAATCAAGTTTCTACCAAGGGATGTCTTCAGCTTCAAACCTGGGAAGCATCAGGACACGTATCAGTAACTAAATCATACCATTACAGGTGCAGACATCCAGGGCAGTACTCAGACAAATTGATTCTTAGGAAGAAAGCTGAATTATCATAACATTTTGCCTTGTATCAACCATATTTCAGAAACTAATACAAAAAACAAGAATGGGATAAAAGCTAAAGAAAAATATAAGCTAAGTGTATAACAAAGTATAGTTCCATTGTAAGAGCATCTACATATGCAATCAATCACATTATTATAAAAAAAGCTATTATATATACCTCGTATATATGTATATATAGTATATACAACTTGTTATGTGTGTATATTCATGCCTCATACATATGAATATATAACATGTATTTATGATGTAAGTGTAGGTCCTTAGAATTGTTCCATTTAAAAGCAATTTTAGAGAATGAATCATGCAACTTAAAATATATTTAAAAAATTGCATTCAACACCTGAGATCACCGCCGTTTCTGATTAGAAACAAGATTATATAAATAAAAACCTTTATCAAGCATGTGGAGCCAACCTCAATCTTTTAAAGAAATTATAAAAACAAATTCAAAACGATGCCACCAGATACTACTTTTTCAAGAGACAAAAACTTTATGATTTAAAATTATAAAGTTATTATTATCTGAATTCAAATTTTAAAGTTCACTCAGCTATCTATATTGGTTTGGCATCCTTTGTCATATTGCATTTGATGTTTTTAACCTTTTACACAGATTTGATTCCTTTCTCACCACCAAAGTCAAAAGTTCAAACATCCCAGGAAGCAGTTCTACAAGAAGTAATAACAATTTTAATAGAAGACAATTAGAAAAAGGAGAGAGATGTTGGTGGCAGAGTAGATTCCCTTATCTAGAAAACGTGTACAGCACAATTAACATAATCTTAATAAAAACAGCAACAATACATAGGCTGCAGATTGTATTGATTAGCATATACATTTCTCATCCTGACAAATGTATACAGATAATAACTTCATACCCTTGAAGTATTATTACCTTTAAACTGCAAGACATCATAGCCTAAACATCAAATTGACATATAAAATTAGAAAAAAGGCAATTAAAATATTTGTGCATCTTGAATATGTCTTTATTAAAAAAAAAGAAACAATTTGGAAGTTATTTGTCAAGTACTAACTACTTGTGGAAGAAAAAGAGATATTTAAGTTCTACTTCATTGACAGCCATGAGCACAAAAAAGTGTTTCCTTCTGCTATTCATAAATAAAATTACAATAACATCATGAGCTCCAAAAATAGCTCACAAGATAACCGCAATTTCAGTATAGTTAGCATCTCAATATAATCGACACCGAAACTTTCTTTGCATGCCACCATAAATAGTGGCTCACTTTGAGTTCCAAAGCTCCAAGTGCTTTCTATTACATCAAACACTACCATCATTATGCACCTGCATAATCCAAACAAGTATATCTATACCTTGATTCAAATTTCAATCATGGAGAGAATCATTGATCACTTCCTCAATAACCCCACTACAATTCCACAAAGATAATAAATCCTAACATGTGCAACCATATATATCTCAAATAAAGGCAATTAACTGCCCTAAACGCACTTTTTCAAAGAGGTACTGAATGTGTTTGTACACACACGCATGAATACGTTTTTCCCGAGCATCATCTGTGTCTTTGTTGTGTATAATAGTGAAATCAAAGGCACATATAACACAGAAGAATTTATTAAGATAAATGAGTGCTGTACAGATTCAAATGATGATCACTTTCACAAGTCCATCCCTAAACATTGCACTCATATTAGAATAGGGGAAGCTCAACAACAGCTTGGAAAGATCAAGGACAGAGAAATTATCTCTAAAGATTTGAAATATGCCTTCTTGGAGATGTCATGTAAGAATCAATGTAATTATCCACAATAAACTGCTGTTACAAGTGAAGGCACAACTCATCCATGACTAGCAAACACAGAAATAACTAAAAGAAAGGGCAGCAATTGAGCAAGAATCAGAAATGAAATAAGAGTAGGCAATACTTTATGCATTTGAACTTGCACAAAAAAAAAACAATCGATAAGGAAGAAAGAAACTATTCATTGATGAAATAGACAACAGCAGTACATTATCAATAGAGACTTGGTTTAGCCTCCATATCAAGCAAACTCACAACTTAAATTTAATGCAACATTTTAACAATCAAGGACAGAGACGCACTGAAAATGCTCCTAGTAACTATTTTTTAATTGTATCCTACAGTTTTCTTGTGGTGGAAAACTTTAGAGCACACTGCAGTGTTAATGGTGCATCAGTGCGGAAGAATGCAAATACAAAATATATATGATTGCACTACCACAAACTATACTACTGATCAATCCACAATAAATCCAACCACAGAAGGAAGTTCATCCAGGAACACCAAAATCTTATGGCTGATAAAGCAAGGCTTCCCTATAAGGCAATACCAGCAGTAAACAAGGAAAGTAACAGTGAAAGAGTTTGAATTTGACTACCAGCCAAAGAAAACAATAAGATTACACTCTGAAATATTTTCAGGACTAAATGTTTCACCGAAGATCAGCAACCAATAATCAACAGCTGGAGAAAGCAATAATCAAAAAAGACTAAAAGTTGATGCAGCAGGCAAGCTTGAGTGGTGGTAAAGACGAAGCAATATTGCAATGATAACCTGGGTTCAATCCCCTGCAAACTGCTGGGCGAGCTCTTGTCTAAACTTTGATACTTCTTATTTGGGGATTGGAATCAGTTTGTATCACAATGGTTTAGGGTACTTCAATCTTCAATTTCACCATTCAAAGGATGAAAAAGGTTGCAGGTTAAAAAACAGACAGTGTTATTTTCCATGAACCAGCTAGGGCTTAAATCTAGGACTTCCCATGTGCATGCTGAGGCTCTCTACCATTGAGCTATAAATCATTTTATTGACCAGGCTCTTTTAGGTAGCCTCCTTACTATGAATGGGGTATGGCTCATTTCTCCAGCACCCCACCTTTAGCCACACTCTGGTGCTTTGTGCTCTTTGTCTGGCTCTGGTGCCATGTTATCTTCCATGACTAAGATAGGACTTGAAACTAAGACCTCCCAAGCGCTTGCTAGAATGCTCTACCACTAAGCTACGAATCCTGTTTGTGACTGGAGCTTTTAGGTAAGCTCCTTATTATGTTTGGGGTGTGACTCATTTCTCCAAGAGATAAGAGCCCACTAGAACCAATCAGTGATTTTAATGAACTGTTGATATTAAGCACATTTACTAACAAGGTAGGAATCAATTTGGAAACTAGGGCTTCAATTATCCTTAAGCCTCTGTAATACATAAAATGTAAGCAAAATTTGCAATAATATTGTGTTTATTCAATTCTCAAAAGAAATGGTGTTTTAAAACATAACCAAAGTGCAATGCGTTGATCAAATGACAAACAGAGATCAAGGCCCTCAGAGATCCTGAATATGTGGATTAAAACCTAAGGTTTTCTTGCCCACTTGTTAAAAGTTCATTTGATCCAAGCGGTGCTTTAAGGCACAAGAAATCCTAATTGCATGTTTTGCAATGACTTTCATTATCCAACAATTCCTTCAAGATGGATTTCTAATCCCCTACATGGAAAATACATTGGAATGATGTGACTTTTGGCAGCCCTATTTCTTCCCCGCAGCCCTCAACCCACCCCCCACATCTCTCCAATTAGCATTGCATCTCTATAATTATAAATATAAATAAATGCCCTGGAATTCAAATAGTACCATACTAAAACCAATTTTCTTGAAACTTTTTTTAAGGTACGTAAACATTGTGTAATCAGTTCATGCGCTAATAAGTAAATTCAAAACAAGATCCCCAGCTAAAAAAGAGAAGAAGAAGAGAGAAAGGAAAAATATGTTTTAATACATTACAGAATACAGTCTAAATGTTTAAAAAATATTCATACAAACCATTCTAATTAAGCGACGAAAATGAAATAAACCTTTAGGTACAAAATACAAGAACATAATTGACCAGAAATTTTGAACCTAAGCAGAAATTTCAGTGCCATACGAGAATCCACTTTCTTGAATCTCGTAAGCCACAGAATAATTCATTCAAGATGCACAACATTGTTTGATCAGTCCATGCCATAATAATTAATTCAAGTCAAGATCCCCAAGAAACGAAGAGCAGAAGAAAATAAAGGATAGAAAAAAATGTGATAATACAACTCAGAAGACAGTCAAAATGTTCAACAAATAATCATTCAGATCATTCCTATGAAGCGCCGAAAATGGCATAAACCCTAACATACAGACACAAGGAATATTTGGACAAAATTTGCAAACCTGGGAAAAAAAATAGCGGGAAACATTTCTACCAAAATTGAAAACCCTAGTGAGAAAATACAGAGAAATGTTTAACCTGATGCAAATCCTCGACTGGCATTTAGATGGGAAGCCCGGGAAGATACACATTGTGTATGAGGCGAAGAGAGGCGGAGGGTTTGAGCGAGGGATCGAACTTGTCGTGCCGCCATTGAGTCTGCCCTTCTCTTCTACTGATGAATCATTTACAACGGATCAAAACCAAGCTTACTCTTATGTAATGTTATTGAAATGTAGTTAAATACTTTACTAAGGTTAGCAAAAAATTAAGGCAGCGAGAGAATATCCAACTAAAATCAGGACCTGGACGATAAAGCCTGTAGGGATGGATGTCACGAATTGGTGCACTAAACTTGATGGCCGTTTTATACTATGAAAGGGGAGTTTTTTTGGTTAGATCAATCAAATTTTATACTATTTTGTAAAATTGTATTATATGGAAGAGGAGACTTCAATTAGTTTTTTTTTTTTTTTTTTTTCTTGGGTACCTAAGGCAAGTTAGGGCAAGACTAGTCCCCTACGGGTGAGATCCCCCGTCCGCAAGAAGTCCCACCTCTTAAACCCTAGAGGAGAGAACCCGAGAGAAATGGGGAGCAAACCCACTACCCAAGCCAACTCTACTACCTGTTTGGGTTGATTTCAATTAGATTTTAAAATGCTTATAAGATTATTTTGATATATATAAGTTTTTTTTTTTTTAATTATTTTTATATTTAAATGGTAATTTCAAATAAATAAATTATCATCATAAAAATTTGTTTCGCAAATAAATATACTATTAAATTTAGATCATAGACTTATGATATAAATAGAGAAATTTTTCACTTGACAAGAGTAGATAAACTCATTTTTTGAGAGGTTCTCCACCATCAAACTATACCCCTAAAAAAGTAATTTTAAGGATGTTTAATTGGAGTTTGTGTTTTTAGTTTTTATTCTTGAGTTTTGTGAAATTGAAATATATATAACTACAAGATTAATATAAACTTTCTTATAAAATAGGGGTTTGACATATGTAATTGTAAGGAGATTGATGACATTTTTTTAAGTTTCTAATTTTATTTGTATATAATTTTCACTACAAGTAAAAAAAAAAAAAAAAAACTTAGGGGCCCTTCTTATACAAGGCTCGTTGGTTTTTTCATAGCATTTGCTAGAAAAAAATAGATAGCCCCCTCCATGAGATCATAGTGTAGGAAATGTGTACTAATCTTAGAGGAAATAAAAACAAAATAGGAAACAAGATCAAACAATTTTAGTAAATAAACAATACTCAAAAACAAGATATACCTTAAGAAAATACTTTTTGAAAAACTTAAGCAAGAAAGAAAGCACTTTGATTATATTATATATAAATTAATTACAATACAATCATGAATTTAGTGTCATGAAGACCTTTGATTTCAAGTATCCAATCAAAACTAATAATTAAAGTAAAACTAATAACATAATTTGGATTCAAAACATCATATGAACTCCATTCCAAGTATCCAACAAATAGATCAAGGAGATCAATAAGCTAAGCGCCAGTTTCTCAAAAATATGAGCTAAGTTTTGGTCCAAGTTGCATCCACACAACCCTCTCCAAAAGTAACTTCTCCCATAGATAAAATATAACTTCCAAGTCAAAGAAACCTCCCACCGAACTTGGGCATTCTAAGATAGTTCATTCAAATATCTTACAAAATGCTCTTACACATATTATAAATAATGATTAAAGGTGTTCCACATAGTCTCCTATATAACCACCCCCATCAATTCTCTTACAATTCTCTTATGCATCTTGTAATGTCACAAATGTTCTTATAGACGTCATGTCATGCATTTCAAGTGGTGGGATGTGTCATAATAGAAATCTTAAATATTCCCCTAAGCATGCACTCCATTCCATGAGGGGTCATTTTTACAACACATTATAAAATTAAATAGTTATTATCTCACTTATTTTATTCATTGAAAAAGCACAAGGGGTCTAACAAAGAAGATTAGAAGTTTGAGGCATAAATGCGCATAGCCAATCTACACCACCTATAGTTCTTTAGCTCATTAGCTTTGCAATGAATCTACAACATTTACTCAAGTGTCCACCTTTTCGACTAGTTCACTGTCGTGTCCTTCACAAAAATAAAATAAAAATGATATTGTACATTAATGTACTTTATTTATGTGTGAAATGTAAGGTTCTTGGCCAAATTGATAACACTTTAACTATCATAGTCAATCCTCACTACATCACATGTATTAGACCAACATCTAAACATAATCTCTCAAGCCATGCTACCTCTTTACAAACATAACTAGTTGTCATGTACTCAACTTCAATAATCAAAATAATAATAACTTATATATTGCTTCTCTAACCAACTAGACAACCATATAGATTGAATACATAACAATTAGTGGACTTCCTCATGTCAATTTATCGCCAACCCAATGTACATCAACAAAATGGTCATACATATACAACTTAAAAATATTTGAAGACCTTTTCTTATTACAACCTAATTCTCCTTTCATGGGTTAGACATAAACCTACTTATAACTCTCATTGGTTAGCCAATATATGGTTGTGTATACACCATCACATATATAAGGCTTTGAATAACACTAACATGTGGAACATGATTTGTGTCCTCTATCGTATCCTCCATCTTAGAGTACTATTCCATTAAAAACTTTATTCAAATGGGAATAGGAACAATCATAGGATTATAACCATAGATTATAAAATATTACAACATAGAGTTAACACACTTCTTATGACTCAACTATAGTTTCTTTTTAACTCCATCTCTCTTAATCCCTATACTCCAAATGAACTTAGTAGCCCCTAGATCTTTCATATCAAACCATACATAAAAGCTAATATTTAAGCATTCTAATTGTATTTTTATTGTTATAGATTAACAAAATGTCACATTAAAATAATAACAAATTGTCAACTTTTATAAAATGAAAATAGTAATCAAACTTTAAAAAATCTCAACTTTAAAGAATGCAAATGAAACTTCTAATACGACGTCCTAGGTGAATACTTTGAGCCATAAGAGACTCTTTTTACTTATACTTGTGCCTTGAATGTTTCCTCATCCACATACATTCAAAAAAGTTATATTAATATTCATTTGCTTAATTTCGAGATTATATTCAACTATTATAGATTTAACAATAATCTAATGGAGGTTAATTTTGCAATAAGGGAAAAAATCTCATGAGACTAAATTCCCTCCACCTAGAAATAACCTATTTCCACCAATTTTTCTTTTTTTTATCTTTCCCTCAAAACTAAACTTCTTCTTTAAGACCCATTTGAGACCAATAGGTTCCCTTCTTGTTGGTAATGGAATTAACTCACAAATCTTATTCTTCAACAAAAATACTATATCCTTGTTCATGACCTTCTTCGAGGACTTACACTCTTATGATTCAACTACATCCTTCACAACTTTAGAGTCATCAACATTATCAAATAATGCAAAATATAATGAAAAACATATGTTCAACACCTTTCAACTATTCTTCTATTTTGAATGCACCTCTTTACTTGTGGAGTATGAGGTTTTTCTCCATGTTCTTCTAAACTTCCATGTGCATCACTTTTATCTACAAACATCTCATGTACCTCTAGTTTAGTCTTGAGTGTAGTCTTCTTAATTTTTAGTAATGATTGCACTTCCTTTGCACATCTTCTCTAGGTTACTCGATAGGTGAAGATCTGACCTCTTTGAGGATCACACTCTAACTAAAATTTGTATTTCTTATCTAGGGATTCTAAAGCATGTATTCCTTGGTATCATCATTATAACTGATAAAGATAAATTTGTGTGCTTTAAAAATCAACTTGGATCTCTTCTCCTTAGGTACATGCACATATACCTTGCAAATGAACACTCTAAGATGTTGAATTGAGAGTTTATTTTGTGTCTAACCTTTGTATGAATCTTATCAACAAGAGCTAATATAGAATATTGGTTAAGTGGATAACAAGTTGTATTAATTATTTTTGCACATAACTCATGCTCTAAAACCTAGAACCATTGACCTTAATCCTATCCTTTTTCATCAACACCATATTCATTCATGTTGCACAACATTCTAATGAGGGGTGTATGGAGTTGTATTTTACCTCACTATGTCATTATCCTTCAAAAAAATATAACTATGTTGAAAAAAATTATCCACCATCATTCATCCTCAAAATATTTACCTTATGTTATGACTCACCCTCCACAAAAGCCTTAAACTCTTTAAACCTACAAATGACATCAAATTTATACTTGGGAAGGAACACCCATGTTTTCCCAAAGAAGTCATCAATAAAAAGACAAGCAGGAACATCAACAAGTCTTGAAAAACCATTATAAACCAAACATGAAATCCCATAAAATCTAATAGAGCTAGGGTAAATTTTGACAGTTTTATTAAATCATATGACCACTATTTATAAAAATAAAATCCAAAAGAACAATGTATAAAACCCTTAGCTATATTATTTTATTTCAAAGGCTTAAGGCCTTTCTCACTTATATGGTCAATGCATTTATGTCATAACTTAGTCTTCTATATTGGAAATATATTACATCTTGGTATATTAGTATAGGTTATTGAATAATTGAGAAATTTTTTTGAGTTAGTAGTTAGAATAAATTTTCAATTGTTAGTTTATGGGTTATTTATTGATAAGTTTATATGGTTGAACTATGTCATGTATTTTATATGCTTGTTGTATATAATATAAAGTATTACAAATAAAAAAAATTTGCAGTGGTACACGGGGATGCATCCCCTACCCTTTTACCTCACGTACCCTTACTCGAGTTGTTTTGGGGACGGGGGACGCCTTGGGGATGTCTCTCAGGTGTCCCCAAAAAGTTTCCTTTTTTTGAAACATCCCCGAATTGAGGAAACATATCAAGGATGGCTAGGGGACGATCAGCCATCCAAGGGACAGTGGACGATCAAGGGACCTCCAAGCATCCATTGACCATCCCGAGGACAACCGATAGTCCCCTATTTTCCAACTGTGTTTTAACATTAGAAAAAAGGTCAAAATTGTTTTTTTTTATTGGCTTTGTATGTGGACCCCACACCCTCCCAACCATAATATGGCAACTTAAAACTTCATTTTAACTTCATTTGACCTCATTTTAACTTGCCAAAAAAAAATTGCATCTAAGAGCAAAGCGAGAAGAGAAAGAGGAGGGTTCGAAGGAGCTATGGAAGAAGAAAAACTAACATTTAGAAGGCAAAAAGGAGAGCATTAAAAGGCAACAACCAACAAGATAAGTGTAAAAGGTAAGTTATTCTTCCATTTTTTTATTTTTTTTCCTTTTTTTTCTAAGTTTAAATGATGAAATGTATTACTTTTTATATTTTTATTTTTATTTTTTAGTTTACATAAACCAAAACAAAACAAAATGAGCAATAGTACAATGAAGGTAGTGGGTATGTTGAGAGGGGAGAAGAAACCCAATTGGTTGAAAGGGAGCAGCCTCAAACAAACCCATATGAAATCCCTTCTGAAGATTTGAAACCATATGCAAAAGACCCTTTTAATCCTAAAAAAACCTCTTCTTCAATTAGCATCATGTATAGACCAAGGCAAGGGGAAAAGCACGGGGGGTAGTAGATGGTAATGTCACATTTGTAAAGATAAATTTTATGGGAGCTACACAAGAGTTTATTCTCATCTATTGGGTTTTACAGGCCATGGAGTCAAGGTTTGTGAAAAAATAAAATATTTTGAGAGGGTAGAGTGTTATAGATTACAAATGGAGGCCGAAGGAAAGCCTATGGAGAAGCCAATGCAAACTCAATCTGCACATTCAACTTCGCCTATGCCCTCTATGCTTGGTGGTCCTAGTGTTGGTAGTGGTAGTAGTGGTGCAGGTGGTGTTCATGTTTCCACGAGAGGGAAGAGGAAGGCTAGTACTTCTACTAAGCAATAAAATACACTTGCAAGTATGTTCAATGTGCAAGCATGAGATGCGGCAGAGTCCTCCATTGCCAAATTTTTCTATGCCCATTCCATCCCATCCCATGTAGCGCGTTCTCCCTACTTCAAAAAAATGTTTAAAGATGTGGCAGCTATTGGTACCTCATTCACCCCCTAGAGAAAATAAATTGCGCATTATACTCCTCAACAAAGAATATTCTAAGTTGAGTGTGGTGATGGAGGACATGAGACGATGTTGGATTAGGACTGGCTACTCTATTATCATGGATGGGTGGAACAATATTAGACATTAGCCACTTATCAACATCATAGTCACATGTTCAGTTGTTTCATATTTCCTAGGAGCCATTGATTGTTTTGGGAAGCTCAATGATGTAGAATTTCAATTTAATATTTTGAGAGAGGATATAGAGGAGGTTGGGGTAGCGAATGTTATGCAGGTGGTTAATGATTCAGGTTTGATGATTGAGAGTGTTTAGAAACACATCTTTTGGACCCCTTGTTGTGTTCATGCATTGAACAAAGCATTGAAAGACATAGGGAGGATATATTGGGTGAACTAGGTGGTTATAGAGGCTAGAGACATCAAATGTCTATTTGCAATCATCACACCTCACTTGCTCTCTTTACGAAATTTTCAAAGAAGGAATTTCTCAAGCTTGTAGAGACAAGGTATGCCAACTACTTTATTTTGTTAGAGAGGATGCTTGAGGTGCAAGAGGCTCTACAGTTGATGATGGTTAATTCAAAGTGGAATAGATGGTCTATGACAAGCACTACAAAAGGGAGAAGCATCAAACAAAAAATTCTTGATGATACTTGATGGTCTGATGTGAGGTAAAAAAATTGTTAATTTGTTATTGATTGTTGATTTTATAAAAAAAAATTAAAATATGATCTTATCATAAGTATTTTTTGATTTTCTAAGTTCTAACTTGTCTTTTTTCAGATTTTTGTTTGCAGATATATTTGCTCCATCATTTCAATAGTTGTAGATGTCATACGATATATTGATACAAACTCTCCAAGTCTTAGAGATATTTATTAAACATTTGACTCCAGGCTTGGAAGAATGAAGAAAGCAATTTCTAATAGGGATCCTAATTTGGGATTATATAAGCAAGAAATTAAGCCCATTGTGACGTGGTGGTGGAAAACTATGAACACCTTGCTTCATATGGTAGCCTTTGCTCTTAATCCCAAATGGTATGTACCAAGACCTATAGGATGCTTCCTTGTGATGATGATGAGGTGAAAGATGGGTTTATGAGGGCCATTGCAAAAATGTGTTCAATTAAGGAGGTGAGTCTACTCCATACACAATGGACTAACTTTTATAATCTTTGTGGTCCAACATTCAACAAACTAGAGGCCAAGGTAGATAAAACTACAGTAGCTCAAAGGATCCTATTGGATGGTGGTCATGGCATGGGAAGGATGCACCACAATTGAGGATGCTTGATATTCACCTCCTTTCACAGGTAATACATTAGCATAATTTTTTTTAAATTATTGTTGAAAATTTATATTATCATAATTGAATGTCCTAATTAGTAAATTATGAATTTAGTTTTTATCTCCTCTCACATGTTGCTAGTTCCTCTATTGCAGAGAGAAATTGGTCAACATACAACTTTATTCACTCTATCAAGAGGAATAGGTTGACCTCTAGACGGATGTTGGCCTAGAGAAATTAGTGGCTATGCATAGTGCTTGGCATCTCTAGGATCATCAAACTCCTGATTATCGACAGACTCCAACGTTACGATGGGATGTTGATCCAAAGGACATCACACAAATTGATGAGGAGGATACACAAGAGGGATTGGTTGGAGTTCCATTAGATGATCCAATCTCTCACTCATAGTGGCAGTGACTTAAACTCTAGGTTTGATTTTGATGCAATGTTAACAAATGTCGAGTAGAGGCAACCATCATACTTTCTATTACTATGTTTTGGACACTTGTAACTTTGTCATTTTGACATTTGTAGTGAAAACTTGTAGCCTTTGGGCATTTTATTATTTTATATCATATGCATATTGACCATTTGATATGAATTATGGTCCATGGAATCAATTAAGTAGTTGTAGTATTAATTTGTTTGACTTTATGATGCATATGTCAATATGATTAGTGATTACATTTGCAACTTTATGAATGTTGATTGTTATGATTATCATTACTCATGAATATCTAAAATTTCCCTATATTTTTAAAATCTCTCTCTCTCTGTATATATATATATATATATAGATGTCCCCCCATCCCCAAAAATCCCCTAAAAAAATATTGTCCTCAACATGTGTTCTGTCGTCCCCCCATACTAGAAACTTGGTGGAACATAGTTTTTTTATTAGTTTTTGCAATCATGGTGTAATAATTTATAGTTTTGCGTTCACCATTTCAATATAGTATCAGATAATGTATGATTCTATATTGTGAAGAGGAAAGTATTATGTTTGTGATGAATGTTGCTATTAAATTTTCATTAGAGAGTGTTGTATTTTTTATGGTTACAATAATATAAAACTCCAAAGTTGGAAAAACCTAACTTTTGGAGAAAAAAATGTTTTTATTGCTTGCTTGATCGCTAGGTTTGCCTAAGCAGAATACAAATGGAATTGATGATCACAAGATCAAGGCCTAACACTCATGGATCTTTATTGAACTATTGTGATTCTCCCTCGTGGATGTATTTTATTCATTAACATATTTGTTCCTTACACAAACAAGTACAATCTGCTTTGAATACAATTACATTTATATTTATTGTGTTATTCATTCCAAAGTGCAAACTCATTAAAAAGGTCACAATATAATGTGTATGTAGAAGTCAAAGTGTTGGTGAATACTGTATGTGATTTAAGCTAAATGATATGAAATGAGATGTATGGTATATTTGAAAGTTTAAAAGACAGGGGAGATTTTATTTTGAAGAATTTATTTGCAATTGGAAAGATAAGGATGTGTTTTGAGGTATAAAGTTTATGACATTATAAATACCCTAAATTATATAATCCAACATGATAGTCTAACAATTGCCTACCAATCCATCTCATAACCCACAAGGTGTGAAATATTTCTTCTCTATAATTTCCTAACTTGATAGTAGTTACATCACCCTTCTCTCTTATGTACCTAGTTCAACCCCCAAACTTATGATTTATCACACTCTTTCAAGACCTTTTGCTAACATTCAACTATAGGTTGCCTAAGAGACCCTAAGGTCACTTATGTGACCTACCTTGGAAAAAGGGACAACTTATACTCTAGAAAGGGTTGAACCTATCATCTTTAAAGGATGTGAAATTATTTCAACTCTAGCCATTTTATTTCCCTTTTCTCTTGATTTAGAATTTATTGTAGTCATGATTAAGCCTCTACTCCCCTTGACTTGTTATCTTATCCTCTTAACTCCCAATCAACTATCCATCCATCTCTTAATCACATTCCCTAATTTTGAATCTTTCAACCTGTTTATACGCTCATTGCCTCTGGCATCCAAGAAGTTGTTCCTTTTTTTACATTTTTAGCTAGCTTCTTACCAAAATCTCTCATTCCTCTCTCTCTCTCTCACAACAAGGATGATGAATCAACTTTGGAGGAGTATAATCTTTGCACAACAACCCCCATCCACAAAATTATCACGCTCTCTACAAGAGTCCCACACCTATTTTCATTTCCCTTGATTAGAAGATTCAAATATTCTCATTATGTTCCCAAATTTTATTCAATCTTAGATCTCTATGTATCTCCACTACCGTCAAGAAGGATTACCCTTATGTTGGAGAAGAAGATACAAAAGCGAGACTTCCTAAGGACAAATTTGACATAGACTTCTTCAAAGCTTCTATTTTTTCAAGTTCCTCTATTCTAAATGACATTTCCTTTTAAAAGGAAAATAACTTAATTAGTAATTAGACAATTACCCTTGCCTAAGGAAAGTAACATTTATTTGCATTTTCTTGAATTAGTCTTAGAAATTTCATTTTCTTTAGTAGATTTAGATCTAGATTAGTTATTTTATTTTATTTTTAAAATTTTAAAATAATAAAAAATGAAGAGATTTAAGTGATCTCATAAAAATTTCAAAAGACAAGAGAGATTTCGTCATTCTCACTAGAAAACACCAAAAAAATAAAACATGAGGATTGCATTTAGATCATATAGTTTTCTTTGAAATTTTAAGTAGTTTAATTAAATAACTTTTGATTTCTAGAAAAAAAAACAAAAGATAGAGTAGATTTGCTTTAGTTAGATGCATCATCATTAAACCATGAAAACTAAGAAAACAAAGAAATTAAAAGCCCCTGGTAGAATTATGAGGCACCCAACAAAAACTTAAACAAACAAAAAGATCAATACATCCAACAAGTCAAAACAATTCAATAATCAAGTAAACACATGTAAAAAGATCAAACAAATCATTGAAACACTTCTTTTGATCTCCCTTTTTCCTCACTTAATATTTTATACTCAATATGTCCAAGAATAAAGGAAGATTTGATTTAGGCAATGTTAATTGAGATTTGAAAAATCTTACCAATCCAAGAAATAATCATTGAAGGAAAATATAGAGAACAAGAGAAGATCCTAAGGGAAATCTAAGTAGGCAACAAATGAAGGCACACAAGAGAAGAGTTTCTCATTAAAGAGTCTACTCTCTTATAGGAGATCTTCAAATTTATTGATGACATAATCAACATAATAATATTTTAACAATTCACTCAACAATATCAAACTTCACCTTAAGTCAAAACCATAATCCACCATCAAGAGCTCCTCCCTCAAGAAATGATTGAGTGTAACTCAACAAATTTTTTTCTAACATTCATGACACCCTTCTTCCATGCGAAGAGAGTGATCAGTTAGATTCACCACTACTTAGCTATCTTTTCCTAGAAGAGTAGGAGTGATTTGGCTAATGTCATTAGAAAGGTTGTAGACATGTGTTTTCCTATGTCTGACTCATTCAAATCCTACTTGGGTTGATTTTAGATGACAGATACACTCTATACTAATTTTATTAAATAGATTCATAAGGCTATGTTGGGTGCATTTGAAATTGAAATATTATTTCTTTTTTTTTATTACAAGAGGATTAATTTAATTACTGATAAACACATGTTTCTAGATTTGGTAAAAATGTAATTGCAAATTGAGAGAGATCTTTGGGATATAGTGAAAAGGAGTACTACAAAACCAAATACAATTAATGTAGTAGTTAAATGGATTTTAAAAATCACAAAGTGATAGCACTCATTGGTCCTAGATTGTTAGATGTGTATTTGCATCACATTGATCTCAAAAAGACCACAAAATAAATCTAGAATGGACTTAATACATTATTCATTTCTTTAGCTTGTAATGCTAAAATATCAATAAAGTAGAATCTCTATGGCTTGAAGATGATAGAAGGAGATAGTAATATCCAACATATCAGTACATTTTGATCTCTTAATCAACTTTGTATTAACTCTAAAGTTGAATATGATAATGCTAAAGCAATCTTAGTGAGTAGTATGTCTGCAAGCTATGGTGATATTACATTTACATTAACCAAATTCAAATAGAGTTTGGACATTATAATTCCTTCCTTGATTTATCAAGAAAATGCAATCAAGAAAAAAATATCAATTATCAAAGAAATTGATTTACTCATAAAAAATAAAGTCATCATTTCAACAATTTTTTTAAAAATTTATATCTGGTTTATATAAGCAAAAAGGGATTTTTTGGATGAATTGCATACAAATTTTTAGTCACCTATACAAACAACACTTTTATCATGCATGAAAGTAGCTAGTATATCTTTGTAATACCTCTAATTTTAAGTTTGTATTGGCGTATACATTGATAAAATGTCCTAATCAATGTCATACACTCGAAATAGGTTTATTAACATCATTTCCTCTTTATCTATCCTCTTTTCACTTAATTGGTTCAATTGGCCTAGCTAATTAATTAAGTGCATCATTTTTGTCTATTTGGCCTAATTAATTAAATTGGGTTAACTCATCTCTTTTCATACTAATATTTCATCTTATTAAATTAAATACATTAAAATATTTAATTTAGTCCCCTAAGTCATCTTATTTAATTAAATAACCCTAAGTCATTTAATTAAATATCATTTCATCCCCTCCCCTATTTATTAAATCATCTACTTTAATAAATATCTCTTAATTCTTCTAATCCCCTAATTGTATAAATTAAACTTTGTTTAATTAGCAATTAAACTAATTATTCCTCTAATCAAAGGGAATATTCCTATGAAATATTCATTATCCCTTTTGCATAATTAAAACTTTTATTTTAATTTGTAAAATCATCTTTCTCCTCACCCTAATGGAATATTCTAAGGATTATTCCCTCTCCTCCAATCAACTCACTTAGCTTCAAAAGCAAGTTAACCCAATTACCTCTTTGGCAAGTTACCTTTGACCTATGTGAGTAGGTCAAAAGTGTGTTTGTTTAAGGTAATTGTGAGCCTTTGATTAATCTTCATCTTTGATTCGCATCCATTGATGAGAATCCATGATCCATGTCTCTCATCTCTTCCATTCTCAACCGTTGATTAAACTTTTTGATCTCAACCATTCATTCTTCATTTGCTATCCTATAAATAGATCACTATTTGGAGACAAATGGATCCATCTTTTATTGCAAAGTCATGTTGTTGAATTTACTCACAGCCATACTCTCAATTTGCAAACATTTAGCTTATTTTTAGTTCATTTTAGTTGCATAAAAAGCTTCAAGCTTTCATTAATGGCTTCCATGCATCCATCTTAGTTTGTAAATAAATCAGGGTTTTCATATTTTAGCATCATTTTAGCTTAAATTAGCTTAGATTAGCTTACCAATTACATAATTAGATCATTTATAGCATCAGAATCATGGTAACTTAGCTTGCATCATGTTCATTTTGTGCATAATTTAGGTTTTTCATACACCAAACATAATGGTTTCATCGATTCTCTTCCTTAGAATTGACTAAAACAAGCTCACTATCACAAGATTGGGAAAGGGTCGTCAGTCCACATCAATGTGACACCAATTCCACAACAAGATAAATTTTAGCGAATTAGAGTAGATGTTTTCTTTAAAGCTTTCATAAGATTAACATGTTAGGTTTCTTGATAAAATGTTTACTTTCAATTTTGATTGACTGATCTTGTTGAGATTCGAGTATTGGTTGCTTTGTTATGCTTCAATTCTCCATGGATCAAGCGTAATTCGACCCATAACCAGTATCCTCGCATCAACATTCTGGCGCTAGAAGGAGGGAAAACCAATCATTTAGTTGTTTTTTAGATTGAAATCCATGTTTTTGTTGTTTTGCAAGTTGTAGTGACACTCAAACCACAAACAACGATGCTATCTCAATAGCGCCACCATATAGTGACACCCAAGAAATTTGATACAACGATGCATATTTAATTGGTTGACATTGATTTAAATATGGCGATGTTTATTTAAATTTGAACTATCGTGGGACGAAAACGATGACACTCATCCCCAACAAACTGATGCTTTCACACTTCTAATCGCGGCACACTAGTTTACAGCAACGCCCATCAATATAGCAACGCGATTATGCTCATTGTCCTTTATGTAGAGTGATGCTCAAATTCACTAGAGTGACGCCCAAATTTCAAATTATGATGCTATTATGTGCAGCAACACTCAACCAGGGTAAGAAACTTAACGCTTGTTTTCAACATGTGACTTAATTTCTTTTGATTATCTAATCACTAATTGATGTCTGACTGTGTTTTCATTGTTAGACTAACAGGGTTTTACAGGTTTTAAGACATGGAGCGAAATTGAAGAACTTCTCTTCTATCTAAACATTCTATAATTGTAACTAGCGTTTAACACTTTGGGGCAATTATAACCCAATTTCATGCTTTATTACTGTGAACCAAGATTCCAAACCTGCACAAACACAAGAAACAAACACCATATTAGCTCAAATGCAAGTTAGTATCATGATTCGCCAAACAAGCATAAACCAAATATATTAAATCCTATTCAAATACAAAGCAAATTCTTAATCTCTTGGGGGAGTTGGTGCCAATTTGATGTGGAAATTGGCCCTTTCCCAACTCTTATGCAAGCCTTGGTGATTTGATGAAGATATGATCCACTTTGTTGAGGATTGAAGTGCTCCAAAATAAAAATTTGCATAACCTAGCTAAAGCTTGGATGAAATGGATGAAAGTTGCTATGGATTTGAGTATAATAACTTTTCTCAAATTGTGGATGCTAGAATGAGGAATGAGACCTCTTATTTATAGAATGACAAGTTGGAGAAATGCCCAAAATGAAGCAATGTGGGACTAAAATTCAACCAATGGCAAGGCGCCACTTGTCAAGATGAGAATGGTTGAGGGATGTGCACATTTTGATGAATGTGCCCATAAATGTAATTAGGTGATATTTGAAATTAGTGAAATGACATGCAAGAGGGAAAAGAAATGTTTTAAATGCCACTTGACTCAATGCAAAAGATGAAATAAATGTCTTGTTGGAAGGACAAAGTCCACTTGGATTTTGAATTCAAATTTGAGAGAATATTCCTCCATTATGTCATGTTGAGAGAAAATAGGGATTTAATAAATGAATTAAATCTATTTTCATGTGCAAGTGACAAAAGCTAGAGGATGGGACATGAATTAGGATTAAATTAATTAAGGGTCAATTAATTTAAGAGGGATTAGATGATGTGACAAATTTGACTTCGATTTATGGGTTTATTTAAATCAAAGATGAGAAGAATGTGATTTTAGACTTAGTTAAATAAATATTTGGTTTATTTAACTAAAGAGGATGGATGGTTAGCTTAAATTAAGCAAGGTTTAATTTATTTAATTTAATAAATAGACCTTAGAGATTTAATCAAATAAAAGAAATTATTTAATTAAGTATGGACATAGGGTTAATTAGATTAGATAGATTGATTTAATTAATAAGGGAGAAAGACTTAATTAGATAAAATGATTTATTTGATTAAGAGAGGAAAATTGATGAATTTAATCGAATAAATGTATTCGATTAAATGGTTAGACTGCGAGATGATTAGAGATGAAATGATATTAGTAGTCAGGATCAAGCGTGTAATGCCAATTGACATATTTTCCATGTCTACATTTTGCGCCTCTTTGAAGCAAAGTACTCATTGCATTGATTCAAAGAATAAATTGTCTTGATCAAAAGACAAAAAAAAATTATTTAAAATTTGTCCCAATGTTGCCTTGGTGAGAGAAAATATGCCAATTTATTGCCCCCTTAAGAGATCGGACAAAAAACTTGATTTTTGGGTAATCTCATGAAAAAGGAGGACAAGGTGCCTGATGGGTCCAGAAAGGCTCCGAGAGGTCAAAAAATGAGGTAAAACGCAAAAAAAAGCAAAACAACCTTTAGACAGACAAAAACGGGATCGAGGGACCTAGACCCCTTCTGGACGACCAAACGGGGTCAAAAACCTTAATTTTCAGGCTTAAATAGGTCTCGAGGGGCCACTTCCAATTCATTTTCACATTCAGCCTTAGGAGATTCTGCAATTTGTGCTCTAACACCTTAGCGAGATGGCTCAACAATAGCTCTCGATGCACATTTCCGACCGAGTTTAGAAGTATTAGAGGCTTCCCGTCACTAGACCATCAGCGAGTCAACTTGACCCAAGCTTTTATTTTGATTTTTCGTGCTCATTTAATGCTTTCAAAACTAGGTCTCTAGGCACAGTTCCATATTGCACCGTTGAAAATTTTAAACTCTGTCGCTCGATGTTTAAACTACACTGCCATCACAAGATGCGTTGTTGCGGTGCTGTTTGGAGTTTAGGTCTAAACTCCAAACTCTGACGCTTTCATAAGGTGCATCGTCACAACGGACTTTAGAATTAGGGTTTGCGTGCAAACTAGGACGCTCTGGAAAAGTGGACCACTGCGGTGCAGTTTGAGGCTTTGGAGGCTCTAGCATCGCAATTTACAAATTTCAAACTGTGACGTTGGGGTGATTTTTTGAATGCTAAGACAAATTCAGACAAAATATTTTTTGATGCATTTTAACACAGTGAATTTTCCTAATGCAGGAGGCGAGAGAGATTTACTCATGTGAGCATAGGTCATGAGAGATTTTTGGGTATTTGCACTATATGACCGAGAGGGAGCAGGAGTGCCTAGGAGAAATGGGGCTCTGGTACATTGCCTATGCACCGCCCATGTGAACACACTTGGGCATGATGACGACCCTTGCAGAGAGGTCGCATAGTGAGACCTCTTCCTTCCATTTTCTGACTGGCGATGCCACAGTCATGCTAGAGGACGTGTGGAAGATTTTGAGATTACCCATCCATGGCGAGCGAGTGATTTATGATATGGATGTCAGGACAAACACTTGCTATGTCATCTTAGAGACTGATTAGATTGTGTTTTGTGAGGGGCAGATCGAGCTAGAGCACCATAGGACCTTGGCCTCACCCTACCACCTAGTGATTGCTACCATTATATCAAGTCTTGTTGCCCTAGATCGGCGAGGCCAATATTTTAGTCCTAGTTGGGGGCTTGCTTGTGAGCGAATGGTCTGACGACGACCGACACTTTTTGCATGGGGCCCAATTTTGCTAGCTTCTCTTTAAAGAGATCTTAATGAGTTCGCCTACTTGGATGGCAGAGCACTTGGAGTGGGAGTCACACTCCTACATATCTGGGCATGGGAGCACATCCCCGTCTACGTCCATGAGTCATTCCTATTTTGACGGAGCCAAATGATCCAGTGGTCTGGCATTACATAGGGCGTCTTTCCTTTACCCATACAAGAGAGCACGAGATTCCTCATTGGAGGAGGGTCATCAATGACATGTGAGTGTTCCAATGGAGGCCATACCTTGGACAGGTAGGTTGGTTTGAAGACACACAACAATTGTTCTTTGCTCGTCAGGACCACATGATGCAGGGACGAGAGCATACTATGATTGACATGTACTTGTTGAGTAGGGTCCAATGTCAGTTTGATGAGCCACAACATTGACCTGATGATCAGTATGTGGCTATCTTCGTGAGGACAGTGAGCCAAGGCTCTTGGGGTTGATACATACCTACCCATGAGGCAGTGGAGAGCTTCAGACAACTAGTGGCTTAGCCTTGGCCATATGACCAGGGAGAGGAAAATCTAGGAGTGACACAGGCCTATAAGGATTAGTTCAGGCTGCCATTGAGGCTTACAGTTCCAAGTACACCCTCTGGTCAATAGAGAGCCAGGGGTAGGGGAGTAGGATAGGGCTGAGGAGCACAGGATCAGGATCAAGGAGGTGGTGGGCCACCACCAATCCACCAGGTATAGGATCAGGGAGTGCAGGATAAACCAGTTTAGGATCCACAGGTGGGAGAGCAAAGGCAAGAGTAGGATCTGAGACACCATGACAAGATCTTGACACCTCTTAGGGATGGAGAGTAAGATCAACCCCACATGTAGCCACCACCATAGTCGGATCTGAGAGATGGGAAGAAATTTCAGTTGTAGGCCCAGGTACAGGACCTGACAGCTTAGAGAGATCAGGCTAGGGTCCAGCGGGATTGGGCCATTTTACAGAGGTAGGTCACAGAGTTACAGGCGACAACAAAGATGGGCCATTGATAGTAGCTAGAGAGTATGGTTGCTTCCTCCTCCCAAAACATAGTATCACTCTGGGCTTACAAAGAGGTAGTACATGAGGCAAACTATTACAGGATGTACTATTACCAGGCTGTGCTGAGGGTAGCTCGGGTTCGAGACTTCTCCCAGAGGACAGGTCACAGGCCAACAGAGCAACATGAGGAGAGAGCAGGTGGTGAGGGAAACAACCAACAAGGCTAGGCCTCCATTTTTTTTATCAGAGACAAGATTCTTTTTGTGCCCTTTGGGCTCATTTTGATAGCCCCATGGGTTGATTGTACTTATTGACACACTTGTACATTGATCTGATTTTTGTATCATGACAATACATTTGATGATATATGGGATGATGATTTTGATGATATGTTGTTTATGATGTGATGCAATGATTATGCAGATGTTGATGGATGGATGCATTTCTTTTTCGATATCTTTTTATGCACTTTTTATGATGATTATGTATAGGTGTTATGTTATGTAGATGTTTAGAATAACAAATCTATATTATGCAATGATGGATGGTATACTGTTATATGAATGCAAATGTTGTATAGTGTATGTGATAGCATAATGGATGCTTATATATGTTATGCAATGTTATGGTATGATAAATGCAAATGATATGATAGGTGTAAATGATGCTTATGATATGGGATGATTATGTTATGTATATGATGATGCAGATGTTTTATGTGATGAATGATTTATGTAATGCTTTAGAATATATGTATGGAAATGCAATATATGTTTCTATATGATATGTTATGCAATATGCAATATGCTGATAGTAAATGGATGCAGGATGGATGATGATTCGATTAACTATCATGGTACCACCATTAGCGTGAAAAGAAAGATATTCCAACAAGACATGAGATGATGACGATTTGCTTGCCGAGGAGTTAGGATTTCAAAGGGCTAATTACCTTATGTTTGATAACACACATAGGTATGATGCATCAAGGTATGAATAACTAGGACAGTGTTGTACCTAGTGTGATGGACTTTGACTTGAAATCTGATAGGAGTATTCTTGTTCACACCTGGCATACAAAACTTTATTTAGAGTGCAATTTAGATATTTCAAACATCTCAGACCAAAACATAGAAAAGCAAGCCTTCCTATGTGGTCAACAAGACACCTAAAACACCTTCCCTGCAAACCGAGCAAAGCACACATGACCAAGTTATATTACAAGAACATCCAACAAGCGCAATAATAAAAAGATAATGATCATTACCCCATTCATATTTCTCTAAATCTTTTGATTAGACATCATCGAGAGGTCCTTGGAATGAGCACAATAAGATAAATCAACAAGATAAAGATAAAGTAAACAAATAAGCTAATGTTCTTCAATACCACTAGCCAAGACTAAACTACTGTGATGCCTGATGTTGATGTCCATTGTAGGAAGGATGCATCCTAGGACATGACGATATCAGATGATTTGATATGGGACTGATTGGATGATAGGCTATTAATACAAAGAGTTGACCAACTTGTTTACGTACTGACCTAGACTTGAGACTTTGACGACTGAGCTTTCATTTTTGGACTGCTAGACTTGTTTCCAACTATTTCACCAAAGGTTGAAAATGATGATTGACTTATTGTGAGTGATGTTTATTGCGGGTGAAAGCGAAATGAGACAGATGGATTTTTTCAAATATTTGGATGTTTTTGATGTTTTGAAATGTTTTGAGGATGTTTTGGGGTTTTCTAAGATTTTGACTAAGAGACTAATCTAAGGACCTATCTTAAGGGTCTCGAGGGTTGATCAATAGATAGCCTTTCCTACGTTATACACGCAAAGACCACGTAGTTCGATTGGCACATACTCGATTATTTGATGAGATATGAACAAATGGATTGCCAATTTATTATGACAGACTCCTAGAGGACTGACCTAAGTGTCTCGGGGGATGATCAAAGATCAACCTTGCCTACGTTCAAGACTTAGAGACCCGTAATTTGACAAGACGACTCTGTTTTTGAATTTTTGACTTTTTGACTTGTTTTTAGATTTTGATATGTTTTGGGATTTTGATTGTTTTTTGATGTTTTTGGGTTTTTTGATTTTCTAATGTTTTTGGATTTTTTGATGTTTTTGGATTTTCTGATGTTTTTGGATTTTTTTTATGTTTTTGGATTTTTTGATTTTGGGATCTTAAGAACATATACAAATCTGATCTGATGAGAACATGCCCCCAGCGTAATGCAATAGACTACTTCGATAAAGACATGACAAATTGACCTTGAGAATGGACCGAGTAGTACTAGGACAGATCATGACACGAACACAGGACCAAGCTATGATGTAGACATAGGTGGGTGATGGATGAGGATATGGAATACAATGGAAGATGGATGTGTAATGGATGGATGGTGAAAAACGAGTCATGAAGATCCTGGTGGATGGAAAGTGTTTATTTACACAAGGTGCCTGTTTGCTAGGTTTTCACCAAGGTACTTGCCCAAAGTGCCACTGAAGTGGTTTTCACTAGAGGATTATTTTTCTCTTTACTGTTTTTGATTCTTTTTTTGATTTTTTTGATTTTTGTATTTTTGTATTTTTTTGTTGTCACCAAGACACCTGTTTACCAAGTTTTCATCAAGGTAACCATTTTTTTATTTCTTGGTTTTTTTGGTTTTATACCTTGAAAGATTAGGCATAAAACTTTTTGAGATGGGAGTTGTTCATGGGCTCTTGCAGAGGTTCCCCTTTGGGTGTTGATAATTGATATACCCCTAACTTGTAGCTTGTTGTGATAACAAATGGTCCCAACTAGTTGGGTTCAAATTTTTCTTTTCCATTTGGGTTTGGGACATTCTTCTGATTCTCCTTTAGGACAAGTTCTCTGACTTGGAAGCTCCTGCTTCTGATCCTTTTGTCATAACTCCTTTTAAGTTGATTCTGATAGACTTGCAAATTATTTAAAGCATCCATACGCCACTCATCTAGTAGCTCCAACTCATTTAGTCTTGATACTCGGTATTTTTCATTCGTGATGAGGTTTTGTAGTGATATTTTTAGTGATGGAAGCTCGATCTCAATGGGTAATATTGCCTCTGATCTATAGACCAAGGAGAATGGAGTGGTGCTGGTGGGTGTGAGGATGTTGTTTTGATAGGCCCAGAGGGCAAGGTTTAGTTGTAGATGTTAGTCATGACCTGCGTCATTGACTATCTTCTTGAGGATCTTTAAAATAGTTTTATTGGTGGCTTTTGCTTGGCCATTGCCTTGGGGATAATACAAAGTGGAAAAGTGATGTTGGATTTTGAATTTATCACATAAGTCACGAACCTCCTGATTCTTGAAAGGTGTCCCATTATCTGAGATAATAGCTTGGGGATCATCGTATCCGCATATGAGGTAGTTTAGGATAAATTTTGATATTTTCTTTCCAGTGATGTATGTCATGGGGATGGCTTCCACCCATTTGGAAAAGTACTCAGTGGCGGTTATGATGAACTTGTGGCCATTAGATGAGGTGGGGGTTATCTTTCCAATAAGATTGAGTCCCCACTATGAAAAGGTCCATGATGTGATGATGGGAAGAAGTTCTTGAGCTAGAGCATGGATGAGGTCCCCATGCTGCTGACATTGTAGGCATCTTTTGACGTAGTCATTTGCTTCTCTTTCCATTGTAGGCCAATAATTACCCGTCCTCAACAATTTCTTGGCCAAGGTCATTTCGCTCAAGTGTGAACCACAAATACCGTTATGCGCCTTAGTTAAGGCAGTCAATGCCTCCTCAACATTTAGGCAGCATAATAAGGTTCCTTCTATGCTCCTATGGTAAAGGGTGTTTCTTAGGATGACAAACCGGGATGCTTTCTTGACAAAGGTTCTTTTTAGGCTTGAGCGTAAGTCAGCAGGTAAGACCCCTATTCGCAAGTAGGTATAAATGTCATGGTACCAGGGATCACCAAGACCAATGATTTCACACACAAATTGTGACTTTGGTACCTCGAATGTGGGTATGAGAAGCTATTCTACCAAGAATTCATGTTTTGGGACATTGCGAGGGATATCTAGTAGGGATCTAGTTGTTGCCATGGCATCTGCTACTCTGTTGTTGGATCTGGGAATCTGCTCAAATGTGATATCGATGAATGATTCTTTGAGGCTCTCTACCAAATTTTTGTATGGAGTCAACTTATCATCCTTTGTTTGGTACTCGTCATTCACATGATTTATTATCAGCTGGGAGTCTCCATATACTTTGAGGGTCATGATGTGTCACCGCACTGCTATTCTAGGACCTATGGTTAAAGCCTCGTATTCCACAATGTTGTTAGTGCAGGGAAATGCCAATTTGTAGGATCTAGGTATAGAATCCCCCTATGGGGTGATGAAGAAAACACTAGCTCTTGATCCATGATGTGTGTATGAGCCATCAAAGTAGAGTTTCCAGTGATCGGCTATGCTGAGATTGAAGATGGATTCATCTGGAAACTCTGATAGGAGTGGGTTCTCTGAATAGATTGGTGCTTTTGCAAGC
Organism: Sequoia sempervirens; assembly: GCA_007258455.2. Classification (NCBI taxonomy): domain Eukaryota; kingdom Viridiplantae; phylum Streptophyta; class Pinopsida; order Cupressales; family Cupressaceae; genus Sequoia; species Sequoia sempervirens. The sequence continues at coordinate 145,783,417 of VDFB02000017.1, forward strand.
TGATCTGCGATGACTTGGCCTTTGATTACTTTTCACTCCACATATTTAATGTCATACTTTGATAGTATCATGATCCATTTAGCTATCCTTCCTGTGAGCATTACTTTTGACATTAGGTACTTTAGGGGGTCAATTTTGGTGATGAGTTTGATTTTGTGTACCAACATGTAATGTTTGAATTTTTGTGAAGCAAACACTACTAATAGACATGCTTTTTCGATTAATGAGTAGTTTACCTCATGCCCAACCATTGTTCTGTTGATATAGTAGATGGCCCTTTCTGTCCCATTTTCACCATGCTATGTTAGGAGAGCTCCAAGGGCTACTGTTGTTGCTGACACATAAAGAATGAGTGGATTTTTTGGGATCGGTGGCATGAGGACCAAAGGTGTGAGTAGATATTCTTTGATTTTGTTGAAGGATTATTCACACTTGTCATACCATTTGTACACTACCCCCTTGTGGAGTAGGTGAGAATATGGGTTTTGCTTGTCTGCTAGTTGTGCTATGAATCTATGGATAGATTGAAGCCTGCCTTGGAGACCTCTCAATTGTTTCAATGTTTTGGGTGCCTCCATCTCTAGGATTGCTTTCAATTTTGTTGGATCTATTTCAATACCCCTCATTGACACTATGTATCCCAGTAGCTTTCCTGATTGTATGTCAAAGACATACTTCTTTGGGTTGAGTCTGACTTTATATTCCTCCAGCCTATCGAAAATGGCACTCAAATTTGCTATGTGATCCCTCCTCTTTTTGGATTTTGCTAGTATGTCATCAACATAATATTCAACGGTTTTGTGAATCATGTCATGGAAAATTAATGTCATGGCTCTTTGATAGGTAGCCCCAACATTCTTTAGACCAAATGGCATCATATTCCAGTAGTAGGTCCCCCATGAACAAGTGAAGGCCATTTTATGTTGGTATTCTTTGGCGATCATTATTTGGTTGTACCCAGAGAAACTGTCCATTAGAGAAAACATCTCATGTTCAGCTGTCATGTCTACAATCATGTCAATGTTAGGCAACTGGAAATCATCTTTCGGACATGCTTTGTTTAGGTCTCTGAAATCCATGTAGATTCAGATGCTCCCATCTGGTTTTGAAATAGGAACCAAATTTGATACCCACTCAGGGTAGTCAATTGGTTGTATGAATGCTACATCCAATAGTTTCTTCAATTCCATTTTGACCAATAAAGCAATATGAGGATGCATTTTTCTCATTTTTTGTCAGACAAGCTTTACTTCAGGATATACTATTAGATGATGAACCACAATCTTCGGGTCAAGCCCGGGCATGTCTACATAGCTCCATGCAAAATTAACTTGTCTCTCTCTCAAGAAGGCTGCTAGGAGCTCTTGTTCCTCTGATAATAATGACTCTACATAGAATGTGATGTGTGTGGTCTCATATGTTCTCAAGTTAATAGGATTGTATTTTTTGGCTAGGATTGCTAATTTTTCTTGATGGAGAGCTCTAAGAGGAAGATTGAATCCCCCATCCTCGGGTGCCTCAGAGAGGTTTTCACTGTCGGATGCGTCTTTTCTTTTTATTTTTTTTGGATCAGAGAGTGCTACAGTGTGGTTTTCACTCAAGGACCTAGAGATTATTCTCATTTTTTGCTTTTGCGACTGAGGGATTCAATTGTTTCCCCATTATATGCATGTGTATCCAGCTCGATGATGAATCCTACTTTGTGATCCCCACATGGAATATTATCCCACAATCCCATGAATTATGGGAGTGCCTCATCATTTTCGAATGTGTCAAGAATTGGCGGTCCTCGTTGGTCATAATCGATGAGTTGTGGGTAGACTAGGCAGATTTCATGGTTTTGATGGTTAGTGGGCTCAAATGAAATAGTACTAATCATGAGAAGAGTGGTATCCTTTAAGAGCATGGGTAGGTTTGTTATGGGATCTTCATCATAACTACTACTACAGATGTCAGTTATGTTAAATGTGAAGTTGTCTATGACTCGACCTGTAGATACGGGTAAGTGAAGTTCAACTATAGTTTGCTGAGGAGTTTTGACTTTCCTAACTAGGGGATTTTGGCCGCATATGGTTATACTCAGAGGGGTACATCCAAGGCCAATATTTCTCATTCATGTCTCCAAAATGATGGGTATTATAAGCCTATTGTCATTTTTTCCCAGTTTATGATTTCTGTCATAGCCCATTGTGAGCATCATTTGCAAAACTTTGTTTCTGTCATCCATTGGTAGATTGGTTGCTAGTCTATTGTCTTGGTATAGGAGATGGGATGGGTCCTCCTCTATTACTTCTCTGTTGAGATCTCCCCAACTTCTAAAGTTGGTATATCCTTTAATGGATGTTTGAGATATGGAGGCTTCATTTGATTGCGGACGTCCTCATGATCTGGGAGATTGTGGTAACTCTCCTACCACAAAAGTATTTTTGGGAATCATATAGTTTTCGCAACTATTATCTTCGATGATGACTTTGATATTAGAGATGGTGGGGATGGCAGGAGTGGCAGATTCCTATGTCACAGAAGTGGAAGCGAGAGTGGCTGGATCAATGTATGGTGTTGACGGGCCTTCGTCATTTTTAGGTACTTGAGGTATTTTGTAGTATTTTGCCTCTAGGTTCTTGCAGTAGGAGAATGGTTCAGGATCTCCATGGATTGTGACCTCTTGTCCTTCATATGTAAATTTGACACATTGATGGAAGGTTGATGCTACTGCTTGCATTGCATGGATCCACAGACATCCCAACAGAATAGGGAGAATATAGTTTCCATGATAGTTGGCCCTACTTGAATAGGGAGTTGAATTGTGCCTTGGGACACTCTTTCTTGATCATCACATGATCTGATTGTAATACCTTCACCTTTGTCAATGGAACCTTTGAGATTTTCAAGTTCTTAATGAGCTTGAGGGAACAAATGTTCAAACCTGCACCTCTATCCACCAAGACTCGCTTGACTTTATTTTTATGTACTAGGACCCTAAAGTGCACAGTTGTGAGATGGTTGAGTGAGAAAATATTGATCGGAGAATGTAAGGAGATTCAGAGTGATGATATTTTTGACCATAGCTTGGAATTTTTCTGCATCAAGATCTGCGAGGATAGTTGATGAAGCCAATGCTTCCTCTAGGATTTTCTTGTGGGCAAATGAAATTTTTAGCAACTCCATGATGGAGATTTGTGTTGGGGTTCTTTTTAGTTGATCAAGGACATTGTATCCACTGGGAACAGATCTTGGGTTGGGTGTGGGTACTCTGTTTGGTTGAGATGATCTTGCAATGGTAATTTTGTTACCTCTTGTGGTGACTCCATAATCGACATGGGCTCCTTTGATGGTGATGGTAGCACAATAGTCATCCATGGATGCAATGACATGGTTGTACACATGATTCACATTCTTGAAGGTACCTTTCCCCTTATCAGTATTATTGTTCCATTTATTGTTATGGTTTGGCATCAGATTCATGTATATTTTCAGGTTCTAATTTCCTATTGGCTGCTCCACATTTATGATTTTTTGATCAATGAGGTCTTGGATTAGGTTTTTTAACCTCATACGACTATTAGTGGCGTGTCCTTTGATTTTTTGGAAGTCATAGAGTTGATTTTCATTGTACCAGGGTGGTTTGACATCTAGTTCTTGGTAATTCTCATATGTGGGAGCCTTGATGAGGTTTTCATTTATTAGTTTCTTCATGATGACCTCAAGTGGTTCCCTAAGGGTAGTGTACTTCCGCTTGGGGGAGTTCTTGTTTCACTGGGGTGGTCCCCTTTGATCATTGACTTTGTTAATCACTTGATTGTTTGGCTGTTGTATTAGCTTGATGGTTATTTTGATGATGGTTTTGGGGTTGCTATTGTGGTGCAGGCGTGTTGTGCCGAGAGGCACTAATGACAACTTTGGCATCAATGACACCATCATTGGTAACATTTTTGTTTCTTTCCCATGTGTGAGGTTTGTCATTGTAACTAGTGGATGGGTGATTGCTCTATTGTTTAGGATATTTGATTGACCCTCCAGGTTGTGTCATAAGGGCTCATTCGATGTTGAGCGCCTTGGAGATCAACTGGTCATACATGATGATACCTTGGACTTTGAGATGGAATGCCAAGGCTTCGTTGAGGTTGGATATGATAGTACACACTTGTTGTTCCTCAGGCATGACCCATTTGCTTTGATTGGCCTTGGATCGCCATCATTGTAGGAATGAAGCAAATGATTCATTCTTCCCTTGTTTTAGAGCTAATAGTTCCTCTAGATTGACGCCCATTCTGATGTTGAATGCGTAAATTTTTATGAATGTGTCTACTATTTCTTGGAACTTCTTGATGCCAGGAGGAAGGTGAGAGAACCACTCCATGGTGTGGCCAACCAAACTTCTAGGAAATAGTCGCATCAAATAGGTATCGTCATACGCGACTTCCATGCAATGAACTTGAAATTCCCTGATGTGATCTTCAAGGTTTCCCATCTCATGATATTTGTCAAATTTGGGGATCTCAAATCCCTTTGGGAATGGTTTCATTACAAGACTTATGTTGAATGGATAAGGACACAATTTGTTAGGTGTTTTCGTGGTTCGACCTAATTGAAGGTCGAGCACTTGTTGTGAGAGCAATTTGATTTATGTTGCGACATCATTTTATAGATCAGGGGGTGGGATGAAAGTGTTATGATGTGGTTCTACTATTGGTGGGATGGTCGGATTGGTTGATATGTTGATGGATAGTGTTCACATATTCTGTTGGGCCAAGTATTCTTGCAATTGTTGTTGTACCAACAACACTTGTTGTTGATCCTATTATTATTGTGCTATTAGTGCCTATTGTTGAGCTTGTTGTTGCGCTTGTTGTTGGGCCACTAATCGGGTTGCTTCTTGTTGCTCTTGGTAGTGCTTGTTGTTGGGCTACTTGTTATTGTGCAAGATATTGTGCTTGTGCTTGTACTTGTTGGGATTGGTATTGGGCTTGTGCCTAAGCTTGAGCTTGCGCTTGGGCTTGAGCCTGTATACATCTAAAAATGGTCACATCACATAGTCTGGTAATTAATTAAATATTTTTAATATTTAATTAAATCTCTGAATTCAATCTGCGTATAAATAAATTTAAATAATTTATTTATATTTGTTCATTCATTCATTTTGATTAAATAAATAAGTTTATTTAATCACTTTTCTTATCCATTTCTTAATTAATTAAATAAACATTACGATTTATTTATATTAATTATCATATAATCTTGGCTTGAATATTTTATTCAAATAAAGATTAAGTATTCTTCTATTCTAAAATTCTTCTAAATTCCATTGACAATTAAATGTTTTAAATATTTAATTAAATTCTTCTAAAATCACATCGCAATTAAATATTATAAATATTTAATTGAGTCTTCTAATGTTCATTCACATTAAATATTTCAAAAATATTTTAAATCCTCAAATTCACACAAAATTAAATAAATTTATTTATTTAATATTGGATTATCTCCAACAACTATGAAACAACTTCAAAACAGAAAATTAATACATTCCTCCATTTCTGAGCAAGCTTGTTCCCGTGGGTTGAAGACAAACCTCCATTTTTCTCTCCAACCTCCTAACATCTTCCATCTTCCTCTCAACCTCTCCATCTATCACCATCCAAATTTACCAGACAATCTCACAGCCATTGATCTTTGCCACCCAGGCTCTTGCCTGTAAAAATCTATAAAAGGGACTGCCGGGTCTCTAAAAAACAGAGAAGCTTTTGTATGGGAAAGCTATAGTAAATTTGCAATAGCACAACCTTTTAGCATTCATAGCCTTTAGAATCATAGCATAGCATAGTTTAACATATTAGCAATCCATGTCATGGCTTATCATTCTCATAGTATAGTTTCCACAACATCCATAATCCACAGCCCCTGTGCATAATCTACAGCCCATGTGCATATCCGTATATCACATTTCACTCCACCAGCATATAGGATAGAGAATTACTCTCCCTTTGCATACTCGTTCTGCAGGTTGCCATTCTAAAAAGCTTTGCTTATGCAATCTGAGAGCAACAGCTTCAAGCAAATCACTAGAGATAGAGGACAATGGAACGATTCTGAAGAAGCTCTGTTTGAATTCTCTTTGATTTCATTTTATCTAGTTTTCTTTAGTTTAATGTTGCATTGGTGTGTTTTTATTATCTTATTTTGATACTAACATTTTTCACACACATTTTTGGCACCCACCGTGGGGCTCTTGCCCCAATTTTAACATCTTTTTGCAATTTTTTTGATAGGTTACGGCTAAAAGAGTGTATTAGCGCATTAAACACGCTTAAGCGCAGTTCACACCTAGTTTAGCACTCTTTAACTCTGTTACAGCGCCCTTCAGGGATTCCTCAGTGCCCATTAATAATTCTATAGTGCCCTTCAATGATTCCTCAGTGCTCATCAGGGATTCCATAACGCCCTTAAGGGATTCCATAGCGCCCTTAAGGGATTCTATAGCGCCCATTAAGAATTCCATAGTGCTCTTCAGTGATTCCTCGGCGCCCTTCAGTGATTCCTCAGTGCCATTCAGAGATTCCTCAGTGCCCTTTAATGATCCTGCAGTGCTCATTAATTCTGTTTTAGCGCTCTTAATGTTTGTTTTAACACATTTTTTTAATTTTTAGCATAGAACTTGTAGGTCTGCAATTGTAATCTGTAACTTAAGTAGTATTTGATTGGATTTGACGCGACTACGACCAGTAAGAGCTTTAAAGGAATGAACCAATCCTAGGATAGTCACTTAATTGGAATGAATCAATCCTAGGATAGTCACTTCATTTTTATTTTGGACTAAAAAGAACACCATGTCTTTGTGAAGCAATATCTTCACTTAGATTCGATCATTGTGATTTGGGTTTTAAAAAGAACATTTGTTTGCTTTGTCTGTGGCAATAAGTCTATGCTCTCCCCTTAACTAGGTGATCAAAATACCAAACTTGCCTTTTCAATTTCATGCAAATTTACTGTTTTAATTACAACCTTTTAGAAGGCCTACCATAGTGGGAAAAAGTAATCACCCTATGAGAACGACCTAAGTGGGAACAACTAAAGCCAAGTTTTCCAACCCACTTTAATCAAATGCGGATGGTTGATGAAAGTCCCATTCGACGGTAGTGTGCATTGATAACCATCCCCAAAGCCTTTGTTCTAAAGGTTGGGAGGTCTCCTGAGGGAGTATATCATTTTTCGCACTGAATGAAAACCCTTATTACGAACTTAGTGTAGTATCCAACTGAAGTCAATTTCTGAACATCATAATAATCACAGTGCAGGGGAGGGAAGAATCTACCCCCAAGATACTCACCATATAACTGCTAAGGACCGTTTGCTCAAGGGATCTGATATCCACTTCCGTCACTCTGAGTACGCGTCTGGAAAAGACAAAAACATGGGCGCCCCTTTGGGGGTGACACGGCTGTGTGAATCGACGTAGTTTTAAGATGTGGGCTGTTGATTATTATGGTGACTTACCTGAGTACTAAGAGTGAGTCTGTTTGAACTATCTGTCATGTGTAAAACCTGTGAAAACAATTTTTGAATTTTTTTTTATTATACACTTGATGTTTAGTATAGGATTTAAAACAACTATTCTACAACTTGCTTGATGTGTCTTCAAAACATTAATTCAATAAAGATCATCCAAAACTCACAATTACATTGACTACCCTCATGTTAAGAGATTGGAAATCCACAACCTTTGTCAAGAAGTCCATTTTCAAACGAATCAAAAGCCAAAGAAACCCCTTAGCTACAAGAAAATATTGAAGAAAAGACGATTCTTGTACCAAATTCGAAAGGTTTTACTTAAACATAGAACCTTTATCCATCGATATCATGACTGTGTTAGAGGTTTCACTGATGATTATGCTATAGAACCATTATACTCATGAGCTTTCTTTCAAAGAAGAGCCCTTTCTCAAAGGCACAACCACAGTCAACGTATTCGTTCTTCTTATATTCCCCAACCTGCAATTGAATATTCTACTTGTCCAAATCAATTTCTGCAATAGAGAACTCAATCACATTAGGCATTTCTCATAAAATCCATCTTTTTATGAAGCTATGATCAAACTTCATAAAGTGCAAAATCATTTCTTCTTGATCTTTTGCTTACATTCCCGCCAACAGGATTTTCATCCTTTCACTTAGGGTAAAACACAAGCTAAAGACTAGAAACCTTTTTAAGTCATAGAATATTCATTCTATCCTGACTTTCATATCCATCAAAAATTGCACTATCAAATTCCTTTTGATCAAAAGTTAGTAGAATTTGGGACAAAGCTTATGCCTGTTGTCATGAGATCTCGAAAGCACTTAGAAAAAGACGAAAGAGAAAGTACCACAAGCAAAATGGGAGATAATAACGAGAAAGAAGAGAATACATTTCATATTGAAGAGTTAACAGAAGAAAAACTTCAAGAAGCAGAGCAGGATCCCCAATTCCATATTCTTATGGAAATAATTCTAGAACGAAACAAAGAAAGATATTTTATTTCATTAGATAATCAAGGAGCTAAGTTACCTTCTGATTTTGATATAGAAGGGATTAAAGAGAATCCTGAAACTCCTCCTAATGATTTTAGTGCCCTTACTCAACAGATAAAAGAATTACAAGGGAAAATAAAGGAAATGCAAGGGGGTGCAACAAAGAAGTATGTTTTGGATGACATATCTCCCTATCCATTTGATAGGAGTCTTCAAATGATCCCTTTTCCAAAACATTGTGAAATCCCTAAATTTAATAGGTACAATGGAAAAACTGACCCCATTGAACATGTTAAGGATTTCCAAAATATGAGTCTAGAATTCGCTTATAAAGATACCTACTTAATGCGATTGTTTCCACGAAGTTTGGGTGGACAATCCATGGAGTGGATTTCCAAGATCACTCCCCCCATCAAAACTTTTGAGGATTTGATAAATCAGTTTATATCACAATACGCCTACAACATCCAACACCAGATAACCATGCTTGATCTTTGTAAAGTGAAACAAAAAGTAGGGGAATCTTTCACTACATTTTTGCAAAGATGGAGAAGATTGTTTGCATGATATTCCCGTCCCATTCTTGAAAAGGAAAAGATGGATATCTTCATCAATAGTCTAGATCAAGAATTAAGCTACAGGCTTAATCTTCATTGTCCTCATAACTTTGAAAAATTGATTGAGAACGCAATCACCATTGAAGGGGCCTTAGTTAAAAGAGGAGTAATAAAACTTGATAACCCAAGTTCATCCAACCATAACAACAATGATAAAACAAGGTTTTGGAATAGAAATAAAAATGTTGTCAATGATGGTATAGTGGATGCAAACAATCTATGAACAAGATCATCTATCTTCAACCTATCAAGTGCTCCACAAAACAACCAACAAGGAAATACCAACCAACAAGGAAACAACAATCAACAAGGACAAAACTCCAATCAAGAAAGTATGACCAATCAAAACAACAAGGATAATCGTGGTAATTTCAATAACAGTCTTGGCAATACCCAAACATCAAATCCATCAAGATCTCCATTCTTTTCAAATCGACAAAATTTTACCACTTTGGGTCAATCTCTTGAGTTTTCTCTCAAGGAGCTTCTTGATAATAAGGTTATCACATTACCACCACAAAGAGATTATGAGCCACTAGTCAAACCACCATCATGGAATGACTCATATTATTGCAATTATCATCGATGTAAAGGTCATAGAACAAATAACTGTCAAGCCTTGCGGAATCTAGTACAAGATTTAATTGACAATGGCACCATTACAATTGAAGGACATCATACCAATGACGATCATCAAGCATTTAAAGATCCTTTACCAAACTATCAAAAGGGGGAAACGTCAGATACTAAAGCGAAAAGCATAAATAATGTTGAAGACAACATAATTCGCCACATGTATGCAGATGATCAATGGGTTAATGTTATTAAAATCAAGGAAAAACAAGAATATCAACAGGTTAATGTGACTACGAGAGGACAAGCAAAAGTTGTTTTAAAAGGAAGTTCATCTAAGGTTTTAAAAGGAAGTTCATCTAAGGTTTTAAAAGGAAGTTCATCTAAGGTAGCTATTCCTCCTTCAACTCATTATAATCTAGTTGATCAACTGAGAAAAATATCAGCTCAAATCTCCATTCTTGAACTTCTCAAAATATCCCCCGTACACAAGAATATTTTAGAGGAAGCTCTTGCAAACACAACTGTCGACACTGATCTGGATGTAAAAAAATTTCAAGCCATGGTGGGACATTTGTCTTCCCCCACTTGTCTTTCATTCTCTGAAAAAGATGATGCCTCCATGACACATCCACATAATTCATCGCTTTATCTTGAAGTCATGATCCATAAACACCGAATCAGACATGTCTTGATAGATGGAGGAGTCGGTTTAAACATTTGTACCTTAAAGCTAATACATGCCTTAGGAATATCAGAAAATTCCATTGATCCAAGAAGGAAAATAACTATCAAGGCATATGATGATGAAGAAAGAGCCTCTAAAGGACTAATAATGCTACCTATTAGAGTGGGACCTGTTGTGAAAAATACATTTTGTCAGGTTCTAGATCATGATCTTTCCTATAACATCCTTTTGGGTCGCCCATGGATTCATGATATGTAGGCAGTACCATCAACATATCATCAATGCATCAAGTTTCCGTATGATGGACAGGAAATAACTATACAAGCTAATTACAATAGCACCCAAACTTGTTCAAATCTTTGAGCAACTCAAGACACCTTTGTACCACACAATAGGGAGGCTCTTACTGCTTCTTCTTCCAATATACAAGACCAATTGCAAGAATTGACAAAGAATCTTGACACCAAGCTACATTTCAAAGACAAAGGAGTAGGCGAATATTCACTATCCCTTTCTACCTTACCTCCTTCTCCGAGGTCACATGGTCAGCCAACCCTATCAAATCAAAAGATCGCAACAACCTCTACATCCCAAGCTTCTATGTCAATCACAAAGTTTGATGGACAATTCATTAAAGCTAACACTACCGAGGAAGAAGCCAAAGATAGGGACATCCTAAGTTGGCTATACAAAGATGAAGATGAATCTCTCTTGCACATCAAGTTACCTATCGAACAATATGGCAAAGGGTATACTATCATGCAAAGAATGGGCTATGAAGGAAATGGTCCTATAGGAAAAAGAAAAGAAGAAATCATTGAGCCAATTCAACCTATTTCAATACATCCAAAAGATAAAATAGGACTTGGATATGGTAAGGATACAGAAGGGTCAACTTCACAGCAAGCACAACAAAATCATGAAGGAGAATCAATTTCAGATAAACCCCATGAAGATGTCACTGTACAAAAATTTTACGGATTAGTTTTCCAATTGTAGAACAGTTCAGACACTGATTCCAATGAATACAAATGGGATGATGTATCTGATGATACATTCTTAATAGAGAAAAGGGTGGATGTCATACAAAAATTCACACCCACCTTCTTACAAGGAGAGGGCTCAAGGCCTCCACTTGATTATGTTTTACAAAGCGATCATGACTCAAGTGAGGACGATTCAGATTTTAACGAGATTGATAATCGACAGGAGAATACCATCATAGACCTTGTCCATCATGAAAATGACAACCATATCATGACTTTGATAGCTCAAGACCTTACCCAACCTAATGATTCCATGCCTTTAGTCTATCCGGAACTTATTGATTGGGATAACGATGCACCTATCCATATCCCTACATTCCATGATGATGAGGATATTGTAAATTTCCTTTGTTCATCTAATGAAGAAAACAATTGTTTCATCCAAGAATATCATACTTAAGATTTTGATAGGGAGGGTGTCAAGTCTCTTAGCTGCAAAATAAATGAAATAAAAGATGGATCTATTGGTGAAAACCAAAAAATGGCAGTGGTAGATCACAACAAGAGAAAAATAAAGAGCGAATCCGATGGTGAAAACTTTTTTGAGGCACTGAAGGATGAGAAACTTGACAGTCTTCCCAAACATTATCAAGAAAAACCTTCTGTTTTGATTGAGCCCACATAATCAATCAACATAAGTGCAATAGAGCAGCCAAAAATATTGCAACTAGTAGCATCATTAACAATGGAAGAAGTACTAAAATTCATAGAGTTCTTGAAGGATAATCAAATCAAATTTGCTTGGTCATATGCTGATATGCCAGGGTTAGATCCTAATTTGATAATGCATCATCTATCTATAAACACAGGGGCAAAACCTGTGAAGCAAAAACTTAGAAAAATGCATCCACATGTTGCATTATTGGTTAAAGAAGAGTTAAAGAAGCTTTTAGATGTTGGATTCATTCGGACTATTGATTATGCAAAATGGATCTCCAATATCGTACCTATTTCAAAGTTGGACAGAAGGATTAGAATTTGTACAGATTTCAAAGATTTGAACAAAGCATGTCCCAAAGATGAATTCCCTTTGCCAAACATAGATATGATTGTTGATTTAACTGCTGGTCATGCAATGTATTCATTAGTGGATGGATTTTCAGGATACAACCAAATAAAGATTGCACCAGAAGATCAAGATAAAACAACGTTCACATGCCCTTGGGGAACCTATTGCTGGAATGTAATGCCATTTGGGTTAAAGAATGCAGGAGCGACTTATCAAAGAGCAATGACAACCATTTTCCATGACATGATACACGTGCCTTCATGGAAGACTATGTGGATGAATTATTGGCCAAATCTCATACAAGAGAAGGACATCTTGAAATCTTGTCAAAGATCTTTGTCAGAATGGAGAAGTTCAGTGTTCGACTCAACCCAAAGAAATGTGTCTTTGACGTTAAATCTGGAAAACTCCTGGGATATATTATTTCAGAAAAGGGCATAGAGGTTGATCCAGAAAAGGTACAAGCTATAATGGACATGCCGCCACCACGAAATATCAGTTAGCTCCAATCACTGCAAGGACGACTACAATCCATTAGGAGGTTTATAGCTCAACTGGTAGACAAAAGCTTACCATTTACACATCTATTGCATAAAAATGTCCCATTCAAATGGGAGGAAAAGTGTGAAGCAACATTTAATCAAATCAAGCAATATCTCTTGAATCCACCAGTTCTAATTCCACCAGTTCCAGGAGAGCCCCTTATACTTTATATTTCAGCAACAAAAGTATCTTTAGGAGCGTTACTAGCACAGAAGGATTCTACAGGCAAAGAAAGGGCCATATACTATATCAGCAGAACTTTAACAAGTCATGAATTAAACTACACTTTCATTGAAAAAGCTTGCCTAGCAGTAGTGTTTGTTTCCCAAAAGTTGCGACACTATATGTTGGCTCATACAGTTAAGTTGATAACCAAAATTGATCCACTAAAATACCTCTTAAGCAAAGCTACCTTAACAGGAAGACTTGCAAAATGGGTAATGATCTTGAGTGAGTTTGACATTCACTATGTAGATCGAAGAGCTATAAAAGGATAGGTCATCATAGATCAGTTGGTCGAAGCACCTTTACAAGAAGAAAATCTAATGCACATTGAATTTCTTGATGCAGACATCTTCACAACAACAATTAAGAAATCATGGACATTGTACTTTGATGGATCTTACACGCAACATGGCTCGGGGGCAAGGATTCTTTTGTCACACCTAAAGGACATACCATTGCAAAATCATATTGGTTGATGTTTCCTTGCACAAATAACATAGCTGAATATGAAGCATTGCTCATAGGAATGAAGATAGCATTGGACTGGCGGATTACATAGTTGCAAGTCTATGGCGATTCACAAATTGTCATTAATCAAATCAATGATGATTATCAGACTAAAGATGATAAGCTGCTACCTTATAAGAATATGGTGGATGATTTTAAAAAGTATTTTGTGGCAATCAAGTTTTCCCAAATCCCAAGGATTGATAATAAAGTTGCAGATGCAATGGCTACAATTGCTTCCTTGTTACAATTATCAGAACATCAAATACGGTACGAATTCTTGGTGGAGCAATTGTTTTCTCCCACCTATGATAATCCTGAGACCCAAGTCATATGTCATTTAACCGGTTCTGATTCACCTTTATATGGCAAGACTTATACTTACCTGAAAAATAACATCTTACCACAGTAATTATCCCGAAATCAAAAAAGGAATTTTATATGCCAATCATCCCACTATACCTTGATCGCCAATATCCTTTATTGACGTGGTCTTGATGGTACGCTCCTTCGATGTCTTGAACCTGATGAATCTAAAAAATCCTTACAAGAGGTTCATGGTGGTATTTGTGGAACTCATTCAAGTGGTTTAGCCTTAGCCAAGAAACTTGTTCGAATGGGATATTATTGGCCTACCATGGAGAGAGAATCTTTTACTTTTGTCAAGAAGTGTTCTAAATGCTAGATCCATGGGAATCTTATTCATGCACCTGCACAGGAACTATAGCCTTTCACTCCAACATGGCCTTTTTCTTAGTGGGGACTAGATCTTGTTGGAAAAATTCATCCTTCATCATCCAATGGGCAGAAATTCATCATCACAGCTACATAATATTTTACAAAATGGATCGAAGCTGTTCCTTTGACGATCGTGACCGGTAAACAAATCTCTTCATTTATCCTGAATTACATTATCTGTCGATATGGAATTCCTAATTCTATCATTACTGATAATGGGAGGCCTTTCAAAAATTAGGATGTTGATGAACTTTGTGAAAAATTTCACATCCAACACAGGTTCTCTACACCTTATTACACAAGGAAATGGTCAAGTAGAAGCTTCAAACAAAACAATCTTGAAGATCTTGAAGAAGAAGGTAAATGATGTCGGTCGTGATTGGCATGTCCAGTTAAATCGAGCTTTGTGGGCATATAGAACTAGCATTCGCACACCAACATGAGCCACCCCATATGCCTTGGTCTATGGAGCAGAATCAATCTTACCATTAGAAGTTGAAATACCTTCGCTTAGGGTCTCACTCAAAGGATTGATAAATGATGAAGACTACCGAGTATCTCGTCTACAAGAGCTAGAATTGTTAGATGAAAGACATCAACATGCAGCTGATCATTTGAAGGGTTATCAACAAGTTATGTCCCGTAGCTACAATCACAGAGTTAAACCATAGACATTTCAAGTAGGTGACTTAGTCTTGAAAGAAAATCCATGTAATCAGCAAGACAGAAAAGAAAGGAAAATTTGAACCAAATTGGCTTGGTCCATTTGTCATCATTGTAGCCTATGGTTCTGGAGCATATCAGTTATCTACATCAGAAGGGGACCTGTTCGAAGAACCGATCAACAACATTCATTTAAAGAAGTTCTATGTTTGAAACACAAAATACAAAAACATCAGAAAAAGTTCTAAAAAAATAAAAAAATCAGAAAATGTTCTGAAAAAATAAAAAAAAATAGAAAAAGTAATGAAAAAAATACATAAAAATCAGAAAAAGTCTTGCAAAAAGTGCAATAAAAACAAATGGTGAAAACCTGGCAAACAGGCGCTACTTGTGATCAAAATGGGCTTCTCTATCTATTAGCTTATGTCTTGCATTCGCTTACGGGATCATTTATCCATATCTATCATCTGTACATGTCTATCATATCCATATCATGCAACGGGGATCCTTGTGTTTCATCATGGCTTGATGAAATTTGTACATATCCATAATATTCAAGTTGTGTTTACATTGGGGGTAGAAACACAGACTAAACAAGAGAGGGGTAATGAGCTTTTAGAACATCACAAACGGACAAATAATGGTTTGACAAAACGCAACATACATTGATGCATCAAATCAACCACAACACCAAAACGATCACTCAATGCCAATGAAATAACATGGTCCAAACAACGTTAATCAAAACACAAACATCAATGTTGATAACCAAGTTGGATGATCTTAATCTGAATAATATTTGAAATACATTAGGAAAATTTTGAATTGTTGGTTGATTTTCTATCATATCTCTGGAGCAATTCGATGATGTACTGAACTAGAAAAGCAAGGAAGGAGTATGATTTTTCTTTGTCTACTGTTTGCGAGGAAATCATTAGTACTATGCAAATTGGTCGTGAGACATGCTCTACTAAGTATCATTGATGACATTTCAGAATTTGCATGGGAAACGGGTTAACTCTTGTTTGTTTATGCAAGCGATACTCAGGTCATCTCGGTTCAATTATACTTAGATGCTTGTATTAACTTGCTATATCAAAAATCATGAAAGCAATACTTAGGTCATCACTGGTGCTAACATACCCTTTGATGCTTGTATTAACTTTCAACATTTCAATGCTCTATGATGACACAAAAAGCACAAATAAGCTCTCATAATGGCAATATTGTATAGATACCCTGCATGGTTAGTATAGATTACATTCATTTTAGAATTTGCATTTTGCATTTATAGATTTTCCCAAAACGCTGGCAAAGTATCAAATGTTTCATATCTTTTTGAATAAAATGACTGAGTACATTTTGACATTCACAAAAATATCATCACATACATTTTTTTTTCATACATATTTGCATCAGAAAATCATAAAAACAAAGCATACATCATATTCAAAAAATTTATGGGCATTCATACATTATACCATCCATCATTTTACATTCATATTCATATTCATTCATCAATAGATTGCAATCACATCATAGCATTGCACTTTCATTTTCATATCTAAAAAAATCATGCATACATATACATCATGAGCATAACATCGTGAAACCATCATATATACCATCATGCATATAGAAAATAGACACATTCATCACATAAGGAATCATCACTGCATATCATATATCTCAAAAATGAATGTCAAAATGTACAAAGGTGTCAAATAATATACATCATCAAAAATAGGATCATATCAGTGTGTATACAAATGTCTCCACAGAGTATCAATAAGACATCATGCACAATGCACTATGAAGTGCTATCCTCTGATGGTGCTGGTCTAGGACCTATCCACCTATACCTGATGGACCTGCTCCACCTGCCCCTGATGGTCCTCCTGGAGGTAATGGTTGTGATACACCCCTGCTGGTAGTCCGAAAGAGACTATGTGTAAACCGAGACTGTGTATAACTCACTCTCCGCTTGAGTGGCACTGCATCATGGTACCTGGTCCTATAGAACTCTGCCTCCCGTGTGGCTCTAGTCACCTCTCTCATCATGTCACCAATCGAGGTACCTGCTGCTACTCTCTGCAGACTGTCAGCTAGGGCCATGGCCTACTCACCCTGTCGTCTGGTTGTGTCTCTCTCAGTCGTCACTGTAGTCAATTGTCCCTGTAGCTATGTAACCAAGGCCAGTGCCTGTGCTAACTGATCCTGTAAGCTCTGCACTCTACTCTACAAGGTAGATATCTGACTTGGCCCCATTGGATCTACTAAAGACAATGGAGTTGAATGTCTCATCTGAGGTCCACCTCTACCGCTACCTCTGCCGCTACCTCTACCACCTCTCCCACCACCTCTACCACCACCTCTACCACCTCCTCCACCACTATCACCCCCACTCTCCTCATCACTGCTGTCTCCATCCCCATCTAACTCATCATCATCCTCCTCAGAGTCATCACCATATGAATCCGTCTCTCGCTGTCACAGATGTCCCCCTATCGGTGGTCTCTGCTCTGCAACTGGAGCGGCAGGCTCATCAGGATCAAATAATCATGGCGCAGGATGTTCTAGCACATATTGACCATACTCTGGAGTCATCCCCCCGTCAAGAATATCAGCTATGTAGTCCCATGTCTATACTCCTAAACTAGTGAACTCTGCCACTGCTGCATCATATGAAATCCATGGACCCCACACTGTAACCTCCTACTGCCGATGTGCGTAAATAGAAGAACCCTGTGGCATACCCTGAGGCCGACCATACTGTTGTCATACCCGACCAAGAAGAAACCTCTCAATAATCCCAGGAGTATGACCAATCAAATATCTGGAAGTAAAGACAAAGGGCATCTCCCTAGCATCCTTTGCCCATGCCTCACAATCTACATAGGGCTGCCAGCACACTGTCTCAAGATCATCCAAAAGATGCTGCCAATGATCTAGTTTGCCCAACCTCAGCTAAGCAATAACATTGGTATATCTGAATCTGTACAGTCGACCGACAGGCCGTCGTCCTCGAGTTAATGGTCGCATAACAGCAAAGTGCTCCCATCCCCATATCTATAACAGTGAACAACCAACAGCTAAACTCTAGCCTCCACCATACACAATATGGTGTAGCTCATCATATAAGTGTGCAAGCATGCATGATCCCTAAGCATATCGTGTACCCTGCATCACCATACTCTCTAGTACATGACCCCCCCGACTGCAAAACCCTTCGACCTATGGTTGGGACACAACACACCTCCAATGAAGCCTGCAAGTATGGAAGGTAAGGGTGCATATGAATCTGTCATCTCTACCCATGAGATATAATATCCTACAATCTGATCATCTCTGAATATCCATCTCAAAGCATCAATACCTCCCACCTCTTGGCCGTCAAATCTCACTATCTCGCCCATCACTGGAATCCTCAGGATGCGATATACATCCTCCGGAGTAACGGTAATCTCTCATGTCGGCAAATGAAAGGTGTTTGTGTCACTGTGCCACCTTTCTGCAAGTGTTGTCAATAAACCTCTGTTGAGACGCACCTCAGGAATCTGAAGTAATGAGGTCAGTCCTTATGCCTCAATCACATCTCTATTTGCTTGTACAAGCTACGGAATCAATCTCCATGTCTTCGGGAATTTCTCCCGTAACTGCAAGACGCCCATAAAACACATCACTTCAAAGAGGGGCAAAATGTATACATCTAAAAATGGTCACATCACATAGTCTGGTAATTAATTAAATATTTTTAATATTTAATTAAATCTCTGAATTCAATTTGCGTATAAATAAATTTAAATAATTTATTTATATTTGTTCATTCTTTCATTTTGATTAAATAAATAAGTTTATTTAATCACTTTTCTTATCCATTTCTTAATTAATTAAATAAACGTTATGATTTATTTATATTAATTATCATATAATCTTGGCTTGAATATTTTATTCAAATAAAGATTAAGTATTCTTCTATTCTAAAATTCTTCTAAATTCCATTCACAATTAAATATTTTAAATATTTAATTAAATTCTTCTAAAATCACATCGCAATTAAATATTATAAATATTTAATTGAGTCTTCTAATGTTCATTCACATCAAATATTTCAAAAATCTTTTAAATCCTCAAATTCACACAAAATTAAATAAATTTATTTATTTAATATTGGATTATCTCCAACAACCGTGAAACAACTTCAAAATAGAAACTTAATAAATTCCTCTGTTTCTGAGCAAGCTTGTTCTCGTGGGTTGAAGACAAATCTCCATTCTTCTCTCCAACCTCCCAACATCTTCCATCTTCCTCTCAACCTCTCCATCTCTCACCATCCAAATTTATCAGACAATCTCACAGCCATTGATCTTTGCCAGCCAGGCTCTTGCCTGTAAAAATCTATAAAAGGGACTGCTGGGTCTCTAAAAAACAAAGAAGCTTTTGTACGGGAAAACTATAGTAAATTTGCAATAGCACAACCTTTTAGCATTCATAGCCTTTAGAATCATAGCATAGCATAGTTTAGCATATTAACAATCCATGTCATGGCTTATCATTCTCATAGTATAGTTTCAACAGCATCCATAATCCACAACCCCTGTGCATAATCTACAGCCCCTGTGCATATCTGTATATCACATTTCACTCCACCAGCATATAGGATAGAGAATTACTCTCCCTTTGCATACTCATTTTTCAGGTTGCCATTCTGAGAAGCTTTGCTTATGCAATCTGAGAGCAGCAACTTCAAGCAAATCACTAGAGATAGAGGACAATGGAACGATTATGAAGAAGCTCTGTTTGAATTCTCTTTGATTTCATTTTATCTAGTTTTCTTTAGTTTAATGTTGCATTGGTGTGTTTTTATTATCTTATTTTGATACTAACATTTTTCACATACAGAGCCAATGCTTGTGCTTCAGCGGCAACTTGTGCAGCTTGAGTGGCTTGAGCAGCTTGTATTGCCTGTGAAGCCTGAGCGACTTGTTGTTGTTGTTGCAATAAGGCTTGGGCTAGTGTAGCTTGCTGTGTTTGTTGTGCTTGTAGCACTTTATGTGCGGCTTGAACAACTTGGGTGGCTTGGGCAGCTAGTTGTGCAGCTTGTCGATTTTGGATTTGTTGTAATGCTTTTTGATAAGTAGCCCACTAAGCGGCTTGCAACATAATACTATATTGGCTTGATGTGTTTGAGTTTGGTGATGGCGGTGGCAGTGGTGGAGGTGGATTTGGAATGGTGCTTGTTGTAGTGATGAGAGGCACCGTCATGTGGATGGTTGGGGTTTGAGTGGTAGATGGTGTGATTGATATGGTTGGTCCTTGAGAGACCATGTTTTGAGATGTTTGGGGGATGGTTGATGATGTGATGGTGGTGGTTTGCATTATCGGGGTGGTTGCCATTTTTTGTTGTGATATCAATGGCAAGGTGGAAGTATTTGGAATGATGCTTTGATTGATGCTTGGTGGGTTGATCTGATTTTGTTGATTGATGCTTGGTAAAGGGGGAAGTCCTAAACTAAGAGGTGATGTGGATATTGATGGAAATGGTGGGAGTGGTGGAAATGTGAGGGGTGTGACCTCTTAAGGAAATGGTGTAGTGTCAAAAATTCCCCTTGGTCCGAACATGTCACCCTCTCCTTGCGAGGTTATGGGGAGAGAGGTTTGGGGTGTGACGCGAAATGATGATGATAGGTTGTTTGGATCGTGAAAAGTGAGAGGGACATATGGATGTGATGAATTTTGAGGCACAAATTGTCCCAAGATGGTGTTTGCATCCAAGTCTTGATTGGGGTGTGTTTACAATGCATTGAGAAATGTGCTTCCCTTGTTTATAATGGGTTGAGTTGGAGCAATAGATGATGTGATTTGCGAGATGTTTTGAGTGATGCTTTGGAATGGAGATGTAGATGAAGTGGAGATGGTGGATGAGATTGGGGGCATGACCCCAAAAGATGGTTCCACAATAGTGCTCAGATCGAAATCAAAGGGGAATTTAGCCCCTTGTTTTGCTAATTCGAGCATGTATAGTGAAGGATTGAGTCTCATCATGATGTTGATAATTTTATGATTCTCCAAATTTTGAACCATTTCAGTGATTTCCTCATGTGACATTCCAAAGGGGTTGTTGGTAAGATCCTCCAATTGAACTTCCTCTTGTTGATTTAGTGATGATGAGGGAAGTTAGCTATAGGGTTGCTCAATCCAACAGGATTTATTTCAGAATTTGTTTGGCTTAGGTCACTTGAAGTGGATGTTTCCTTGTTGGCTTCCATGTTCCTTGTAAGGTCCCTGACCCGTGGGACACAATTTTGTAATTGTTTTGAAATGATTGATTTGTTTTGAATATGTGGTTCAGACCAGTAATAGGAAATATGTTGCATACATTACAAATGATCATTAGTAATGTCGTAAAAACTGGGCAACACTAATGCTCGCAGCAGTTCATGTAAGTAGTAATTCCCATATATCACAGACGTTGACAGATTGAGAGATGGAATTAGATATTCAGGATTTCATTTTCAGTTTAACATAGTGACTTTGTCTGACTCAACAGTGCTATTATAAGTAACCAATAGACCCGAACTGTTTACTTCCCTGTGAATGACTCTTACACATTACCCTAATCAACAATAGGAGATTATCATGTTCCAAGAGACCACTAGGCCGTGCTGATTATGGAACAGAAATAGTGTGTGGGTTGTAACAGCATGGTCAGTATGATTTGCTGAGAACTACAAGCAGAAATAAATGGTCTGTAAATGCAATTAATGGAATGGTCAGTGCCCCAAAATACATTGCAGACTTAGAAGTCTTTATCAACAGTTTGTAATAGACACTTGGTGCACCCAGAAATCTGTATTTGATATAATTAAGAGAAAATGACCCAGAATAGTGTGAAACTACTTCAATCTTTTCCCTTCAAAGTTGAAACAATGTTTCCAACAACCCATGACAGTCAAAGATTGGACACCCCTTTTTTTTACAAACTGTTAAAACATTGCAGTCATTAAATACAGAGATTATAGTTCAAAATGTGCTTAGACCTGAAGTGCCATTTCGTTCCAGCTTGAAGGGTGCAGGGTTGACATCAAAAACGTCCACCAGTCTCAGCAGCATCATGAATATTCTTTTCAACAGTCGTTCCTCTGATTTTGCAGTGTTCCTAGCCGCCAAAAGATTCCAGACGCCTCTCTAAAACCTCTCAACAATGTCCACGACCTAGCTGGAGTCTGAAGGGAGCCGTTTCATCACTTCTTCAAACATGTTTTTCATAAAACTGTCCAGATTTCTTGAAAACGTGGCCTGGCTTTGAGGTGTTTGCTTGTAAAATAAGCGCCTAGGGCTCCATCAAAAAGATACGCCTTTAGCTGTGAATTCAAGCTCCAAAATACGATTCCCAGGAGGTGGCAAAACCTTTAAAAGGATGCAAATGCGGGTATCAGATATATGGTTCGATGTCTTCATTCCAAACCTGAAACTATCCAGCTAGGGGTGGTGTTTCACACCCGAACCTGGTTGCAGGGGTCTTCAAACCCTAGCCAAGAAGCTCGACTATCTTCACTGCCGTGAGAAGAATGCATATCAAAAGTGCCAAATATTTCCTTCTTCTTTCTTTTTGTATTCTTCCCTTCAAAATTACAAGTGACCCCTTTATTATAAAGTAATGATATTAATACTTCATAAGTCACTTTGTGATTTATTTTCACCCTTCAAAATATAAGTGACTTTTACAAGGAAATATTTAAAAATATTTTACTAAGTCACTTAACAACTTGATTTATCAATTATTTAATATCCCTCTTTTGAAAATAATTTAAGAGTTAGGGAATATTAAATAATTGAGTCAATTTGTCCAATTTTTGGGGACATTACATTCCTCTTGTATTGAGATCTAGTTTGCACCATAAAATAGGGATCAATTTTCAAGAATATGGGAGATGAATCTCTAATTCTTTGGATTGATCTAACTTTAGGTACCAAAGAGAGAATTTTAGGATGTTTTAAGGATCAAAGGTGAAATGATGGAGATGTGTAAAAGATGGATGATGTGGATGTTTGAACTTTTGAGAAATCTTGAGGGGACGCTAGACTTTTAGTACTTTTTGGATGTTTGGATTTGTTTTGTATTTTTTATTTTCTTAGATTGACCTTGATTTGATTTTTTGTTTTTCTTTGATTTTGGATCATGAACAAATAGACCCCAAGATGTTGGATGATTATCTAGGGGGTAGATTTTCTCAAAGGATGATAATTTGATTAAGTGTAGGGAGAAGGATGCATCTAACCACACCTATTCAAACAAGATGATAATTTAACCAACTATATGAAGAAGGATGCATCTACATATACCTAGCTAAACAAGATGATTTGATAATTTGACTAAGCATATGCAAAAAGATGCATCTACACATAGGGTACTGCCACAATAGTGGTTTACACTTTCTAGGAGATCCTGATTTTTGTTGAAATCACATATTTTTAGAAAATATAATGATTTAAGCCTTGAAAAGTTTCATTTAAAGGATTCCAATTGAATAGGGTTTGATCAAGCCAACTTAGATCAATCCCCCTAGGATAGAACCCCACTAGTTTTAAACCATACCTATAACGAAGTCTCCTTTACACCTATCAAAATGCTGATAAAAAACCACTTTTGATTTACCTTTTGGGGGATCAAATGAATTTATTTGATTTTTTTTTAAGTATGTAGTCCTTATTATAAACTTCCAAAAAAGTATAATTTTAATTAAATTTAATTTGATTATTATATTTATTTTTTATTTCTTGTGAATGTAGGTTTTTCACTGAAAATTAAGCTCTTTGTTCTACACATGTGGAAAAATAGAAGATTATCATTTTTTTTGAAAAATATGAGTGCACCAGATATTGGAGTCCTTGATCCAACAAAAATAAATAAATAAAATTTCAATACATACCAAAAAAGTTACGCATTATACGGTCGTGTTATGCCTAAATTGTAATTGGTTTGACTTCGAAACTTGATTAAAGAAAAAATATTCAATAAAATACTATCTAACCAAGTGGAAGCACTAGATATTGGACTTAAAAATATAAATTCAAAAGAATTAGAATTTTATCCTTCATGGAAAAAAAATTATGCGTATACGGTGAGCACCACTTTTTGAAAATGTTGTTTTTTGAAAAAAACTAGTTTTCGAGGGAGATGGAAAAAGAAGTGCAATCCAATTCCAAAAATTTTGAAAAAAATATATTTAGAATCTACAGACAAAATATCACGAAACTCTAGTTTGTATCATCTTCAAATACTCATGGTTTAGCCGCTATAGGTGCCCGAAAGTGAAGATTTACTTAAAAAAAATTATTTCAGTGTCTAGTTTGGCCAAAAATTGTAAACCACTGTTGTGGGATCACCCCATACCTAGCCAAAGATGATTTGATGTTTTTGATTCAAAGATTTCAATGATTCTATTTCAAGGATTTTGATGATTTTGATTTGCCAAAAATCCTAGCACGAAGGATGATTTTCAATATTTTCAAAAGTTGATGGTGAGATGATTTTGGTTTGATGTTCAAAGATGGATGAAGGTTTGATTTTGATCCTATGTTTCCATAAAAAGATACTTGCTTACTAGACCTCAGTTTTGAAGAACATGATTTTCTCTAGACAAGGTGTTCAAATTCATGAAAAAGATTTGGATTCTGACAATAATAAAATGAGTACAATGCGAGATTGTTTTTTGAAGCTTTCCTATAAAAGTTAAAAAGCAGTCTTTGTTTGAATTTGTATAGCACTGAAAGATGCTTTTTGTGATATTTTGGAATAAGAGCTTTTACCTTCGGTTTCTTGATCTTGATCTTGCATGAAATCATTGGAGACACATATGTGAAATTCAATTGTTTTTAGTCTTTGCTTAATGACTTGTTTTACCACAAACACTTCTTGATTAAATTTTCAAACTAGATGTCCAATGTCTCAACTTCTTCTTATTCCACAAAATATATCATGTGCAATTTCAATGAAATCAAGGCAAGGGTTACCTATTGTTAACTTTAGTAAGCAAATTGAGATATTAATCCAAGTGTTTAGAAACCTCTAAGGATAAAATCCCAAGGGCAAGTAATAACACATGAATTTGGTCAATTATATTTGCTTCCTAAAGGGTTTGAAGTTTTGATGACAATGTTAAATATTTGTTTCCAAATTTTTTCGAACAAGAAAAGTATTTTGTAACCAAGAACAAGCACAATCCTATGGATATGAAAGACTATATTTGTTGATTCCCCACTTGGACAAGTCTAGCTATGCTTATTTTTAGTGAATGGTTAGATGTTTGACCCTACTGGCTCCCCTCCATGGCACTCACTTCTTAGGGAAACCAAGCATCAATACCCATGAAACTCCCATGGCATACTTTCTATTTCTAGATACTAAAAATTGTAAAAGTGTGGGGTGGCTTCAGAACAACCATTCTTGGACCAACAAATAGATAGGGATTTTGGTCTTTCTATAACAAGGGTTTTAATTTGGACTTTCCTGTAAGGAAACTATGCAGCCATAGAATGACAATTTCCACATAACCTAAATCTGAAACATGCAAGTAAAATACTCAACATCAACATGCAAGAGAATAGACAACATACCCATCAAAGATGACACAAGATATACCCTGGGAAAACCCTCAAGAGGGAAAAACCCAGCCTCCAAAAGCATCCACACTCCATGTATTATTTAGCAATGAAAACCCATTACAATACATCTGTAGAGACTCCATGAACACTTCTGAAGCACAAGCTATCCATGCATTCCATGTGACCAAGCATGAATCCACACATCCCATGCCATGCTTCAAACCCTCACACATGCACAAGCTCAACCTGCTAACCTGCAACAATCTGTCCAACCTTGACCAACTTTTGATCCAACCCTAAACAACTACCCATGTGGTTGCTTTTATAGAAACAAGCTCCCACAAAACCACCAAGTGGTATTACATAAACCATGTGCCCAAAAATACTACATCATGTGACCCCACATTTAATATTGGGTACTTTATTATTTTATTATTATTCCCCAATATTAAATAATTACATTTTACAATTATGTCCCAATGTTACATACAACAAAGTGGCCCCAACATTATAACTCCTTGTGATGCACGTCCACCTAGAAAACCCCTAGGTGCACCACACACATAATAAATAAATAAAATAATACAAACATTATGCAAGGTGTACAACACCTAATTCTAACAATCTCCCACTTGTTGTATACATTGCATAAGGGGGTAACAAATAAACTCCATAGGCAACATGTACCATCCTAGAATCCAAGTGCTCCATGTGCTCCATCAAGATACCTGTAACAAGAACCAAGGTGACCACCATCTCATCCATGAATGCTCCCATCCTCCACCATGCCAACTGCACTAAGATAAGAACACATCCAAAGAGATGTCACACTAACTGTCACAAAGAAGCATAAACCTGCCTCAACTGATATCTCAAAACACAAACACTGAATCCAATATGCACCAGTAGCTGTCAAGAATAAATCACCATAGCTGAAATGACACCCACAGCAAGTGCCAATACATCCAACTATCCATACCTCCAAGGTATACATAACATAGTAAACTCATGCCAACAACGTATCCACCCATAAACCACAATAACAAACTCCATGTGCAAACCTGTCAAAAGTGACATACACATCCAAGAGCTCCCACTGCATGGGCAATGTCAAGATGAATGCAAACCTGGAATGAGTGCATTCAACGCGTCGCTTCGTTAACATCCCAAAAAGCACCATCACAAAAGGCATACCAAGTCTACTACCAGCATCTCATAGAAGTAAACATGTAGTACCAAGGAACATCCACAATGATAAGCAAAACCTGCAAACCAAACACCTGTAGCATGTCCTCCTACACACACACCTCTAAATGCCAACTGTGTCAAGTATGATCTCCTCCATAACACCCCAAAACAAAATCCATAACCACATCCATCCATCCAATCACCAAGATCAAACATAACATATGTAACTAACATGGATGTAAGCATCTCAAAACAAGAAGATCAAACTCAAAGTAACCATTCCTAAACCAAGGAAATCAACCCAATAAACCATCTCCTAAACTCAACATGTACAAGGAGATAAACATGCCAACACTCCTCAAATGAACCCTCCAGAAACCAAATATCCATGGCTCAAGATCCATATCCATGAGAAGTCAAAGCATAAACATAATGCACCTGAAAGAATAATGAGCAATACCTCTCAAGTGAATTGCCGAGTAGACCAAGAGTGGGGAATGAGAATGATCCTCCAAGATATCCAAGTCATCATGACTCAACCAAGAACACTCTCCTCTTCGGTCCATGTTGAACTCATGTCCAACCAAGGTGTAGGCTCCCTCAGACTTCCTGCTTAAACCTCATCAAGAGTAACCATATCAAAAACATGTCTCTAATCACAAGAGAACACCAAGCCTCACCTAAGTCTCCAAGTATCCATGAGCACCTGTAACCGTTCAATCCATGCTAAACACCAAGCAAATGATCAATGTACTCAATACAAAGAGAACCATCCAAGATCAAAAAATCATAGCTCCAACTGCAGAATTAGGAACATAAACATGACACCATGATCTCACATCCTCTCAAAAGAAGATCACATGCTCAAATCATCATAACATGTACCCATGCCACAACTCTAAACTAGTAATCAAGAGTATACCATGACATAATAACAAAACCATCCTACAACCAAGGATCACCTATCAAAACCAACAAGTCATAAATAATACCTCAACATCTCCAACACCTGATGTCAAAGAACTCTCACTGTAGCACACAGAATCCAAGAGCTCCTCCATGACACCAAAGATCACCTGCTGAAGACAACCATCCATAATCAACAATGGATCCACATCATTGCCAAATGCTCCCACTGAACCGTGATACCGAGCAATCCCATGGCACCATGATGCACAAAACCAACACTGTCATAAGCTCACACAAAACCTGTGAATCCAAGCTCTCAATGACAACATGATAACCATCCTCTAAAGCAAGAAGATACACTGCCAAACCATCATATCCATCACCACCAAACTATCACTGTCACAAGCTCCCACTGAACCGTGTAACCAAGCTATCCATGACATCGTGATACCAATCTCCTAAATCCAAGAAGATACACCGCCACAACCATAATCAGGAACCAATCCAATACTACCAATCAATGCACCTGCATAAACTATCATAACATTCCAAAGTCTCTAATACCCAAGAAACATCCATGACATCATGATCACCACCAAATATACCAACAAATCAACCCAACCATGTCCACATATCTGCATAATCATAGGCAACTACATAGATCTCATATCATGACTGTACCTGGTAATACCATCTCACCTCTTCAACATGACAACCAAATCAACAAACCAAGTGACTAAACCAAGCCACCAAAATTGATCATGCATCAACACTGAAATATCAATGGGCAAAGACAACCCATATCCAAGTCATAGGTGCAACAAGTAAGTATAGACCGCCTACAACATTGCACAACTTGTAGATACAAAAATGCAACATACATGCTGATAACCATGTCAAAAATAGAACAAACTGAGATGTACAACCGAGCATACAATGAATCCATCATCAAATATCCCAAAATCTGGTAATCCATAAGCTCATAACAACACCATAGTCAAAGGGACCCATAAACAGTTCAAATAAAGAAAATAGAAAATAAACCATGCCAAAATATCTCCAAACCTGATCCACTATAAAGTGCTCTGAACAAGCTTTCCGTTGACTATTCGAAGTCCAAAATCCGACTCCGTATGCACCCGATATGCCCTCTCAAAGCTCAAAATAAACATCTGACTTCAACCAAGCAAAACACTATCAAAAATACAAAATCATGGAACAAAACCTATACCATTGCGTAGTGCTCAGAACCAGCTTTCCAATGACTGTAAGAAATTGAAAATCTGATATGCTGGGTGAAAGTTATGCCTGTTTGAAAAAAATTGCTGTATTTTGTCCTCTAGGTGGCTCTTCGGTGGTGCTTGGGTGGCGCGCCGGTGGTGGGGGCGGCGGAATCCAAACCGCAATCAAATATAATTTAATTTTTCAAATTTAAAAAAAAAAATATATATTCCACCCCCTGGCGGACCCGACGCAACATTTAACAGTGGCTTGATTTTCTTTGAAATCCGCGGACTTTTCAATGGCAGAATTTTAAAATTTAAAATTTTATTTTAATTTTTCGGGCTTGGACCAGGGCCAGATTAGCCGCCGGGCCGAATAATCGTATGAATTTATCGACACTTACGTCGATCGCCGATTACAGTATGGACTCTCTCCCCAAACCTTTTTTTTCAATTTTCTTTTTTGTTTTATTTTTTATTTTTTGATTTTTTCGATTTTTCTAATTTTTATTTTTTGTTTATTTTGCAGGATTTTTTTTTTTAATACCGACGGGAGAATTTTTTATTTTTTTTTTCGGATTTTTCTGAGACTGTACTTTGACGTCCGTACGGCCGAATAGGGGTATGGGCAATTTTTTTTTTCTTTTCTGTAACCAAAATAGGGCATGTTATATGTCAAAATTTCTCTCTCAGCCAACCTAATCCAACCATGAGGTCCATTTTGTCCTAGGAGGTCATCTGTGAAAGCTCACCCCCAAAATCCTCATTTAAATGCATGACCAAGAAACCCTATTTTTGCCAAAATTTTTCACACCCCAAATCTGCAAACAACCCATCATAACAGCAAACCCATAAAACCCTCAGGTCTGCAATAAAACACCTGCAAAACCCTATATCTTGCCATTGCCTTTCATTCTCTCATGCAACCTAGGGTTATCCAATCCAATAACCAAAGCTCTGATACCACTTGTAAGGAAACTATGCAACCATAGAATGACAATTTCCACATAACCCAAATCTGAAACATGCAAGTAAAATACTCAACATCAACATGCAAGAGAATAGACAACATACCCATCAAAGATGACACAAGATATACCCTGGGAAAACCCTCAAGAGGGAAAAACCTAGCCTCCAAAAGCATCCACACTCCATGTATTATTCAGCAATGAAAACCCATTACAATACATTTGCAAAGACTCCATGAACACTTCTGAAGCATAAGCTATCTATGCATTCCATGTGACCGAGCATGAATCCATACATCCCATGCCATGCTTCAAACCCTCACACATGCACAAACTCAACCTGCTAACCTGCAACAATCTGTCCAACCTTGACCAACTTTTGATCCAACCCTAAACAACTACCCTTGTGGTTGCTTTTATAGAAACAAACTCCCACAAAACCACCAAGTGGTATTGCATAAACCATGTGCCCAAAAATACTACATCATGTGACCCCACATTTAATATTGGGTACTTTATTATTTTATTATTATTCCCCAATATTAAATAATTACATTTTACAATTATGTCCCAATGTTACATACAACAAAGTGGCCCCAACATTATAACTCCTTGTGATGCACGTCCATCTAGAAAACCCCTAGGTGCACCACACACATAATAAATAAATAAAATAATACAAACATTATGCAAGGTGTACAACACCCAATCCTAACATTTCCATTCATAGGAGTTGACTCATCGAGGCGAGAGACCTTTGCTGCCCTTCTTGTTGGAGCCAATTGCATAATACTAGCCTTTGTTCCAGTACCCACTTTTATATCCCGACTGGAAATACTCTTGGCTTTAGAGTGTTATCAGTTGAGTTGTTCCCTTGGGTGAGTAATTTTTCCCCAAGGCAGGCCCTCTAAGATAAAAAATAGCAAGCAAACATATCTATAACTCAATCAATCTTTGTTGAGAAATAAAGAGAGAATACACGCGATAGGTTTACTCACACTTGCATGATGTTTTATTCAATTTTAGTTCCCAAAATGAAGTGTGGAGGCAATTACTTTATCCCAACCTAAGACCACCAAAAAGCCTTTTGATTCTCAAGATCCTTGTGAGGTGTGAGAGAAGCGCATACGTCTTTAAAATGGTGTTAGTTTGAGTAAGCAATCACAAAAAAAAGTAGCACATGTTCATTTTAAGACACACAAAGCAATAATGACTTCTTTTTAAGCACCAAAGGAAATGTGAAAATTTTCCTTGTTCAATTGTTAAGTTCGAAAACCAACTCTAGTAAGTTTATGTCCTAAAGTTCATTTTAAGCCCTTTTGTAACAATAAATTGAAGTGTTATTTTTAGAACCCAAAAGGAAACTAGTAGGTCCTAAGCATGAAATATAACAAATTTTCTTTAAGAGAAATAGTGAGTCCTCTAAGAGTGTCAAACAAACACTAAAGTGTTCAAAAACACTTGGTATCATGAAATGATGTCATCATGCTTCTTTTCCTCTTCACCTTTGATCAAGCCAACCTACAAGAAAACTAGTCAGATATGAAAAAATAGCAGTTAGGAAATCAGAGAATAATCCAAATGATCAGAATTTGAAAAAAAAGCACGCATCATAAAACTATTTTTCACTTTTCACTTCCCTCCAGTGGTGAAACCTATGAAGGCAGTGTAATTTAAAATTTCTAGCGGTGTTGTATAGCGTCACTTACCAGTTAGCGTCACTCTGTAGTAGGTACAAAGAGCATGAAGGTGTCACTATTTTAGTCAATGATGAAGTTTGAAATTTGGAAAGATTCCAACGGGCAAAAAAGACTTAGCGGTGCACTTTGGAAATTTGAATCTTGGGTAAGAAATAGAGAGCATTAGAGTTTGAAGTTTGTAGTGGTACCATATAGCGACGTCGAAGTCCTAGCAGTTCTAAACTACAATGTTGGTATGCCAATAGTGGAGTTCCCTGTAGAGACAAAAACAACAAAAAATCATAGAATTTGGTGAAAAAATGTGATTAGAACTTCTAGTTTGCCCTCCTTCTAGCACCAAAATGTGAACCAAGATTCCAAACCTACACAAACACAAGAAACAAACACCATATTATCTCAAATGCAAGTTAGTATCATGATTCCCAAGAAATCCATTTGAATTGTAAAGGAAAAAGAATGAAATGAAGAACATAAAAAAGCATAAACCAAAGATATTAAATCCTATTCAAATACAAAGCAAATTCTTAATCTCTTGGGGGAGTTGGTGCCAATTTGATGTGGAAATTGGCCCTTTCCCAAATCCTATGGAAGCCTTAGAGATTTGATGAAGATATGATCCACTTTGTTGAGGATTGAAGTGCTCCAAGATAAAAATATGCATAACCTAGCTAAAACTTTGATGAAATGGATGAAAGTTGCTATGGATTTGAGTATAATAACTTTGCTCAAATTGTGGATGCTAGAATGAGGAATGCGACCTCTTATTTATAGAATGACAAGTTGGAGAAATGCCAAAAATGAAGAATGTGGGACTAGAATTCAAATGGCAAGATGCCACTCATCAAGTTGAGAATGGTTGAGGGATGTGCACATTTTGATGAATGTGCCCGTAAATGCAATTAGGTGATATTTGAGATTAGTGAAATGACATGTAAGAGGAAAAAAAATGTCTTAAATGCCACTTGGCTCAATGCAAAAGATGAAATAAATGTCTTGTTGGAAGTACAAAGTCCACTTGGATTTTGAATTCAAATTTGAGAGAATATTCCTCCATTATGCCATGTTGAGAGAAAATAGGGATTTAATAAATGAATTAAATCTATTTTCATGTGCAAGTGGCAAAAGCTAGAGGATGGGACATGAATTAGGATTAAATTAATCAAGGGTCAATTAATTGAAGAGGGATTAGATGATGTGACAAATTTGACTTAGATTTACGGGTTTATTTAAATCAAAGATGAGAAGAATGTGATTTTAGACTTAGTTAAATAAATATTTGGTTTATTTAACTAAAGAGGATGGTTGGTTAGCGTAAATTAAACAAGGTTTAATTTATTTAATTTAATAAATAGACCTTAGATATTTAATCAAATAAAGGGAATTATTTAATTATGGACACAGGGTTAATTAGATTAGATAGATTGATTTAATTAATAAGGGATAAAGACTTAATTAGATAAAATGATTTATTTAATTAAGAGAGGAAATTGATGAATTTAATCGAATAAAGGTATTCGATTAAATGGTTAGACGACGAGATGATTAGGGATGAAATGGTATTAGTAGTTGGGATCAAGCGTGTAATGCCAATTAGTATATTTTTCATGTCTACAATTACTTGTAGTTTTTAGGAAACACACTAGTTTTCCATTGGGTTAGAAATGAACATTCAAAGTTGGCTAAAAATGAACCCTCACATCACATATTTCAATTGGGCTTAAAATTGAACAATTCAAATTCATCTTTCAATTGGTGCTTAAAATTAACTCATTAAATTGCTTTGAAGGATAAAATTGAAAACTGTTTGGTTTGTTTTGTGGTTTTCAACTTTTCTAGTGAATGTGTATGCAATTATCTTCCACCATTTGGAAATCTTGAGAAACAAAACATTCTCTATCACTTTGCAAAATCACCTCCACACTTCAAATTTGGGTTTAAAATTGTACAACCATGCTAGTGTGAGAAAAATACATAGCGCGTGTTCTCTCTTTGTGCATGCAAACAAAGATGATCAAAATATGGATGTACTTACTCACTATTATTCACCTTTAGAGGGCCTTACTTGGTGGGGAAAATTACTCACCCAAGAGAACGACCTAAGCGGTAATGAGCATAAGCCAAACTCTTCCAAACCGCTATATAAATTTGTGGTTGCGATTAAAATCATAATCAATGGGAAGCGGTACATGATAGCTCTCCCCCAATATCTTTATGATGTGTAAAGCCCTTGTTATAAGGGTTGGGAGACCTCTCACAAGGAGTTTATCATTGCA
Organism: Sequoia sempervirens; assembly: GCA_007258455.2. Lineage (NCBI taxonomy): Eukaryota > Viridiplantae > Streptophyta > Pinopsida > Cupressales > Cupressaceae > Sequoia > Sequoia sempervirens. The sequence goes on from VDFB02000017.1 coordinate 145,817,403, forward strand.
CCCCTTAAACTGGATGCCCTTATTATGAACCTTTGTGTAGAAGCCAAAAATCCCTAATATTTGTTAATGTCAGGAGGTTGGACCTCCGAAGTTGTCCCTCATATTTGCGGTTCTTAGTAGAGATGAAAAGTTTGTCATGGGAGATTCATGAGAACTTGAAGCTTGGCTAACCCATAGAAGTGAGTGTTGTGGAGGGGAGCCAGTGTGGTCAAGCTTCTAATCATCTGCTTTGAATAATTGCAGCTGGAGAAATCCAAGTGGGAATACAACAAATATAGCCATTTCCATCCTAGGGTTGTAATGCTTGTAAGTCAGTTTAACACTTTGCTTGATTTCAAAACATTCCAAAAACAAACACTCACTATTCAAAATTTCAAACACTTTGGCCTAAATATGGACTTCTTGAGTTAGCCTCGATATTACTGCTTGTCCTAAGGATTTATCCTTAGTGATTTCTAAATATCTTGACATTAATTTCAAACCCATATTTACCAAAGAAAACATAGGTAATTATGGATTTAACCTCATAATTTTCATGAAATGGACATTGTGAAAGTTATGATGATTTTGACAGAAACACCTAGTTTGAAAACATAATCAAAAGATAAGTGTTTGTTGTAAAATCAATTCACTTAAGCAAAGATGAATTGACAAATGAACTCCACATGACTATTTGGAGACCAATTACTCCCATTGAACAACCTGATCTTCCAGGTGCTATAATTTAGCCAAAATTTTAATTCATAAATGGTGAACAAACAAATCTTATTAGCAATTTGAGAAGCTTCACTTTTGAAAACAAGGAAACAAACTCATAGTGGAGAAACATAGCAACCATTTTAGACAAAGAAGAGGAACACACTAATATTGAGGCTGGAAGGCCCTTATTACCACCACCAAAGTGGCAATAAATATCTCCCTTGCTCCCAAAAACTTAAACTATTTCCACATGATCTCATGAAAAACTAAGATTCCTAAACCAAAGTCTATAGGACCTCATTTTAGACTTAGGCATCTCACTTCAAAAACCCTAAAGAAACACCTTTGAACAGTTCACAAAAATAGAAACAAATTGGTAGCAAAATTTTATAGACACACTTCAAGGTATAGTCTTGAATTGTTTGTGTTCTTTTGGAGTCAAAATCCTGGTCTTTTTCATGATACCCAACTCCTCTAAATGGTTCATAAAATAGTTAAAATTCATAAGGGAAAGTCTCCAACACTTCATTTCAAAAGAAGGAATCGTGAAAAAATCTATAGTCAAAAGTGGGCATCCATATTTTACCGCAACCATTACACTTTGTTGAGAAACTTTTATGCACGAGCTAGGAGAGCCCAAATAGGTTTGAACATTCCCCTCCATCCTCTCATTTTCTAGAACTTGAACATTTTAGGGGTCTACCATCATTTTCATTACCTTTATCTTTTTGAAATGAAGGTTCACTTTACCACATGATCTCACACAAAGTAAGGATTCCTAAACGAAGGAAAATTGGTCATCACCATAAACTTAGACATTGGAGTGGAAAGGCAATCAACAACCACATTGAGGAAATCTATGAAAATAGAAATAATTTGTTGATAAAATTTTATGAACACACATTGAGAAAATATCCTAATATGTACACATTCTTTATGAGCCAAAACCCTCATCTTTTTGAAGATTAACAAGTTTTCTAAAAATCATTGAGTCTTTAGGATTTGAACATTTTAGAAGTCTAGCATCATTCTCACTACCGTGGTTTTGTCAAACAAAAGGTTCACTTTAGGTCAACATTGGGTCAAACATTTTATTCATCCCTTCATCACATTTCATTTTCATCTCATCCATCTTTGCAAAATTTCATATACACTAACACTTTGGGACTTAAAACATCACACCAAATTAATACCTTAGCTACTTTGTATGTGATATGTATCCTTTTCCATGCACTTAGTTGAGATAGTTATCATCTCTAAACTAGTTCATCTTGAAGGTCACAAGTCTACCCTAAAGATTTCTCAGTTCATTAGCATCCTTTATCCCAACATCAAAACATCAAACTAAACTTAAGTCAAAAGTGTTGTCCCAAAACGCTTGCAAAGATCACCTCCCACATCACCCATATTTTCATCCCACATTGTCATCATTGCTCCCAAAAGACTTAGAGTGTCCCTTTTACCTAGGTTTGAGTCAACTAGAGAGTTTAAACATTACAAAACTCAACACAACTCTCCCATAGCTAACACCAAATTTATGGTAAAGATGAGATAACAACACAAGAGAATCATGGAAAAAGACAAAGTTACATTTACTTCAAGTGATCCAAATCCTTTAGAGTTTGATCCTAGATGTCATGTTACACTATTGCAACAACCATCATCTCCTTCAGGACCATATGAAATTGAAGACGTCACCAACAACCCATTTGAGCTCACTAGGGAAGAAATTTTAGAGCATCAAATTTTTGAAAATGTAGCTCCTATATCCCCAACATTTGTAGCACAAAGTTTTACATAGGATTTCACAAATCCATTACAAGGGCCAAGTCAAACTTACATACCTAGTCTTGCAACTAGCCTTGCTAAATATTTTGGTCACACTTTACCATTCTAAAGTAATACACTTGTGGGTACTCTTGAAACAAATCCTCCACTACCCACTTCCATTTGGGCACCTACCTTTGGTGCTCCTCCAGTTCTTGAAGATCCAAAATAACTACACACTCCACTTGAACTTCACTATTCTTCCACCACTTTAACATTTTTGGGAAACCCTTCTTCATCCACACCTATGAGTACCACAAGTGTACCTACCATCACGCAGAGTGGTACAAACCAAAAAAATCAAAGCAATACACAAGGGCATGCCAATACCATATCACAAAATCAACCCTTAACACAACTAGGGACATCTTTATCCAACCCTCTGGTGGGTTCATCCATTCCATCCATCATTACCACATCATCTTCTATTAATCCACCACAAAGCAATCCCTTGGTTACGAGTTCTATCAATCCTGGGAGTACCTTGATCACAAATCCTTTGTTTACATTTTCTACATAAGGCAATCCTCCCAACATAGGACAAGGGAATCTTTTCAATCAATGGAATCAAGGTCCTAGTGTGCTATTTCCATTGCAAAATTTAATGACATCATCCTTTCCAATAGCTCCCTTTTCTATACCAAATCAATCAGGGCCTCAAACATACATTCCTCCCCCTTAATCCACTATCTTGTAAGGAATGTTAAACCAAGGGAATCCTCCACCTTTCACTACCAATCTGCTAACCACTCAAAATATCAATGTTCCTAATCCTTCATAGATATCTCAACAATCGCTTGATCCCACATTGCAAGCACATGCCCTAGCTCTATAACAAGCACAACAAACTTACAAACAAGCCCTACAACAACAACAAGTAGCTTTAGCACACCAACAACAAGAAGAAGTAGCCTTAGCACAACAATAGCAACAACAAAAAATAGCCTAAGCAACTCAACAAGCAACATTAGCACAACAACAACATCAAGCTCAACAAGTAGCCTTAGCATAAAAATAACAAAAACCAGTGGCCATTGCCTAACAAGCTTAGCAAGCAACTTTAGCAGCACAACAAGCCACACAACAACAATAACAAGCACAAAAAGCAAATTTATTAGCACACCAACAACAATAGGCTCAACAACAAGCCTTGGCGGTGCAACAACAACAAGCTCAACAACAAGCCTTACTAACTCAGCAGTACACCCAACAACAACAACAAGGATCCTATTTTCCTCATACGAACATCATCAATCCAAACACATCACGAACATACTCATCACTTTCACAAAATCTCACACCTTCATACACCCCATATAACTTATCTCTCATCCCATCATATGTTCCTCCACCCAATCCACAAGACTATTTCGCATCACAATTAAAAGCACTCTCACAAGAAATGCATGACCTTCGCATCGGTAAGACAAAGAAACCTCATACACAAAACTTGTGTCCTTACCAATTTGATCAAAACATAGCAATGGTACCATTCCCTCTTGGTTTTGAAATCCCTAAATTTGACAAATATAGAGGGAGAGGAAGTCCTATTGACCATATCAAAGAATTCAATGTCACGTGAATTGAAGTGGCTTACAATGATTCATATCTAATGCATTTCTTTCCTTAGAGTTTAGTAGGTATTGCTATGGATTGGTTCTCTCGTTTGCCTCCTAGTATCAATTTTTTTTAGGAAATCACTAACAAATTCATCAATCACTTATCCTTCAATCTTGACATGGATGTCAGTCTAGAAGAGCTGTACACTCTCAAACAAAATCTAGGAGAAACCTTCACAAATTTCTTACAATGATGGAGACAAAGAGCTAGTAAAAGCAAGTGGTCTCTTCTTGATGAATGACAAGTGGGAATCATCATAGCCAACCTTGATTCGAATCTATCATTCCACTTGAAAAAGCAATGCATCACATCTTGTGACGAGCTTCTTCCAAGAGCCCTTAACATTGAACGAGCCCTAATCTCACCAGGAAACACTCAAGCTTATAAAGACAACCGTCCAACTAGTTCAAATGAGAAATCTTGTGTGTGGGCTAAGAACAAAAAACATAACAAATGACAATGTAGTATACGCTAAGGTCATACTAAGTGCTCCTAGACTCAACCATAATCAAGTTGCTAGTATCCAACCAACTGTGCAACAAATGGTACCACCTCAGAAGAATTAGATCAATAACACCAACATGCAACCAAGGCCAACCAGTTGTAGGAACAAATATCGTAAATGCAAGTACACACAGTTATCAAAACCCATCAAAACAATCATGAAGAAATTGGTAGAGTCGAATTTGATAACACTTCCTAAATTTGAACACTACCAAGAACCCCAAGAAAATCCATCCTTGTACAATGACCATGATCTCTGTGACTTTCATAAAATCAAAGGACATAAAATAACAAATTTCATGAAACTCAAGAATATCATCTAAGATCTTATAGAGAATGATACTATATCCATTGAGGTACCAGCTGGAAACCAAGATCTCAAGATATACAAGAACCCTATGCCTGATCATAACAAAGCTAACAACCATGGAAAAACTAAGGATTACACCAATGTTCAACATACTTATTCCAATGTGGTTTCTTCTTATGATAGCATTATTATTGTTGTTACCATCAAAGGCGCTATTATGGAATGTGGAGTCACCACAAGATGTGGCAAAATAACTGTTCAAGGAGCTATCCCAACTCAATCTACGACACAACCTACTTTTCCCAAATCTAATCCTAGCAAGTACAATCTTGTAGATCAGCTTAAACAAACCCTCACTCATATATCAATTTTGGAACTACTAAAATTATCTCCCGTGCATAGAGAAATACTAGAAAAAGCCTTATCTCAATCATCTGTTCCCAAGAACATTGATACTGATCAGTTTCAAGCTATGGTAGGGCATATCACTAGCCATCTTATCACCTTCTCTAAATAGGATTTTCCATCACAACCATCTCATAACCGTGCTTTACACCTTGAGGTTGTCATTCATAAAACAAGGTCAAAAGATTCTTGGAAGATGGAGGTGCTGGTCTAAACATTTGTACCCTATAGTTGACCAAACATCTAGGCTATTCATAAGATACTATTGAGAAGACAAAGAGTACTACCATAAGAGCATACGACGATCAAGAACGGGTATCACAAGGAATCATTACACTCCCTATCCAAGTGGGACCTCTCATTGTAGAAATTACATGCGAAGTACTTGATCTTGATCTTCCCTATAACATTCTACTTGGTAGACCATGGATCCATGCTTTGAAAGTTGTAGGAGCAACCTATCATCAATGCGTGAAGTTTCCTTTTGAGGGTAGAGAGATCACTATCCATGGAGATCCCGAGCCTTTCTAGTATTGCAAGAGCCTTGAGGCCAAATTTTAAAAGATCCCACAAATACCCAAAAATGATGAAGGACCTACACCAAAAAGCTCATTTTTTGACCCATCATCTCTAGCCTCTACCTCAGCATCACAAGTGCCAATTGTGAAAAGCACACCCGATGTCAAAGTCGTAATCCAAGATGATGGTTGTGGAAGCTATAAAATATTGACAGACACCTTTGTCTTAGGAGAGTTGCCTATTTCTCCTCAAAACCATGGGAAAACAACATCTAGCACCAAAGAACCAAAAATAATCAAGATGGGAGCTACTTCCTTCACCAAGTGGGGAGATTTGAATCAAGAAAACATCAATGAGCAAGATACCTCTAAACTCCTCTATCAAGATGAATGACCTGTTCCTATTCTTCCCATGAAAGATGACAACAAAGGTCTACAACTAATGCAAAACATGGGGTATAACAAGAATGAGAAGCTAGGAAAAAATGACAATGGTTTACTAGAAGCTATCGTTCCTGAGAAACGACTAAAAAATATTGGCTTAGGTTGTACTACTAGCAAGGTCACACTTATTGGCAAAGGTATTTCTACTAAATGAGTTGAGGCTTCCTCTTGGTCACCCAAATTGCATGATACTACCTTAGATGACTTTCCTCTTGATGTTGTTGACTTATTTGAAAACAACACCCTCTTCATGATATACATAACATCCTTTTTCTCAAACAAACAACCAATTGAAATACGCTTGGTATACCCGCAACTCATTGACATGGACCAACAAGGACCACCAATTCTAGATTTATTTGAAAATGATGAAGTGATCTTAGAATTCATGGGACTCTGAGATAACTTATCATGGGAAGATCACAAAGTAGGCTTCAACATAGAGCTTGATATATGGGCATACTATGGGGAGACGATTGAATCCTTTAGTTGCAAAATAAATGAAAGGAAATTAACTTGCAGATCCTTGAGTGAAAACCACCTAGTGGCACTCTCTGATCCCAAAATAGTAAAAACAAAGGACACATTCGATGGTGAAAACCTCCTTGAGGCACCTAAGGATGAAGGATTCAATCTTCCCCTTAGTGCAATGCATCTAGAGAAGTCAGCAGTACTAGCAGAAAAGGCTACACAAGTCAATGTGGGAACAAAGGAAGAACTTGAGATTACCTTCTATGCTAAATCCTTATTAGACGAAGAACAAAAGAATCTTGCAACATTCCTTAAAAAGAGAAAAGCTAACTTTGCATGGTCATATACAGATATGTCAAGCCTTGATCTAGAAGTAGTTGTGCATCACTTAGCAGACTATCCTAAGGCTAAACTAGTCAAGCAAAAATTAAGGAAGATGCACCCATAGATAGCACTCTTGGTTAAAAAGAAACTACAAAAGCTTCTTGATGTTGGATTCATCTAACCGATAGATTATCCTAAGTGGGTTTCAAACCTGGTACTAGTCTCAAAACCCACTGGGGGCATTAGAATATGCACTGATTTTAGAGATCTAAACATGGCATGCCCGAAGGATGACTTCCCTCTTCCCAACATTGATCTCATTGTATATTTAACGATTTGGAATGAAATGTTGTCACTCATGGATGGCTTTTTAGGCTATAACCAAATCATAATCGCCAAAGAAGATCAACATAAAATTGCCTTTACTTGCCCATGGGGAACCTACTGTTGGAATGTGATACCATTTGGGTTGAAAAATGTAGGAGCTACCTATCATGAGCAATGACCCTCATCTTTCACGACATGATCCACAAAAAAGTTGAAGATTATGTGGATGATATTTTGGCAAAATAAAAGAAGAGAAGTGAAAACATACAAGTTTTAGGACCTATCTTTGATAGTCTTGAAGAATACAAGGTATGATTGAATCCAAAAAAATGTGTGTTCGGGGTCACATTAGGGAAACTTCTTGGCTTCATTATTTCACAAAGAGGGATAGAAATTGATCCAACAAAGGTAAAAGCCATCCTAGACATGGAACCACTGTAGACATTGAAAAAAATGAGAGGATCACAAGGAAGATTGCAGTCCATAAGAAGGTTCATAGCTCAACTATTAGATAAGACTCATCCCTTTTCACATCTTCTTCATAAAGAGATAACTTACAAATGGGATGACAAATATGATAAATCTTTCCAATAGATCAATGATTATCTACTAACACCACCTGTGCTCATGCTGCCAATACCAAACAAGCCACTGATCCTATACATCTTAACAACATCAACAACACTAGGAGCTCTTTTAGCACAACATGATGAAAATGGAAAGGAAAGCACAACATGATGAAAATGGAAAGGAAAGAGCCATATACTACATTAGAAAAACCTTGGTAGTCTATGAGATGAACTATTCACCTATTGAGAAAGCATGCCTAGTGGTAGTTTTTGCTTCACAAAAGTTCAGGCATTACATGTTGTCACATCGAATCAAGCTCATTGTAAATATTGATCCATTAAAATATCTGTTATCCAAAGCAACCCTCACAGGACGAATGGCTAAATGGGTAATGATATTGACAGAGTTTGACATAGAGTATGTGGAGCACAAGGAAATCAAAGGAAAAGTGATCGCAAACTAGTTAGCAGAAGCACCCATCTATGATGAGAACCCTTTAATATCTGAGTTCCCTGACGAATCAGTGTTCCTTATTAATCTAACAACTCAATGGAAGATGTACTTTGATGGATCATTCACCCAACATGGATCAAGAGCAGGCATTCTTTTCATTACCCCCCAAGGTGATTGCATCCCAAAATCTTACAGGCTATCATTCCCATGTGCCAATAACATTGTTGAGTACAAATCCTTGATCACAGGTCTTAGGATAGCAGTTCAATGGCAAATACAAGAGATGAAAGTCTATGGAGACTCACAACTGGTTATCAATCGAGTTAATGATGACTATCAAACCAAAGATGACAAGCTTACTCCTTACAAAAAGATGGTAGAGAATCTCAAATATCTTTTTATAGACATAACTTTTGAGCAGATTCCTTGCATGAACAATAGAGCAGCAGACGCCATGGCAACAATTGGATCACTACTAGACATGTCGAACAACATTCTTTAATGTGAGTTCTTGGTAGAACAACTTCTCATACCAACTTTTGAAATCCCTAAATCTGAATTCGCGTGTGTCATTGTTGGTCCTGGATCCCCTAGGTACCATGACATCTTTACTTACCTTAACAGAGGAACCCTTCCATTAGACATCACCTTGAACCTTAAAAAAACCTTTATCAAAAAGGCTTCTTGATTTGTGATCCTAGGTAATACCCTTTACTGTCGAAGCATTGAAGGGACATTACTACAATGTCTTAACCAAGAGGAAGCCTTAACTACCTTAAAAAAAGTGCACGATGGCATTTGTGGTTCCCATTCTAGCGGTATGACATTAGCTAAGAAACTATTGAGGACAGGGTACTATTGGCCAACCATGGAGAAAGAAGCTCATCAGTATGTGCAGAAATGCATCTAGTGTTAACATGGGGATCTTATTCATGCTCCATCTCAATAATTGCAACCAATGATTACACCATGGAATTTTTTGCAGTGGGGACTTGACCTCATAGGAAAAATCACTCCAACTTCATCCAATGGCCATAAGTTCATCATAACCGCCATTGAGTACTTTACTAAGTGGGTTGAAGCCATTCCTATGGCCTATATAACAAGAAAGCAAATAGCCAAGTTTATCCTGAATTACCTAATTTTTCATTATGGTGTACCACAAACCCTCATCTTAGACAATGGAACCCCATTCAAAAATCAAGATGTGAAAGAGCTGTGTCAAAGATTCAATATCCAACACTAATTCTCTACACCATACTATCCCCAAGGCAATGGCCAAGCAAAAGCAACAAACAAAACTATCCTAAAAATCCTAAAGAAAATAGTTAACGAAGCTGGTCATGACTAACATCTGTAGGTAAATCTCATTCTTAGGCTTATCAAACCAGTATCTGCACACCTATAGGAGCAACCCCTTTCTCCCTGGTCTATGGATCAGAAGTCATCTTTCCTATTGCGGTTGAGCTTCCATCATTTTGAGTGTCACTAAAGAATCTAATAATTGAAGAGTACAAAGTGTCTCGACTGAATGAGTTGGAATTCCTAGATGAATGTCATCTTGACACCCTTAATCACTTGCAAGTGTATCAAAACTGACTAAAACAAAGCTATAACAAGAGAATCAAATGTCGGTCATTCCAGGTAGGCAATCTCATCTTAAAGAAAAATCATAAGAACCTTCCAAATCAAGACAACAAAGGAAAGTTTGAGCCTAACTGGTTGGGTTCCTTTGTCATTACAACAAGCTATGGATCATGATCATATCAACAGTCAACCCCTAAAGGTGAACCCTTGTAGGATCCAATCAACAACTTGCATCTCAAAATTTTTTATGCCTAAACTTGAAGGGTGTAAATAAAAAAATACAAAAAAAAAAAGGATCAAAATCCAAAAAAGTGAGAAAAAGGATTTGAAAAAGTAAAGAAAAAAGTTGTCCTCTGGTGAAAACCACATCGGTGGCGCTTTGGGCAAGTACCTTGGTGAAAAAATGGCAAATAGGCACCTCGTGTAAATAAGGTATCTCCATCTATTCTTTAGCTCTTTTGACCTATCATTCTTTACATCACCATTCATCCCCTATCCGCGTCCTTATCATGGCTTGTCATTGTAAGGTATCATGAACTCTTTGGCACTACTTGGCATATATCAAGGTCAGTTTGTCTTGCCTTTATCGAAGTAGGCTAACATATCACACTAGGGGAATTTCATTATGCGTCACAATTAGGTTCTTTTATATCTTGAGGTCACGGGACATCCTATTAGAAAACACCAAAAACATTCATAAAATCCAAAAACATTTGCAAAATCCTACATAGCGAAAATCCAAAAACATTCAAAAAATTATAAAATACAAAACATTCAGAAAACATCAAAAACCCTAAAAAGGTCAAACATGGGAAATCCAAAAAAAAATGTTTCTTTGTTGAACTACGTCGTCTATGAGCTTTAGCATATGCAAGGCCATTACCGATGTGCCCTCGAGACACCCTAGGTTAGTCTTTAGCGGTCCATTGTAATTAGCTGTCGTTACTCGTTTGTTCATATCTTTGTCTTGTAAATTGGTCAAGTCAGTTGAACTATGTGGTCTCTATGTGTATAAATTAGGCAAGGCTAATCTTTGATCAGTCCCTGAGGCCCCTAGGATAGGTCTTTAGGTTAGGTTCTTGGTCAAAACTTGGAAAACTCTCCCAAAAATCCAAAAACATCCAAATATCTTAGAAAACCCCAAAAACATTTGTAAAACTCAAAAAACCCCAAAAATTTGTAAAACTCAAAACCCAAAATGTCCAAATATTCAAGAAAACATAAAAACTTTTGAAAATGGAAAACACAAAACAATAGAAAATGTTAAAACCTAAAAGCCTCAAAACATTTAGAAAACCCTAAAAAACCTTAGAAAATCCAAAAAACATAAACATCCAAATAACTTTCAAAAAGACCAAAAGAAACCTCAAAACATTTCAAAATACCAAAAACATTTAAATATTCCAAAAAATCTAAAATTCCACCCATCCCATCTCACTTTCACTTGTATTAAACTTTCACCCATAATAAATGATCGTCACCTTCACCCTTTGGCAAAATAAGTAGAAAGCAAACATAACAAGTTGTAAAGTGCGAACCCAAAAGTCAAAATCTAGAGTCTAAATCATAGGTAAATGTGCCAGTGAAGTTTATAGCAATAGATCATCTTAGCATCATCATCCCAACATCAAACAACCCTTTGATCAACATGTCCTAGGATGTATCCTTCCTGCGATGGAAATCAGTATTAGATCACCTACGCTAAACTTAAACTAGGTAGGAGCTATAGATAACACTAATTGTTTATCTTTGATCTTTTCTTATGATTTACCTTAATGACCCATTTCGAGGACCTCTCGATGATGTCTATCGAAAACGATTTAGAGAGAAAGGAATGGGGCATCGATCATTCTCTTTCATTTTGTTGTGCTCGTGGACACTCTTGTAAAATAATCTTGGCACATACTTGCTTAGTTGTGTGATGGAAGGTTGTTTGGAGTATATTGTTGACTATTATGTATGCTTTGGTCCAATATATTATAAACTTCTAACTTACATTCCAATGACGTTTTTAGTATGTCAAGGTGTTAACAAGAACCATCCTATCAAGTCAAAGTCCATTACACTAGATACAATTTCGTCCTAGTTATCAATACCTTGATGCATCATGCCTATGTGTTATATAAAACAATAATAAATGATGGAAAATCCCAATCCTGAAGTGTGAGCACCCATCCTGCATTTCGTCCTACATTATTTTGCATTGTCTCGTCACCATCTCTAATAAAGTCTTGATGGATCAAGGACTTGTTGGATATTTTGAAGCAATCATCATCAACAATGGTTATTCATTCTTTATTCTTCTATCTTGTATCTGCACTAACCTAGTATCATGACACACAAAAAAATTATTAATGCATCCACCCTGCATCCACAAATCATTAGTATACATGCATCCATCTCATAATCATAATCATATCATGTCGTACATTCTACATCATCATTTGAGTTGTGATGAATAATATAGATTGGTTATTCTAAGCGTCTTAAATCATTGCATATCAAAAGTATTTGCATCCATACATCCATATGCATACAAATCATAAAACATGTATATAAAATATACAAAAAGGAATGCATCCATATCATTTTCACCCACAACATTTGCATGTCATAATTATCCATCAATGTAATATCGTGAAAAGATAATGAAAAAGAACATAGCATTGCATCCATCCATAGCATCACATATCACATAGGCATAAAGTAAATGCATCCATACATGATCATATATAAGCATCCATACATTGTACATACATGAAATAAGGTCAACACATCATGGCATGAATCATTTGTATCTGTATCATATATATATCAAAAAAATGTGTCATGGTACAAAATTTGAATTAGTGTATGTACATCGAGCATAAGTACAATATCCACGAGGCTATCAAAAAGGATCCAATGAATGTATATCAGTATAAAGAATGGGGAAAAATAAATTTTTTTTCTATACATCAAAAAAGAGCTAGTCCTGGTGGTTGCTACCCTCTCCAGCTTGCCGCTCAGGTTGATCCTCTACTTAGGGGTGTACATTGCTCCGCTGTGAAAAATTAGGCTGCCTCAATGCTATAGGAACATCTCTGTGATAATGCTTCCTATAATATGCAACCTCGGTAACAATCTCTCTATACAACCATGCTGAAATTGTCTGACCATGGGTGGATGTCATAAGGCTCTCAATTTGCTGACATCGAGCCACCTCGTGGTCTCTCTCACTTGTAACAACCTACACTCTCTATAATATAGTATCTTTCTCAGCTATAACTACAACCACTTGCTGCTGAGCCTAGTCTCGCTCAATAGTCAAAGCCAAAATTTGCTGGCGAGCCTCATCATGCTCACCTATCAACACTTGCATCTATTGCTGCAACTGTTGTATCTGCGCATCTTTGGCATCCAACGGTGGTGGTGGTGGTGGCATTAGCTGTTGCTACTGTCCCATTGGAGGAGCCCCCAGAACCTATCCACCATGACCATCCTAGCCTCTTGTTCTCTACCCCTAACTGCTCTGCAATAGGCTAGCCCTGATCATATGCCCAAGGCTGAGCAACCAACTAGTGGAAACTCTCAATGACCTCTAGTGCCAGAATTGTTGGTCCCCATGTGGGAACCTAACTAGACGCTCTAGCAAAAATGGCTCTATAGCCATCATCGGGCCTATCCTAGACATCACCAAACTGTCTGGTCACTCTGTTCAGAAGGTACTACTCCATCATCATGTGCTCACGACCCGACATATAACAGGTTTGCCTAGCGAAGTAGAGCTGCTAAATATCATCGAACCAGGCTAGCATCTGAAGCCATGACCGCCACTAGAACATGGTCATATCATCTATCACCTGCCACTAGTATGGGAGCCCAATTTGTCCTGTGTGCCTAGGTGTGCCTAAGTGTGATGACACCTTTATATCTCTAAATGATCGGATCATCTAGCTCCATGTTTTCCATCTGCACAATCAACCAAAGCACTGCAATATGTTCCCATGCCCAGATATGGAGAAGTGTCACATATGCATTGATAGTTCTCCCATCATAATAGAAAAAATCATACAAATCATGGTACAAGGAGGCCAACATCACAGGCCCCCACACAAAAAGAGTCCTCTGGTACAACATCCTCTACCACGCCAAACCCCAACTTGGATTGAAGAATCACCCACATTTGTTCGGAGCCACCAATCCTGAAATGATGGCTACAACAATCAATTTGAAGGTCGACACCTGACCTTTATATGTCTCTAAATATCTTAGAGGTGACCAATACAATCTGGTCCATCTCCGTCACCTCTAAGCAGGCATACAATCTAGCATCACAGGATCACACAAAAAGAGTCCTCTGGTACAACATCCTCTACCACGCCAAACCCCAACTTGGATTGAAGAATCACCCACATTTGTTCGGAGCCACCAATCCTGAAATGATGGCTACAACAATCAATTTGAAGGTCGACACCTGACCTTTATATGTCTCTAAATATCTTAGAGGTGACCAATACAATCTGGTCCATCTCCGTCACCTCTAAGCAGGCATCGAATCTAGCATCAGGATCATAAATCATGTGATCACCATGGATAGACAATTGTAATATCTGCCACACATCCTCTAGGGTCACTTTCGCCTCTCCCGCCGAAAGGTGGAAAGAAGAAGTCTCGCTATGCCATCTCTCGCACAACGCTGTCATCATAGCCAAATGTGTCTTGATCATTGGTGCGTACACAATGTACCATAACCCGATCTCTCCTAGGTGCTCTTGACGAAACTCTAAAAGATCACCCAATCTCTCTAGTACTATGGGTCTATGCTCCCTCGACATCAATGGTGGGATGACCTCTTGCACTCACGAAGCTCACAACGCCAAGAAATCATCAAAATTTGAAGTTATTTGAAATTTGTAGCCTCAGAAATCACAAATGCATCGCTATATTCAAAACTCAAACAACAACGTCCGATGCATTTCAAAACTCAAATTGAAAAATACATCACCATACAAGATGGTGTCATGATTTAGAATTTGGCCTAACCTAACCCTAACTTTCAAATTGGAAAGTGCGTCACTAAATACAAACATGTCACCATTTACAATTTGGGGCCCTAAAATCAAATCTAAAAAAGCGTTGCCCAAGACATAAGCGTCACTATATATCATTTGGGTGTCGCTATATAGTGACGCCCCCAAATTCTAAATTTTAATGCCTAATAAATGCATTAAAATTTCAAATTTGAAATCAAGTTTCGAATCACATACTGGTGGTCCTGTGCCTAGAAGCCATTGGTACTCATGAACTCGATCAGAGATGTGTCGGGGAAGCTCACGAAGCGCCATTTCATTGGAGGGTCAAAGCTCAATTTGTAAGAATTTCTAGAGTGTGAATGCACAAATGAATTGAAAATGACCCCTTTTGATCTATTTAAGCTAGAAAATTAGGGTTTTTAGCCCTCATTTAACCTTTTTGAAGGGGTTTATTATCATTTTCATCACTTTTTCCAATCTAGACCTAATTTTGCATCGTTTTTTGCATTTTTGGTATTATTCTTGCATCCCAGAACCTTTTTGGACCCTTAGGGCAGCTTTTGGACCTTTATCGAGAAATCAACCCAAAATTAAATTTTTTTGCCTAATTTCTCAAGGAGGTAAGGAGTCAATTTTATCCTTCCACTGGGGCATCTAAAAAATCAGAAATTTTTTACTTTTTGACTTGGGCAACATTTTTAATTTGAATAGTGTTATTCTTTGAACTGAAGCAATAGGTACCTCGCTTCAAAGAGGGGCAAAATGTAGACACCGAAAAATGTCCTTTAAATCAATGCCATACACTCAAAATAAGTTTATTAACATCATTTCCTCTTTATCTATCATCTTTTCACTTAATTGATTCAATTAGCCTAGCTAATTAATTAATTGCATCATTTTCGTCTATTTGGCCTAATTAATTAAATTGGGTTAACTCATCTCTTTTCATACTAACATTTCATCTTGTTAAATTAAATACATCAAAATATTTAATTTAGTCCCCTAAGTCATCTTATTTAATTAAATAACCTTAAGTAATTTAATTAAATATCATTTCATCCCCTCCCCTATTTATTAAATCATTTAATTTAATAAATCTCTTAATTCTTCTAATCCCTTAATTGCATAAATTAAACTAATTATTCCTCTAATCAAAGGGAATATTCCTATGGAATATTCTTTATCCTTTTTGCACAATTAAAACTTTGTTTTAATTTGTAAAATCATCTTTTTCCTCACCCTAATCGAATATTCTAAGGAATATTCCCTCTCCTCCAATCAACTCACTTAGCTTCAAAAGCAAGTTAACCCAATTACCTCTTTGGCAAGTTACCTTTGACTTGTGTGAGTAGGTCAAAGTGTGTTTGTTTAAGGTAATTGTGAGCCTTTAATTAATCTTCATCTTGCTTTCTCATCAGTTGATGAGAATCCATGATCCATGTCTCTCATCTCTTCCATTCTCAACTGTTGATTAAGCTTTTTGATCTCAACCATTCATTCTTCATTTTCTCTCATATAAATAGATCACTATTTGGAGACAAATGGATCCATCTTTTATTGCAAAGTCATGTTGTTGAATTTACTCACATCCATACTCTCAATTTGCACACATTTAGCTTATTTTTAGTTCATTTTAGTTGCATAAATAGCTTCAAGCTTTGAGTAATGGCTTCCATGCATCCATCTTAGTTTGTAAATAAATTAGGGTTTTCATCTTTTAGCATCATTTTAGCTTAAATTAGCTTAGATTTCTTACCAATTACATAATTAGATCATTTATAGCATAGAATCATGGTAACTTAGCTTGCATCATGTTCATTTTGTGCATAATTTAGGTTTTTCATACACCAAACATCATGGTTTCATCGATTCTCTTCCATAGAATTGACTGAAATAAGCTCACTATCACGGGATTGGAAAAGGGTTATTGGTCCACATCAATGTGACACCAATTCCACAAGATAAATTTCAATGGATTAGAGTAGATGTTTTCTTTAAAGCTTTCATAAGATTAACATGTTAGGTTTCTTGATAAAATGTTTACTTCTAATTTTGATTGACTGATCTTGTTGAGTTTCAAGTATTGGTTGCTTCGTTATGCTTCGATTCTTCATGGATCAAGCATAATTCGACCCATAATCGGTATCCTCGCATCGACAATTAGTAATGTGAACAATAACATTTAAAATAATAAAAAAATAAAGGCATTTTTATTATAACTAGGCGAATGATGCAAATAACTATTTTGATGCAAAAACAACAAATCTGGAATGTAACCAACAAATCCAGACTTTAGAAATAGATTGATCAAAGTTTTGTGCACTTGTGATATAAATTTGGGGTTGAAAATGGAGGGCCAAGTTTCCCAGGGTGACAATGTCCTTATGACTGAGTTTCATATTTTATTTCATAATGCTCTGGAGCTAGGTCAAAGCTTTCTTTCCCCAAGTGTCACACTATTGGATCATCATTAGGTATCAAGATAACTGAGTTTTCGTATGTTGTCAAGTTGTAGGGTTTGAATGCAATAATGAATAATTGACCTTCAAACTTCTCCTAATCTTCTTTAGATCTAAAACTTGTACATTTAAATAGAGGAGAAGGGTTGTGCGATATAGGGGCTTGCCTTAGTCAAAACCCATGGTTTGTCCACCTCCACAATGGAAATGTAAATGAAAGAGACCTTATCCTTTTGAGGGGTATAGGATAAATGATAGATAAATGATAAATCAACAATGGACTACAACTCACCATTCAAAAGTGGCTTCCTTGAAGGACTGAAGTCAGAAACATCTCCTCAAGGCTTGATTGGTGTTTGCTTGATTTGCTTGAAGACCTACAGGGTTTAGATCTCACAAATAAAATAATAACATAAACATGAACAAACTCACATACACTTTGACATGATGCTTTGATATTGAATTGTTGCGATAAATCTACTCTTGACTTGCTTGATAATAATTCTTGCTCAATATTTCTCCTTAGTTTTCAAATGGTAAAATGACTAGGTATTATATGAAATTAATCTAATTCCTCAAAAATTAAATCTTGATAGCCGATATTTGACATTGGAAATTCAATTAATAAAATACCAACTCTAACATATTAAATTTTGGAGGCAAAATAGGTGGACCAAGTCGCTTAGGGTGACTTAGTCCTTGCCCTATTTTGTAGCATGTAAGGTATCATGGGAAAAATATTAAATGCGTGCATTGGTTTTCTACATTTTATTGATAATTATCCAATTGGGATATACAATGCATAATTTAGGAAATCAGGTGTATAATTAGGTCCATGCACTTAAGGAGATCAAAACATAATGTGAAATTGTTAAGGGTGACAATTTATGACACTAAATTTAGCCCCCACTTTAGTGAGAGTATGAACTTACACTCAAAATCACACTAAAGTAGAAAATATGCCAAGAGGGGTCTAAATTGACAAAGGGCTTCAAAGAAATCTTATCTCATGGAATGCCATGTTTAACAAAATGTTGTGAAGAGATGTTATTTCATGAAAGGCAATGATTGTAGAATCTATGCAAAAAGAGATTTGTTGAAAAGGCATAAGAAACTTTCAAATGAATGTAATTCAGAGATGTAAAACTAAATTCCATGACCTTTACCAACATCCTCACAACCTCTAACAAAATAGGGAAGCACAAACAATTCACTTGAACTATTTGACTGAATGCCTCAATGAGATGCCATCTCATGGACACAATGAGTGTAGGATCTACACTAAATGGATTTATTTGAAAGGCTTTAGAAACTCCAAAAGTGCAATGACTGGTGCAAAGCCTCCCTCCACGACCTATTCCAATATCCTTCTTGCTCGCACCATAGAGGGATTTGGGAGGGGTGATGGGAAAATTTGGAACAAATACAACTACCAACAATGACTTTAGGGTGTTCAGTATTTAAATATAATGATATAAATCCAAAACCCAATCCCTTTGTTTTAAGCATGAAGGATTCTTCCATAGGTCAGCCAAAGTTATATATTGTAGTGTGTGACATAGCCCAAGCATGTGATTGTTGACTAGGATAAGCTTCTTGATGTGATGAAAAATATTTTGCAAAAGGGAGGAGTATTTTATATAGAGATACACATGGGTTTTATGCACAACAAAATCAGTCAAAGTTTCTTATGAAATGGGTTCTATTGAAGAGAAGGGTACAAACTTTACAAAATTTGCAATAAGGAACCATTTTTCCAAGAACTCACAAGCAATTCTCATGGATCAAGAATTATTTACAAAGTATGAAGCATGATGAATTATTAGGCCTTATGTATGAGCATGTCAAGAGAAATATCTTATAAATAGGTTCTCTCTTCTACATACAAAAAGTTGGTATACCGCAATGAAGTGTTCTTTCCTCTTTGCTTTGTTCATTTTATTATGGAGATCAAGATATAAACAAGAATTTTCCTCGATTGAATCATATGTGTATACAATAAACAAACCATTATTTTTTCTAAGAATTTTTTTTAGTTAAGGGAGAGGGGCCTATAGTGGGCCACCCTAAATTTGTGCTTCTCAAAGTTGTATGTGAAAATTTCAAATCATTCCCAAATTTATACAACTTATTTGGCAAGTCCCCTACTTATAAAAATTGGTTTCAAGGCCACATCATCAAATATGATGCTACATTAGCATGATTTTTTTCAAGGTATCCAAAAAGGCCCAAAAAAAAGGTGAGATAGTGGGTCACTAAGTCATGTATTATTGGTGCTTGATCTGGCATCACATGATTTGTCAATTTGTGTACTTTATGGATAATTTTTTTTTGCAATTGGATATTAAGTGTAAGTTTATTGGATATTAAACCTACCTAGTATGGGGCCCACTCAGGCCTACTTCTATACCCACTATTGGACCCCTACCCACTATGGGCCCCTTTCCCTTAATTAAAAACTATTAAGTGCTAAGGTATGCAACCAAGGTTTTCTTGTTGGAGATACAAACACAACTTTATTCGAGGAAATAGATAAGATCTTTGATATTACTACAAGACATTTGTATTTCTTGTGAACATAGGTAGTTCTAGGTTTCGGGATGCAAATGTTGTTGGGATTATAAATGCACACATGATATTAATTTAATGTTGTTTTATTTTAAAGAAACATTAATTCAAAGGGTTTATTATTATTTCAATTGGGGAAATTTAAAGTTGTTTATATTTGCTTCAATTAAAATAATTTAGATAAATTAATTAATTTCATGAGTTAATTAATGTATTTTGATATTTGCAGGTACTTTTTGAGATTGGAAAGATGATGAACCAAAGTAGTTAATGCTTGAAGATTTGAAAGTGATGAGGTGATTACTAAGGCTTTGTGGTTGAGATGATTAAAATTAGAAATTGATGGTGCTACTTGGCGTGATTTTTGGAAAAAGATGCTTCTTTACATAATACAAAATGGAGAACTTAGAGTCAAGCTGGAAGTTTGAAACTGCCAATTGAAGTTGACTAAATTTGAATATGACCTGAAAACAAAATATGCCTTTTGTGGAATAATTGTATGATGCAAAAGCTTCACTCTTGCATGTATTGTTTTGTGGTAAATATCTATTTTTTGAGCTATTTAATGTAAAATAAGGCTCATTTGAAGCATTTAGACATTTGGTTAGAAGGAAAATATTAGATAGAAAGATAGAGGTTTAGAAGTTTTAGAATAGTTAGGTAGTAGGTTGAGTATATTTTTTTGCATTCTTAGTTTTAGATGAGTTTTTTTTAAGACATAAGTTTATGTATACTAGTTAAAATTGTTGGAATTATAACTATTGGCTATTTGATTAAACCCAATCAAGTCACTCAGACTTAAACTATCTTCAGATTATGCTCTAGAATGACATTTTTCCTATTATCTATTTGATTTAAAGCTCTTCAAAGGAATAAATAAAATTTAATTTGCTATGAGTTTGTGTTGCAATTGATGAAATGCAATATGCTATTGATTTTGCATGAATGTAACTAAATGCTAAAACTATTCTTTTTGAAGTTCGAGTTTATTGTATAAATCAACATTCTTTTCTTTCTCACATCCCTAATCTATCTTTTGATTTTTCTTTATCCTTTGGTTAGAACAGGGTTTATATTAGTGTTCAACCTTGCAATAACCAAGAAATGAATAACCAACAAGCCCTCATTACAACCTCATTGACCACTCAACAAAGACAACATAGAGACCTTGGAAGGTTCAATGGTTCATAATTCACAATCTTGTTGTTTTGCATGTGTCAATTTGACTATCAACATAAATGGCACTAGAAGGAGGGCTGTGTAATAATTTTTGGTTAGTTGCATAGTTGGAGTGGGTTATATCTTAGGAAAATCTAGCTCCTATGGGTATCTGTTTGTGTATATAGGGATTATTCATGAAATACCTTATCACACACACAATAGGCTTCCTTTATTTTTCCCTAACAATGGAAAAATTGCTTCAAATCATGTCATAATTTGTAGGGATTTATTGATTTTTTCTCTAGGTTCAACATGAAGACATTGTTTGTTAGTTGTTCGTCAAAACGTTTCAAAACATTTCAAGGTGCAACATGGTAGTGGTATGCCAATCTTCCACCAAATCCTATCTATTCATGGCTATAATTAGAAATATTATTCATAATTAAATTTGATCCTTATGTGGGTGCACAAGACCCATCACTCCAATTTGCATATGTGAAAAGAACACCACTGGAATCAATTTACCAGTTCACTCACAAGTTCCTTTTTACATGTATCATCGAGTCCAAGCTTTTTGAATCTAGTTATTAATGATTATATGTTAAAAGAACATTATTATTGGGGTTTTAATGCTTCATTGGAAGTGAAAATTAGACATTATGGTCAGGTTACCACCCTATATCATACATTTAACCAAGGTCTCTTACTAGCACAATCTAGACATAACATTAGAGGTGCGAGTAACCAAAATGAGAATTATAATGCCCTCGTGCTTGCAAGCTGCCACTTTTGCAACCTAATGCTGGTTTATCCACTATACCCACCCAAATGCAATCATTCTCACCAAATAGCTACAACATTCTGGATTTTCCAAGCATCCCATTCTCTAACTCTTTAAATTTGGTTAGCCCCATGCAGACCAATTTGGAAGTTAGTATTTACAGAACTCAACCATGGAGGAAGTGTTTCACCCTCTAATGAAGTTTTTATGGCATTGTCATCTACTTTCAATCATACTCCAACACAAGATGCATTAAATCGTGATGAAATTCTAAGCCAAGAATTGGATGAATAGTTACATCATTTTGATGGTTTATTTGAAAAAGAGTATGAAATAGATTTGAATTTTGAGCATAATGAAAAGATCAAGCTAGAGTCTAATTCAGGTGAAGATGTTAATGTTAAGACAATGTTGAAAGAAACAAAGCATCAACAAAAAACTGTTGCCATGAAAATTTAACAAATAAAGAGTTTTCTTCCAACATTTTGGACAATTCTTTTGAGCAAGATGTACATCAATATGAGGAAGGTACAATAGATCATGATTTATTTTGGGTAGATATTCCACTTGCAAAAAATCAATTAAACGAGAAATTGAACAAATTAGGTGCTCTGGGGCTGTCAAAAATCACTATGTCAGATGGATGTATGATACATTGGACAAGTCAACATTGTGAGATAGATTGTTGTGCTTTTCTTGGAAGCATGGATTTATATTTGAAGTGGCTGATTACTATCAAAGAGGTATTCATTACCATAGATCAGTGGAAAAAAAATCCACTTGATGAGGAAGATGAAACAACTAGCATACACAAGGATGATAATGAATCCATCCAAAATGATGAAAGCAACTATGAGAGCATATATCTAGCTTATCTCCATTATTTGATGACCTCAAGCCTTGCCTTGAATTGGACTTGTTGATTGATAAATATTCTCCATCTTGTTCAAATTTCCTAGATGAGGAAAATTAATTTATTGATAGGTTCATAGATTCTTTCATGATCATCAATAAGGAAGAAACATCCTTTGACGAGTTGACACAAGGAAATGACCTTGTTGATTTGAATGATAAACAAATTGAAAGAGAGAACATCTGTTTAAATGAGATTACAGATGGATTTTGTTGCGAAGGATAAGAAATTGAATGCCAAATTGATTCATCAAAAGAAGAAGGTTATTTATGGATGTCCATATCGGTCAAGTGTTGCCTAATAGTCAACTAGATCAGACTTACATTTGTCATGAAGATGGATATGATTTTAATGCTAACAAAATATTGACATGGGTGAAACTAACTCTTTGTTGCAGCGAGGAATTCATGATGGGATTCAAATGGATGAGGAAAAAGAATGCCAAAAAGACTATCAAGAGGTTGCCCCAAAAATTGAATCAATTCAACATGACGAGGAGAATGAAATGGGGAAATAATTTCCTGGTTTTGATTTATGCATTTTAATGATTTGTTTGAAGAAAATCCTTGTTTATCATGCATTGATGAATATGAGCTCAATGGTGATGAAATGGATGCTAATTTGCACATTCTTCTTGATGATATGCAGGAGAATGAAATGGGGAAGTATTTTCCTAGTTTTGATTCTATGCATTTGAATGACTTGTTTGAAGAAAATCCTTGTTTATCATGCATTAATGAATATGAACTTAATGGTGATGAATTAGATGTTGATTTGCGCATTCTTGTTGATGTATACAGGAGAATGATGAAAGAAATGTTTTTTCTCATGAGAGAGAAGTTTCATAGACTTCACAAATTCATAATTGAGATGATTTGCAACTCAATCCATCTAATGAGACTGAGAGGATTTTCGACCTCATGTTCAAGTTGAATACTATGTTGGTCCGTAAGTATTCCAATTGCATAATAAATAGGTCACTTTATGTGATTCATCATTTTGGTTCACATTTTGAGGTAATTTGCTTTGATTTCTTGTTGGCTTAGGAGATTGCTATGGTAGGTAAGGTGAACACTAAACAAATTTCTTTGAAGGCTGAGGAGGATAATTATTTAATTGATGATATTGGTACTTTGGAGAATATGATCAAAGCTAACAATCCTATTAAAAATGTGTATTGGTTTATTGCTTGAAACTAGTGTTGGTGATGATAAAGATATGCATGAAAAAACTTAAGCCGTGTTCTGATATCTTGAATAATAATGATACATCACTAATAGATGTTGTTTCTTTTGACATGCGTGTACCTAAATGAAATGGAGTGTTGTTTCACAAGATGAGACCTCAAGAAGATGACATCATACAATATGAGCATGTTGAACTGCAATTGGAAATCCTCTAAATCAGGTGGCATCTTTTCATTATCCGCAGTATTTTGATGATTTTTAGTTTGATTATGATGGGGAAAATAAGACATGTTTTTGGATCAATCATGATAAGATAGAAAATCCAAAAAAAATATTTTTTCAAGCTTCATACCCTTAGAATGAATTTATTTTGCTTGAACTTTACATTTCTGAGTACAAAGGTGAACTTGCTAGGATTAAAACCTTCTCTAGTAAGTTAGCACTTTTGCACACATTGAAAAATCAGTCAAGCGGATGTCCAATTTTTTGCAATTTTATGTTTTTAGAGCTCAACTTGGAGTTAGTTTAGGATTATGATAGTTATGTGTTAGTTTAGATTGGTTTGGTTTTCTTTTTTTTTGGTTGCTTTTCATTTTGTTTCTTTTTTTTGTGTCTTTTTTGTATTTGTTTTTGTTTTTGGATTTTCTATTTTTATTTTTGTTTTTGGTCTTGGGTTGTTTTGTTTGTTGGTTTGCATTTTGTTTCTACTAGTTCGTTGTGTCTGTGTTCTCATTTTGTTTTTCTTTCTCTTTCCTTTTCCTTTTCTTTTCTTCCTTTGAGGTTCCTCTCCTTAAAAGTGGAAACTAAGTTTTTATATGCAAGTCATGCTGAAGGGTGAATTTGTTGGGGGTTTATCGTTTGTAAATTTTCAAACACCTGTTCAATCAATTGCCTCAAAAACTTTAATTTAACTTCATCCACTCCAAACTTGGGAATGTTATCATGAATTAGAATTTGGTGCATTATAAATTTTCTAGGGAGTCTTTGAAAATCTAGCACATTCTGCACATCTTAAGAAATCCATTAGTTAGTTTATATTGAGTGGGGATAGCTCTATTCCAAGTGAAAAATCTAAAGGGTTAGATTTCTTTCACAATGTCCACCATGGTTCTCAACCCACTACTTAGGCTTCACTACTTGAGGATTGAGGAAAATAATAAAATATGCTTCAAAAGAATCAATATCTAAGAAAAGAAGGAAAATAAAAAAATAGACTCAACTAGCAAGGGTGATTCAAGTATCTCTACTAGGGCTATGGATGCTTGGCTAGCAATAGAGCAATGCTTAAAGAGAACTAGAGGTATCATTGTGAGGGCTTTGTGCGCCTAGTTGGCAGCAAAGCTATGTTTAGGACATCATTGCAACACATTAAAAATATAACTTAAAACTATGTAACTTGGGTAGAGATTACTCCATTTTTATCATAACGACACTTATGGAAGGGAATAAACCATCTACACACACAAATAGATTTTAGTTTTTCCTTGGATCTTTGTGGTGTCCTTGTTTGAATTATGTTTTCACTTCTTAGGTTGCCTTGAATGGGTATAAATTAGATATTTTGAGTACTTGGAGGGTTGCGTGTTTCAAAATTCTTAGAGAATTTTCCTAGTCGAGTCGCCATTTGTTATGCCCTACATACACACCCCAAATTTTCACTTGCCAAAGTCGAGGACCCCCTCTGTTTCTCTTCATTTCATTCTTTTGTTTTGTTGTGTTTTTGCTTTGTTGTTCTTTTTTATCTTTTCCCCTCTCTTGTTTTTGTTTCGGTCTTCGTCCCATATTTTCTCTCAATTTTTGGTTCTTGTCCCAGAGTTTTCTGAAACCCCGAGACCTTTGGCTTTGTTTCCCTTTTTCTTCCTGGTGAGTTTCAGGTCTTGAATCAAATTTTGAACCTTTTTATAAAATATTTGGATTTGATTTGGATCCCCTACCCACTCTGTTGTCTTGTCTAGGACCCAAGATCGAAAATAAACTTTAGACCTTATGCAATGGGGTCCCAGTCCATTTACTATTCCTAGTCCTGACCTATTTTTCCTTGTTTTAGTCTCAGGGGTGTTTGTTTCCCCAAGACCATTTTCAGTTCTTCTTAACGAGGTCTGGATCTGATTCAGATCCCCGACCCCAACTTGTCTCCTTTTTCTTCACGTTTTAGAACTTCGAAAGGGTTTTGGACTTTTGTCCAGGTTCCCTTCGGAGTCCCGACACCGCCTCTCCATTTTGGTTTTTGGTCTTCTTTGGTTCTTTTTGATTTTCACTTGGGTTCTTTGGTCAATAGAGTCACAAAATACAAAAATAAATAAATTCAAAAAATAAAAAATTAAATAAACTTAAAAAAAAATTTAAATATTAAAATTTAAACAAAGAAAATAAAAAAGGGTTCTCTTGAGACCACATTGGGATCCAAAATTAAAATGTCTCGGGGTGACTTGGTTTCCCCACCTCGCTCATAATGTTATGAGGAAATGAATTTTCCTTGCCCTCATGCAAATTAAAATCCCACCTTGGAGAAGGATCTTGCTGGTGCACAAAAGGAATGGTCCCAAGCCATTTGAAGACTTTAGGACCCATAAAGTAACAAAGGGCTGGGGAGACAAAAAGACTCCCGCTCTTGCCTCACATAAGATAAGAGTCTGCGAGGATTGAAGAATCCCCTGCCCCACATGAAAATTGTTTGACAGAGGGCTTCAAAAAAATCTTACCTCATGGAATGCCACAAAGAGATGTTATTCATGGAAGGCAATGATTGCAAAATTTGCACAAAAGATATTTTTGAAAAGGTGTAAGAAACTTTCAAACGAATTCAATTCATAGAAGTAAAACTAAATTCCATGACCTTTACCAGCATCCTCATGACCCGTAGCAAAATGGGGAAGCACAAACAACACACTTGAACTGCTTGATTGAATGCCTCAAAGAGACGCCATCTCATGGATGTAATGATTGCAGGATCTACACCAAATGGAGTTATTTGAAAGGCTTTAGAAACTCTAGAATAAATGAAATGACTGGTGTAAAGCCGCCCTCTACGACCTACGCCAGGAACCTTCTTGATCATGCCATAGAGTGATCTAGGAGGGGTGACGGGAAACTTTCGAGCACATGCAATTACCAACAGAGGATTTAGGGTATTCAATATTTGACTAAAATGATATTAATCTAAAACTCAAGCCCTTTGTTTTAAGCATGAAGGATTCTTCCACATGTATGCCAAATTTATATATTGCAATGTGTGACATAGCACAAGCATGTGATATTGTTGACCAGGATAAGCTTTTTGATTGATGCCAAATATTTTGTAAAAGAGAGGAATATTTTATACAAAGATACACACAGGTTTTATGCACAACAAAATCTGTCAAAGTTTCAAATTGTTAGGCCTTATGTATGACCATGTCAAGAGAAATGCCTTATAAATAGGTTCTCGCTTCTCCATAGAGAAAGTTGGTATACCGCAAGGAAGTGTTATTTCCTCTTTTCTTTGTTCATTTTATTATGGAGATCTAGATAGAAACAATATTTTTCCTTTATTGAATCACACACACAAGAAACAAACCATTATTTCTTCTAAGACAACACTTAGAAAATTGTTTAGTTAATGGAAAACTGTTAAGTGCTAAGGTATGCAATCAAGGTTTTCTTGTTGGAGATGCAACTACCACTTTATTTGAGGAAATAGATAAGATCTCTAATATTACTTCAAGACATTCATTTTTCTTGTGAATATAGGTAGTCCAGGTTCGGGATGCAAATGTCGCTGGGATTATAAATGCACACAAGATATTAAGATTATAAATGCACACAAGATATTAATTTAATGTTTTATTTTAAAATAACATTAATTCAAAGGGTTTATTATTATTTTAGTTGTGTAAATTTAAACTTTATTATATTTGTATTCAATTAAAATAATTTAGATTAATTAATTAATTTCATGAATTAATTAATACATTTTGTTATTTTGCAGGTACCTTTTGAGATTGGAAAGATGATGAATCATATTTAATGCTTGAAGATCTAGAAGTGATGAGGCGATTACTAAGGCTTTGTGGTCAAAATGATTAAAAGTGGAAAGTGATGGTGCCACTTGGCATGATATTTGGAAAAAGATGTTGCTTTACATCATGCAAAAAGGAGAACTCAAAGTCAAGTTGGAAGTTTGAAACTGCCAATTGAAGTTGATTAAAGTCGAACAAGAGCTGAAAACAAAATATGCCTTTTGTGGAATAATTGCATGCATGCAAAAACTTCACTTTTGCATGTATTGTTTTGGTGGGAAAGATCTATTTGTTGAGCTATTTAATGTAAAATTAGGCTCATTGAAGGGGTTAGAAATTTGGTTAGAAGGAAAAGATAGGATAGAAAGCTAGAGGTGTAGAAGTTTTAGAATAGTTAGGCAATAGGTTGAGTAGATTTTTTTGTATTCTTAGTTTTAGATGAGTTTTTCTGAAGAATCGGTTTCTGTACAACAGTGAAGCTTGCTGGAATTGTAAATGTTGGATATTTTATTAAACCCAATAGAGTCATCCAAACTTAAACCATCTTTAGATTATGCTTTGGAATGACATTTTTCCTATTATCTGTTGATTTGAAGCTCTTCAAAGGAATAAATAAAGTTTTATTTGCTATGAGTTTGTGTTGTAATGGATGAAATTTGCTATTGATTTCACATTGAGAATGAATGTAGTTGTATATTGGCTACATGCTTATTTATTTTATAGTTTCTTTTAGAAGTTCCTTAAAGAATAACAATTCTGGCTAATTGGATAAATCAACATTATTTTCTTTCTTGCATCTCTGATTTATCTTTTGATTTTTATTTATCCTTTGGTTAGAATAGGGTTTAGATTAGTGTTTGATCTCACAATAACCAAGAAATGAATAACCAACAGGCCCCTTGAACATTATAACCCCATTGACCACTCAACAAAGACAACATAGTTGTGACCCAATTCCTAAGACCTGAGTAGGTGATCGATTTCATGATCATTCATTTTTTTCAAGAGAGGAGAGGTTAATTCCAATCTTTCCTGTGTTGCATTTGTCAATTTGGCCATCAAGAGTATGCTCTCCCCTCACGCTTCATGCAATCTTGGAGATCAAAAGTGTCAAATGTATCTTTCCCTTTAAGAGGCCCATTTACAGATTTCATCACCCAAGGGACAACCTCAACCACGTATTCTATTGGGGTATAGAAAGGGAGGAGAGTGAAATGAATACCTCATGGATTATCCATTGTCATGTATGGCTAAGACCCAAGACCTTGAATCAATTGAGACTTGTGGGGTAAAGAGTCTAAGAGAGACCCTCCTAGCTCAAGAATTTGTATATGGTCACTTTGTTCATGGAATCTCCCCTAGTGTGCCTATATATAGTAGCCTAAGGACTTTGACTGTCAATTAGTGTGGTGCAAGGAATGCATATTGTAACTTGAAGCAACTCATGATGTAGCTCTAGATGTCATGATAGAACTCATTAGGGTAATACATGTAATCTCTCCTTGGTAATGAAATTCATGTGTATGCAATTGTCCATTTCTATCCTACATTTAGTAGATGGTATTAGCCTTGTGCTACAAGCCTACACTAATTTTCACTCCCACATAAATAGTCTTAGGGAGAGTGAATGTAATTGACATGTCTTCATGTGTCAATTGAGTGCATATCTTTAGCCCATAGTCCAATTTGTGTCTTTCCTATTTTCTTTTATGTTTATTGTTTTATTCCTCTTACTAAGTAGTCCAACTAGTCAAAAAATTCACTCTATCTTTCCATGATTCTATTCCCCCTTTAGTGAATCTACTCTATATTTTGGTGGGTTTTCTTTGTTAAACTTTCCCATCACCAAATAGTCTAAAATCATTAGTGTTATTCAATGAATTTATCCCCATATTGGTGGATCCATTGTGTCAATCATAAAATGTCTTTGTTGGTCAATTAATCTATTGTTGTAAAAATATTGTCAAAAACCTAGTTTGGCATATTTGAGTCTAAATCGAGGAATATACTCCATGTTTTAGTAGATTTGTTTCTCTTCAAGTTTTTGAACTAACATAACTTAAAAATTGTCAAACTTTAGATTAGATAATTCATTCCCAAATCAACAAGTATGCTCTATGGTTTGGTATATTTGCTCCCATACAAAAAATATAGAGAAAATTCTTAGTTCCAGATGAAAGGTATTGGTCTCTTGAGTCCAAAAATACAAGTGAATACTTTTTGTGCACCATATGCAATCAAAATAAGTTATTTTGTCACCTCGAACATCACAAATTGAGTTAAAACCTCACCCTCCCTAAAAAAGGACATAGTTAAACACCTCAAATCAATTCTTATATCATCTAATATCACATATCCAACCTCAACAACTCAATCAAGATCCTAAATAATAATTAAATCACCCATTTTAAACCTTTATTGAATTTTTTTCCTATCTCAAGTTAGTAACTTATTATCGAAACTATTTCACGTCGATCCAAAGGTATATTTTTCATCGACATCTCATTTGCTTGAGAACTTAGCCTATCTCAAGTAGGGAAAACCATCCATACAAACTTTAACATAGGATCTTGATCATAGTTAAGAGGAGATAATCAATGACCAATCTAATAATCACTCCACTAATTTCACTATGTCCTTTCATTTTAGGAGACATCCAATCAAACTTAACTTCATCCAACCAACCACATCCATGTAATTCACCTTCATTCCCATCACATTTTTGTAGGCCAAATCCACATGGGGAAGGTGTATAAACCATTCCATGAGGATAGGACTGTAATTCATAAAATTAGAACATTATGTCATTATGGAGTTAATGAATTAAAGTAACCACAATCCTACAATTTACTACTCAAGTGTAATCCCAAATTAATTAATAAAGAACAAGCAACATGAATTCAAATGAATAATGCATTTACCTCAACCATGTTGTTTTGAATTGCCTCCATTGTACCTTTTCGCTTGCTTATGCTCTTAGAATTTGATATGTGCTTCTCTTGCAAAAAGCTCAAGTGTGTGTGATGATCGCAATGACGCAAAACTCCAAAGTTTGTGGTTAGCCATCAATGTGAGGTGAGGGTTGCTTTTATAGAAATGGTTGATTTGAATGAATGATCCAAATCAAGAGGTGATTGATTGAGATCAAGGGTCAAGAATCCTTTGAGAGAAATTGATTGCCCAGTTAACTGACTGCAGGATTCCAATTAACAAGTTGCATGAGGAATTGATTGAAGTGTTAACTAATACTATCAATTATTTAACCAAAATGATTGATTCAAAGACTTGAAGTGAGTGGGAGTAAAGTGAATTGATTGATCAGTGAAGTGGATAATCAATCCCATTTGATTGAGAGAGAGTGTTAGTTATGTTTGAGGGAATAATGCATGATATAATTAATTAATTATTGGAGGAACTCGCAAGCAAAGATTGATTAATAAATAAGTTTATTTATTAATGTATAATGTTGAGAAAAAATAGGAAAATTAAATAATTAATTTAATTATTTAATTTAGAAGTGGGAAAGTGGATTAATTAAATAATTAAAGACAATTATTTAATTTAAGAAGGGTATTGATGTTTAATCAAACATTTAATGATAATTATTTAATTAAGATAGAATAATGAGTGTAGTTAGCAACATAATTAAATAAATAAGGTTTATATAATTAACTAGAAAGATTGATGTTAATTAGGATATAATTAAATAAATAGGATTTATTTAATTAGTTAGAAATGGTGAATTATAATGAATTAATTAAATAATGTAAAATCACTTAATTAATAGTAGAATATGATATTGATAATAATTAAATAAGAAGGTATTATTTAATCATTAGAGAAAAATGATGAAAATTAGTAAAAAGGTGTTGCTCGCAAACTAGGACAATTTTGGGTATATACATTTTTCCCCTCTTTGATACAATGTGTTTTTATAGTGTTGTGTCAAAGAAAATACAAAAAATGATGCTCAAGAGTTGCCCCAGTGACGATGGGATAGGATGGTGTCCTCTAAAAAAAAATTTGCAAATTTTGAAAAAAAATACAATTTGGGAAATTGTTTTGACAAGTCAATTTGATAGTGTTGAATGTGTTGGTAGCGAAAGATTTTGATTTTAGGACTTCTGAGGTGTCTGTATTTGCATTTGAAGTTCAAAGTTGATGCGCCTAGTTATAAAGGAGGCTCAAAAATCCCACCCTAAGGTCTATAAATAGGACCTAGGGGGTCCAAAAGAGTCATTTGTGTATTTTAGTTTTAGAAATTTAAGAGCTCTAAGAGGAGATTTGGTGAAGGATCCCTATAAAGAGGTCACTCGTTCCAGTTGCTAAACACTGTGAATATCGAGTTAGGACCTTTCGGCAGCCTGAGGGATTAAGCAATGTGGTATGTGACCATTCCTTTCTTAGATTTTTTTTCCATTTTTTACTAGATTTTAGGGGTCAAAGAAGACCAAACAGATACAGTGCAACTTGTGCACCACATTTTCTTTCATGTTTTCCACATATGATGTACGTTTGCTGCATGTGTTGTGGTGCAACACAAGTGTCAAATAGAGTCACAATTGATTCTAGAATGTTTGTAAGTGTCTCATTCATTCCAACTGTGATGATGCACCACATACATAGGTTAGAATACAACATCTAATTTTCGGTGATGCATTTGTCTAAAAATGTGTTGCATTTGCTTAGCCTACTCACAATTGCATGTAAGTCACACAGGTAAGCCATATATGTTTGATAGTGCAACACATTTGACTGAAAATAAAATTGAGTCATTGTTTGATAAAATTTTATCTATGTAAAAGGTTCAAATAGGTTCATTTAGTCTTTTTGATTGACATAATGTGATTTTCTTGTGATCGTAGTTGAGATTTACACCAATTTATACTTGAGAGAGCCATCCTTAATTCAAATTGTGATATCATCTGAATGATGAGAAGATATATATTCTACATGTTTTGGGTCTATACCATATCAATTTTATGCCTATGATTCGGGCTAACTGAGGTTTTCTTACTGCTCTTGTTAAGAGGTGGCATTCAGAGATGAGCTCATTTCACTTACCCATTGGAGAGGCCATTGTTATATTAGAGGGCATATGGTATATTCTTCAGCTTCTTATCCATGTGGAGCATGTTGTTCATGATCTTAACCATGGAGTTGTTACTATCTAAATATGTTTCCATACTGATGATTTAGCTCTACTTGGTGTAAAGGATTACAAGATTCATTAAGACACACTAGTAAATAGATATGACCCGTTGATTGTTGTGATCTACAACATCATCAGAGGCATTATTATTCCAAATCGTCATGGACATGGATTCCTTATGACTAGTTATTAGGTTGCAGCCTAGGAGATAGATCAGTTACAACCAATATAGTGGGGTGCTTCGGTTGAGGTGACAGATACAAGTACCACCATAGAGTACGATGCATGGTGGGCCTAGCATAGGCCTACTCCATCTATAGATCTAGATGCGCATGCTCTTGTGGAGAGGCTTGGTAGAGGTCCTCGGGGAGATTGAGGGGGAGAGGTGATGATGGAGGTCAAGGTGATGGAAAGTGGGATGGTGTAAATGATGGGGGTGGTGGAGGAAAAGGACATAGGGAGAGGTGAGATAGGAGAGGAGAGATAGAAGTGGGATTCCATAACAGATATCGAGGTGGGAGGGGGAGTATTAGAGAGATGATATTCCTTACCAAGAGGAGGGGGTCAGAGCTACACATGTATAGGTAGATGTTGCTCCTCACTAGGAGGAGGTGCAGAGAGTACAATATATGGGAGTCGATGTGGAAATTAGGATGAATGTCGATATGAAGGAGGTTGGGAGGGAGGTGGACACAAAGGAGGTTGCTTGAGAAGCAACCATTGAGGAGGGCTTAGAGGATGTGCTGAACAAAGAGGGAATCCTTGATGCCATGGAGGAGGATGTAGAGGAGAGGCCATAGGACCCCCAAGTAACAAATTTATAGGCATAGCTGCAAGCTATGACAATACATGTTTAGGGGCTGTAGGCATAGGTTGTTCAATTGACCACTAACCATGACATGGAAGTTATATGGGTGTAGAGGGTTGAGCAACAGTCTCTCGATTTCATTTCTGCTGTCAACGGACCCATGGCTGATTTGGGTCACCAACTATATTAGCCCAGGTAAGAGACCCAATACTATAGAGATCTATATGAGGATACAATGCCACCCTCCTAGAGAGATCCCAACTACACTTAGAGTAGGTCACACTCTCATCGGCCACAAAGCAGTAGAGGGGTGTCCCAGTTTAGGGCATCTCATTATGGTCGGTCACCTCACCACTCTCACAGGGAGCAATCAAGGCCACATGATTCAAGTCATAGAGAGGAGAGGCCAAGACATTCAAAAGAGTCACTATCAGGTGACATGGGTAGCATAGGTTAGGCCTATTTTTGTATATCTAGACATGTATATTTTTTTATCGATCTTATGAGCTCCACATTTTTTATAGTATCATGATGTTTGTAAGTTATGACATATTTTTTTGGATATATATATGTGATACGTCATTTTTAGAGGTGATTACATGATGCATTTATATGCTATGCATGTTTCTATGTGATGGATGTTTATGGATGCATATGATGTTATGTATGATTTTATTTATGTATGGATGAATGTACATGATTTATGATTTATGATTATATGTATGACATGATGTATGGATATTTAATGCTTATGATGCTTATATGATTTGATTCCTAATGACATTTATATGTTTAGGACATGTTATGCCATATTTGATATGATGTTACATGGATGATGATTCTAACATGTGATGCAAATTTATCTATCTTTTGTATTTTTCTTATGCAGTATGTATGACCTATATGCACATGATTATTATGATGTTTTAACATGATTATGGATGCAAGATGATGTAGCTCATATATTTGTTTTTGTGTGTCATAGCACACCATTGAGATGACTACGGACTGGCAAAAGAAATGTTAGGTGAAAATGTTAGTAAGGAGTGAAGAAACTATTAGATGGGTTGTTCATCTAATCCAAGATTGATGTGATGATTGATAGTACTTGAGCTTTTAGCATTACATGTTTTTATCATCATAGAATGTTTTATTATGTGACAAGCCGATGTATGCACACCTAAGCATGAATTGCAAAGGAAAAATTTGTTTCCATTTGTCAAAAGATTATGATATATGGACAAGTGGAAAGTGTCCACAAAGTTGAGACAAACTTTGGTGACGTTAGTATCCATTTGTCAAATATTTAGACACATTAGACTAGAAGTGTCTTAATTCAGATAAGTGACAATAGAACCTTGTAGGAATATGTGAGGAAATTACCATAGAGCATGTTAATCCTACTGCAAGAAAGTGTTAGCTGACCTTTGAATTGCATAGGATGTTTTTATTATGCTAGATGGAATCCCAATCACACACAAGGACCTTAGTTGCCCTACTTCGTGTTACCAAGACAAACCACATAAAAATATTAATAGAAAGAAACATCATAATCCATCATTGTCACTTTAATCACTTGTGGATATCATTGAGCAGCTTAGGAGTATGACATAAGATAAATCAGATAAAAAGATGACTAAACTTGTAATGTCATTTTTCCTCCTAAAGTAGTTTAAGTGTTAGCAGCAAATTTTATTTAATAAATGTTAGACTTAAGGTAATTTACAAGATGTAATATCACTAAAATGATGTGAATAACTATTATAAATTAACCAAGGTAACCATAATATGTAATAATTAGACAAGGATTCTAAAGTAACTAATTAACATAGTAAATTGAATAACACATACATATAATTCACATATATTAATGTCAAAATCATTTAGAAAATAGTCGCAATATAGATATAGTAGCATCAATAGTTTTTATTACTTATTTGAATAATAACACTTGGAAAAGCCACTGTCACCATAGGAATATATCAGTGGTATTGGATCTTGCTATGGAAAAATTTAGGAGGAAACAGTTCCTTTTAGAGCACAATGTACTATGTGCTCCACATAAGTGTTGGTTCAATAAAACAATGCTCAACACAAGTGCACACCATGATCCAAAGTAATTACTCCTCATGTATACAACATGCTCTAGAGTTATTACTCAACATGCATACATCATGCTTCAGAGTAATTTCTCAACATGTATACAACATGCCTCATAATAACTACTCAACATGCATAACAACCCTAGCCAAAACAATCTCGGGTGTACTCTATACCCCGAGTTGGACAAATTCTATGTTCCCCCTTCTCCAATGCCCATAGCTCACCAAACCACTTTAATCTTCCTTGAATGTTCTCCATCCATGAATATCTTTCATGCATTTTCCAAGCCTCACATACAAGATTTATATATCCTTTTAAGGGGTGATTTCCAAACCATCACACCCTTTCATAAAGGTTTTGTTTTAATAATTATTCTTCCCCTTTTCTAAAAAGTGTTTGCATATTTTTTATTAATATCTCTTTTAACCAAGGGATCATATTATCCTTTATTTTTCTCTTCCTTTTAATTCTAAAGGGTTATATCATAACTCTTCTCTTGGGGAAAAAGTCACATAACAATTCTCCCCCTATAAATTAGTTGTTGTCCCCAGTAGCATGAGATACATCTACATCACAACTCAAAAAATACATAATTAATAATTGAAGAAATTGATATTGAATTTATCCTTCACAAATTTTCTATAGATATATAACTTTATCTACATCATTTTCTTCTTTTAATTCATATATCTATTTCTTTCATTAAATTTACAAGTAATTTCAAGATTTCTTTTTTTCAATCAAAATTATCACAAGAACTATAATACATATTAGGAACTTACAATCGAAGAAATTAATGTTATTATATATGTTTAATCACATGCATTTCAAATCTATCAATCTTCTCTCATGTAGCCCATTTTTTTTTGTAGAGATGTTTTAATCACTTACATGTAACTTCAACATTGAATTCACAAAATTATTGTCATGTTTTGACATAACATTTACCTAGTGAATGACATGCATTCACTCATCATTGAACTATAGTATATTCTATATAATCAAAATATATTCTAAGATGATAATCATGCATTCTGGACTACATAAATATCCTCTTTTCTATATGTCATGTATAATTGAATTGAAACAAGTCCAAAGTTACTCTAAAAGGAGTTCATATTTAAGACACATGTACAATTATTGGGTTGATCAAGTCCAATAATAAAGTACAATAGAATAAAACATGATAATCTTCCTAGGAATCTTAACATGAATACAACAATAGTAAATTATTAACATGTATAAAGCACTTCATAAAGAAACATCAAACCTAGTCTTTCTTTCATTTAATTTAATCCAAAGATGAATAAACTTTAATTAAAATAATAAATTGAGTAGATCATTTGACTAGATGAGTATTTTTAATTAAAATGATGATTAGGTCTAACTTTGATAGGCCCACAAAAAACCCTCTATCAAACGAACTTTGAAATCTTAGCACCCATCCTAAAATATTAACTATGTTAACTAGAATACACTTGGTATCTATAGCTAACTTATCCATTATTATTCCTTAGTCTTGTTGACACAATAAGTCCCATGTCCCACGAGATGAGACTCATTCAAAAATTTATTTCATTATTTATTTCTTCAAGTAAGGATGTTCAGTACAAGAAATCTCTAGTAGCCATCCCAAGACCATTTTTGTTGGGTTTCCCATTTTCATTCACAAATGTAGTTTGTTTATCAATTATCTATCAAAATATGATTAGCCTTGAGATCTCTATAGATGAATTCTAACTTGTGAAGATTAGTTAAGGCCTTCACTACATATTTTAATATTGTTACAACTATTGACTCTTCAAATGGACATCATCAAATGAAAATTTTAATATATTTGGTCAATTTATACATAACCATGTTCACACTGTGAAAGAGCAATGAGTATTTTTAAAAAAATTAGAGGTGGTCTCTCCCCTTGTAAAATTCAACACATCCCATGTCTCATCCTAAAAAGCATTATTTCATTCCTGCCAATGCATTTAAACAATGCAATATTTTTAAGGTTTAAGATGTAAAAATAGCTTGTCCCTATGGGTTTATATCCTATAATATGTTATTCTCAGCAATTCATTCCAAACATAATGTCAAATTTCCAAGTTTAAGATGTGGATATGAGGGCTTGTGGGTTATGGGAGGTCATAATGTTGGGTTATATTATTTTAAAATAATACACAAAGATTGAATTTAATTGGGTTAATGTTATTTGCAATCTCTCTTTTCTTATAAGAAAGACTAGTATACATTCACTCTTGGGAAAAGTCAACTTCTTAAGGAGGTTTATAATTGTGATCGATGACGTAGTATAGGCTAACTACACTTGATCCATATGGATTCAAAGAGTATTTAAGCCACTATGTATCAGTCCCAATAAGATCATTCAATGAAAACTAAACTAAGAAGTCATTAAAACTACCATATTAAAATATGAAAGCTTCACAGACATCTATTCTAATCCATTGAAACTTATTCTATTGGGGGAGTGGTGTCGCATTGACATGGAATGACGACCCTTTCCCAATTCCTTAGATACTGAGCTTGTTTCAATCGATTCTATTGAAGAGAATCGACGAAATCAATGAAAGATGTGTTGTAAAACATGATTACAACTAGATTAACATGATAAAATATAAGATGATCGATGCAAGTGTATGCAATCTATTCTAAATGTATGCAAGATCCGAAAGATTAAAACCCTAATTTCAAAATATGCTAAATGGATGCACCTAAGTTACCATGGAAACCATTAATGGATGTTCTAAGCTAATATGCATGTAAAATGACCTAAAATTCTTTTAAAACATAAAATGTGAGTGCAAGATGAGAGTGATTTTAACAACATAAGTTTACTATTAAAAGATGGATCCCTATTCAATAGACACAAGCTCTATTTATAGGACAGGCAAAATGAAATTGATGGCCAAGATCAAAAGAATCAATCAATAGTCATAATGGAAGGAAGATGGAGGCATGGATCATGGATTCCCATCAAGGGTTGAAAATGCAAGATGATATTTAATCAATGGCTTACATTCATCCAAACAAATACACTTTCAAAACTTGCACAAGAAGTCTTGTTAAAAGTTTGTTTCAAAAAGGAATATTCCATTTTTTCAAATGAGTGCAAAGGGAAAGAATATTCTATGAGAATATTCCATTTTTGGAGGAATGTGCAAAGGAGGAATATTGTCAAGGAATATTCCCTTGCAAGTAGGAGGATTAGATTAATTAGTAATTTGATAATTAAAATAAATTTTTAATTATGAAAATTAGGGGAATTAAATGATATTCATTAAATAAATAATTTAATGAAAAGGGGGAATATGATATGATATTTAATTAAATAGCTTTAGGGTTATTTAATTAAATAAGAGGACTTAGGGATTAAATTAGATAATTTGAACTATCCAATTTAACAAGATGAAAGGTCAACACAAGAGGGGGTGAATTAATTAATAGATGAAAATGATTATGAAATTAATTAAATATCTAGGCTAATTTAATCAATTAAGTGAAAAGATGATGGATTTTAGGACAAAATGATGTTAGTATATCATATTCGAGTGCATGATATCATTCTGGACATTTTTAAGTTTCTACAATAACAAAAGATATATCAACCATGATGAAGAAAACACGATTTATCAAATGGATTGAATAGGGTAAAAAAAGATTTCATAAGGACTAAGGAGCCATTGGTAGAGCTTGGTTTCCTATGTGCCCTAATTTTAAAATAATTTATATTGTTATGCTCTAGAAAACATGTCTTTAATTTAATTAATCAAAAGAATGAAGAGAATCCAGAAGTTCCAATTGCATTAATGAGTAATACCTTCAAAGATCATGAGATGAAATATTCACAACTACATAACATGTATATGTTGTAGTGAGAATGGTAAAAATAATATATGTTATCTTTAACTCTCATAAAAATATGTTTGTGTTTGATTTGTTGACGAAAATAATTCTCATGAGCAAGGGATGAATTCAAAGAGAGATGATTGGATTGCATTGTTTAGGAGTATGATCTTGATATCAAACCAATCAAATTGATTTGTAGGAGTGGATTATATCAACTCATAGTGATAGAGTATTGTGTCAATACATGACAAAATATGGACACTAAAAAGAGGGAAAGGACATGGATACAAGAGAAAATGAACTATTAATATTGTTTGTCATCTCTACAAATTAATGATACATGAACATGACATACTTCTAACATAGGGAAATTATCCAACTCATGTGGATAAGTAGCAAAGGATAACTTTAAATTGAAAGCACTTAAGTTCATTATTTTGAAAGATGTACCCTATAAGAGAGGTATTGATGGTTGTTGGCACATCCTTGAGGTGTGATAGGAAAAGCATTATTGATGATAAAGTTTGTGGTGGACATTTTCTTTAAAGGTGAAAACTATCAAAATCCCAAGAACACAATATTGTTGGATTACCATATTTCATGGTGCATATGAGTGGGGACAAAGTGTCAAACATGTCAACAATTTGCTGGTAAGCTTAAGTTTATTGATATTTTTTTTCTCAAGTTAGTCATTATATAAGCCCCTTTTCAATAATTGGGATTGAATTTCCTTGAACCCCTCGAATATTTAATGAAGTGGGTTGAGGCCATTCTAGCAAAACAAAAAAATTCACATGTGGTTTGTGATTTCTTGAAAGAGAACATCTCTCATGCTTTGAAGTGTCACACAAGATAGTGAGGTATGTGCATCAAATTTCTCTTAAGATCATATATTGAGGTTTTGTTTAATATGGGATAATTTCATCTCACTCGTCAAATTATTATGTGTAATGAAATCGAGGGCTAATTCTTCCAGAAAAAAAAAATAAAAATTGTTTCTATCATTCAAAAATTGGTTGGAAGTAATCAACAAAGTTGGCATAAGGATTTATGTGACGTCTTGTGGGAAGACCATGCTTAAGAGTCAAATTGCACATGTGATATAGATGTGGTGTTGTGTATTACCCTTGGACATACAAAGAAACAATGAACATGTAGGAGAGAAATAACTTCCACTCCCTAAGGAAGCAAAGAAGTAAAACAGACTAACTTTGATTGCATGATACAAATTTTCCATGCAGACTGGTAAATATGTTTTGGCTTCATTTATTTATGTAAACCTCTTTTAAAAAATATTAATGGCATTTTCTCCCACCAAACCATAACAAGAAATCAACTTATTATATTAATGTATCACAAGATATCTGCTCCAGAATTGAAGCCCATTTTGCATTCACGATGATGAAATAAGATGAGATAAATACCACACCTACTCCATTGGTGAAATCCAATATTCTGTTCATAGACAAATTCATGCAGACATTGGATGTGTAGCATTGCAACGTTCAATTTTATATATTTACATGCATAAAGATGTAGGGGGGCGGTACTACTCTAGATGTTGCCATTACGAGAAAGAAAGGAAAGTGTTGCCAATGAAAACAATGACAAGAGGAGATACTACTGGTTATAAATCTTGGAGCAAAAGGCACTATCCTGTACAAAATAGCTAACAGGATTCTTATGAGGAGACGCAACTTTAATACATAGGGGTATACTCTATCGTGCATACCTTTTGATTGAGATATAGAACCTAAATCTACCATTTTGTTCATATATTACCATCAACATTATGTTCTATATTCTTCCTATTCATCGATATATAAATTCTCATATATATATTCATGTATATTTGTTTGGTATATTACATATGTCAATTTTAAACCTTTCTAATACACATATTTTATGAATATTTTATTCAACAAAGATATTTTTACTGAAAGTTTTATAATCTTAAACATACTAATTTTTAACTATATTTTTGTTAATTATTCATATTATTCATGGGGTAGTTGACATGATTTTATTTTGAATATGGAACTTTGCATCTCAATCAAATGTGTGGGTTAAGACAACATCAATGACCACATAAGATATACAAGAGAATATGAATAGTAAGTGAATTTGAATAGTTTGAAGGGATATATGCATAACTAAGTGGATAGAGATTTCAAGAGAGTAAGCTAGGGATATGTTTAAAGTTAGAATTAAGATATGATTAAATGAATTATATATAGATAAAATTAAAAAGGATTATGGTGTTTTAAGTTGAGTCTAGGGAGTTCTCAAAGCAATATCAATTCTAAACAAGATTTTAAATTTGAATATAAAAACATTTAGATGATATAGGATTTTCAATAATTCAAATGAAAATATAGAGAAACAAAAATTAGCATATAAACAAAGCTTATAGTTTAGATCTTATAGAATCAGGTTTCATGACTCAAAGGTTAGGGAAAACATATAGTTTTAGACATACACAAGGAGCATTTTAAAACTTTAAAGATAGGTAGTTCTGATCATTAGGCTTTGATACCAAATGCAATGTCACTTTTCATCCTAACATAGTTTAAGTGTTAGCAACATATTTTATATAATAAATGTTTGACTTAAGGTAATTTATAAGATGTAATATCACTAAAATGATGTGAATAACTATTATAAATTAACCAAGGTAACCATAATATGTAATAATTAGACAATGATTCTAAAGTATATAATTAATATAGTAAATTGAATAACAAAACCATATAATTCACATAAATTAACATCAAAATCATATAGAAAATATTCCCAATATAGATATAGTAGAATCAATAGTTTTTAGTACTTATTTGAATAATAGCACTTGGAAAAGCCACTCTCACTCAAGGAAGATGTCAGTGGTATTGGGTCTTGATATGGAACAATCTAGGAGGATATAGTTCCTTTTAGAACAGAACTCACTATGCGCTCCACACAAGTGTTGGTTCAATAGAACAATGCTCAACATAAGTGCACACCATGCTCCCGAGTAATTACTTCTCATGTATACAACATGCTCTAGAGTAATTACTCAACATACATACATCATGCTTCAAAGTAATTGT
Organism: Sequoia sempervirens; assembly: GCA_007258455.2. Lineage (NCBI taxonomy): Eukaryota > Viridiplantae > Streptophyta > Pinopsida > Cupressales > Cupressaceae > Sequoia > Sequoia sempervirens. The sequence goes on from VDFB02000017.1 coordinate 145,860,557, forward strand.
TCAACATGTATACAACATGCCTCATAATAACTACTCAACATGCACAACAACCTTTGCCAAGACAATCTCGGGTGTACTTTGTACCCTGAGTTGGACACACTTTGTGTGCCCTCTTCTCCAATGCCCACAGCTCACCAAACCACTTTCTTCTTCCTTGAATATTCTCCATCCATGAATATCTTCCATGCCTTTCCAAGCCTCACATAAATGATTTATATATCCTTTTAAGGGGTGATTTCCAAACCATCACACCCTTTCAGAAAGGTTTCCTTTTAATAATTATTCAAATAAATAATTATTCTTCCCTTTTTTTAAAGAGTGTTTACACATTTTTTATTAATATCTCTTTTAACCAAAGGATCATATTACCCTTTATTTTTCTCTTCCTTTTAATTCTAAAGGGTTATATCATAACTCTTATCTTGGGGAAAAAGTCACATAACTAAATTAGACGAAACGAGTCAATAGCTATTTAGACCTTTTTAATCCATGGATAAGTGTTTGATATGTTTTCAAAAGATTGTTCATGTTTTAAGGAGTGATACATTTTGTGTAAGACACCTAGTTTGGTTTTGAATATACAACAACACCAAAGACAAATAATTTTTGATAAGATAGGTAACATTTGTAGATTCTTGGTCAGCCTATTTGAAGACTAGTTTGGTAGTGTTGCCTGTTGTTTCATGATTTGTTAAGCTCGATTCTATGTAGGATATCCTGTATGTGTCCAACATGTCAATTCTCTACAAAGGAATAGTTTTATTATGTAACTTGGTTTTGTGATGAAAAGTTTATTGTAACGAACCCTAAGGGGATTGACCTAGAATGCCTCAGGGGCTCATTGATGATGGCCTTGCCTACGCGACAAACTCAAAGACAACATAGATCGATTGACCATGACAAGTGGAATTTTGCTATGAGATGTGGACTATGATGAAGATTTTATTGTGACAAACCCTAAAGGAAAAACCTAATGTCTCAAGGGCTCATCAGTGATTTTCCTTGCCTACGTACACGTAGAGAGACAATGTAGTTCGATGCTTTGGATTGAAATTATTTTTTATTTTTTGTTTTTGGATTTTTGAAAGGATATTTGGATGTTTTTGGGTTTGTGTTGATTTTTCAATATTTTTTTGATTTTGTGATAACATCCTCAGGTACCATGTGTAAAATCCTTGTAGAACCTAAGGTTGAGGATTACCCCTAGTCCAAAATAGGACTACTTAGTATGAAAGGGTGGATATGATAACTGATTGACACTAAATGCTGACCAATATTAGGCCATGAGAAGGGGTGAGAAAGCTTTTTATTATGAAGGAGCATATGCTCGGGTTATTATGGATGTAATTGGATAAAGTAGTGATAGATGGTAGAGTGGTAGCCAACTACACATGGCACATGTTTATTAGGTTTTCACCATGGTACTTATCCAAAGCCCCACCAAAATGGTTTTCACTGTAGGTAGATTATTTCTCTTTTCTTTTATTTTTTTTCTATTTTTTCTTTTTGGTTGGTAACATAGATGATTTTATTAATAATTAAAACAAATTACATAGAGCTACTTCTTGAAATGACAACATAAAACCCTTTCCAACCCCAGTAAATACCTTTATAAAAAACCAAACCCAACCAACTATTAGTAATACACTCAAATTCATGATTTACATACAATAATACAGACCAAAGCTTCCTAGCCATCACAAGAAAGCAAGCCTAAAACTAACAAACCCTACAAAAAACCTATTAATAGGTTAAAAGTTTGGAGTTAAAATTGGTCTTCTCTTCGTCTGGGACCTGAGAACCATTGCAAAGGTTTCCTTCCTCTCTTTCCTTGCTTTCTTCCCCTTAACCATTTTCCATCCATCCTCTATCCCTTTAGCTTCCTTCTGCTAGTCCAAAGGTTTGTCATTAGGAGTCTTCAAAACTCTGTCCAAGCTTCCATTCGACTGTTGACTCTACACAATAGTTTTTCTTTTCCCTTTTTCTTTTTCTTGAGACCTTGCCAAACCCTTTTTCTCTTGGCATTTGGGTGTCACAACCCAATTTTTGGGATTTACCTCCTTTTCCCCTCCATTATAGACAACATTGTCTCTGTTCGCAACCAAATTCCCTTACTATGCTAGGGCATCCTTGTTTAGTTGCTAAACCACCCTTCTATCTTCTTCCACCAATTCCTTCCCTTCCTGACCCCCTTCCTCCCTGCTCTTCTCCCGAGGGTTCATTTGATTTTCAATCTTTTTCTCCATCGTATAGTGTTGGGGTTCAACACCTTTCCACTAGGAAGTAGATTTAGTTGCTTTTTTTTTTGGGCACATTGAGTAACCAAATGTCCAGTTTTAAAACAAACTTTGCACCTAAAGGGTATCCCTTCATAATCCAATGGTTGCACCCAACATGCTTTTGAAGTCTTTAAACATATCTCCTCTGGAGATGCCTTTGACATGTCTATTTCTGCTAAAATCCAGGAAAAGGTTGAATGTAGAAGGTTTGAGGACTCATCATCCACCATTAAAAAACTTCCTAAAGAATTCCCTACAACTTCTAAATAAGAATCAAACCAAAAAGTGTAAGGGAAGGTAGGGAAGTCTCACCTAGATGGGAACCTTCTCAAACACCTCAGTGGCTGGATTGAAAGCTAGATGCCATGGCTTTAACATCAGTAGATATTTTTCTTCCCATTCCTAGTGGTAGTCACAAAGGATCTTAGTTCTATCCTTCTCCTTTTCAAAAATGACAATGAAAAATCCTTTAGCCATGGGATAGATTTGGACATACCCTTCAATAAAATCTTACCATTGGTGAGAGATCCACTGGTGGAGTTCTGTCATGCTTGGCCAAAAACCCCTGAATCTTCCTATCAGACCCAACCTAGAAAAAAAAATCATTAAAAATTACTTCTTGCTCGAGCTCTTCATCAAGCTCCATTGTGATATATCTAGATGTTAGAAGCAATCCAACATCTCTTTTGCTCCTTTCTAACAAAACTTTGTTTGGCAGTTTCATTGACTAAGAAGGTCCAGTTCCCCTAGTCATAGTCACTTTGGACCCCTTGGTAAAACTCCTACCTCTTGGGATGCACACAACAGGAGGCACTCTCATTTGGTTATGATTCATGGGTAAGTCTTCCCCAACTGCACCATGGACATCTCTGCTAGGCCCTATTTTCTTTGTTTCCTTCTCTTTTTGTGAGTTCCCATTATTTTTTATGTCCTCATTGTGCCAAGAACCACCAATCATTTCCTGTAAAAACACTTCCTCAAGGCTCAGATCAGTATTCTGGCCGCACTATGTAGAGGAGACACCGCTTTCCACAAGAACCATTTCCCTATTTTGTCTAGAATTTTTCAACCCACCTTTTGCACCTAGGTCACTCTTCACCTTGTTGCTATGATTTCTACTCCACAAACCATTGATCTCTCCCGGGGAAGCCTTGACAAAAGCGTTCATCTTGGGTGAAACCTTAGCCTCTGCCAAGAGCCTTAGTTGACCATTTATACCCTCCATTCTTCCCTAATCATAAGGATGGAAGTATGTATATTTTTTATTTAATTAACTAATTTATTTTTTCTTTTAGATATCACACAAGATGCCTGTTTGCTAGGTTTTCATCAAGGTGACTATTTTTAGGAATTCAACGATGTTGTGATCACGATGGGTGCTCTTTAGGAGACACAAGTTGGTGATCAATAGATGGATATAGATTATAATATGATATTGTAGAAAAGGATTGCGATATGTTGTAGGTAGGAGGAGCTAAAGTATGATCCATAAAATGTGCTCTACATAGATTGTCATACTTCCACCAAAGAGGATATTGGACAACCAATGGATTAGAGTACATCAAGGGGTCATCATCGAAGATATGTTGCATGACATCGCCAACTAATTTATTATGAGATGTTGGATTCATGAATGTTGGTGGATCCACTAGATTGTATGGATTAAATAGAATAATGATGTGGATAGAAATGTTGGATCAACAATTTCATATCTCAAAGGCCTCTTTTGAATATGCCCCCAGTTATTGTGGGATTAAAGGCACCATTGAAGATCAATTTATTATTTTTTCTTTTTTCTTGCCCTGAGTGTCTTTTCATTTGATTTTTCTTTAAGGGCTTCTCTTGATCTTTCTTCTTTTACTTTGGCCTTATATATTTTTTTGATAAATGTGTTCATTCTTAATTTTTGATTTATGGCCTAATCCTTTTTTGTTGTCACTTATTGATCCAAGTTTGGGAGATGGTTGAAACTATAAGGATGTGATGGATTGGAAAATATGAATTATTCTTGCATAGTCCAAGTGATGTCAACAATGTATTCCTTGAAACTATTCTTTTTAGTATTGGTAATACCAAAGGAAACTCACTCTCCATCAATGAGTTGGCAAGAAATTCTAGTAGAAACAACATCTAGAGATGCATACTCTAACTCAAGATGCTTAAGAGAAAAAGATGGTAGCCCATACAGTGGACTAAAGGGAATATGATCTGAGAATGAAGAAGGATGCTCATGGATATCCTCTATAGGATCATTCTGGAAAAGTGGATTATCATAGAAGTCTTGATTAAACAAGGGATTATCATGGACATCAAATGATTGGGGTGTGGATAATAGCGGTTCAACCTCTAGAAGGTATGCTTGTAGCTCATATTCACTGACTCCAAGGTCTTTGAAATTAACTTGGATAGAGGAAGTGGGAGATAGATATGGTACTAAAGGCTCAACTACCATAGAGGAAGATGATACACTAGTATTATTAAGGCAATGTCTAAGAGGCCAAGATTGCTCTGAGTGTTGTTTACAGGGATTCGGGTCCACTATTATAGTCACTCCAATTCTATTGTAGGGGAACTTAATGCATTGGTGCAATGCAGATGGAACCAATTGCATGGAGTGGATCCATGAACATCCTAGGAGAATGTTAAATGGGGTCTCTAGATCTAGAATTTGACAGTCTCAATTGTAAGAAGTCCCACTTGGATAGGCAATGTGATAGTGCCTCTAGATTCTCTTTCAGAATTGTCATGTACACTTTAATTTTTATCCTTTTATTTCAATCAATAGCATCATTTGAATATCCTAATTGTTTCACAAGGACTAAACTACAAATGTTTAGCCCTACTCTGCCATCTATCAACACTCGTCTGATTTTGGAATTCTGGATGAATACTTCAATATGTAGTGCATCGATATGGTAAAGGTTTTATGTAGCCATATCCTTCTTAGCAAATATAATGAGACACTTAGTATTGTCATGCTTGACGAGTGGGGATGAGGCTTCTTTATTAGATGGATGGAGGTTATTGACAGTGTACTCATAAGCCACACTGGTGCAATATGTTGCATCTTTACTATTTGTTCTAGATGTGGAGGATTTTCCCTTCCCATGGTTTTGAAAAGGATCTTTGAAGATTGTATGATTTGCATTAGTGGTTTAGGATTGGCTGTTGATTTCTATAACTCATTATTTGATAAGATCTTGTATTAAATGCTCTTAAACTTAAAACAATTTTACATTTTATGCCCTTTATTTAGATGATACTCACAAAATTCATCATTTTTCCACCGGGATGGTTCGAAAGGTTTGGGTTTGTAATGTAAGATCTCAAGGAGTTGTAGTGCATTTTTTTGTAGTAGTTTCTTTAAAACTACCTCAATTGATTCCCCTAAGGGTGTGCATCTTCTACACAGTTAGGGGGGCCCTAAGAGGACCATGTGGTTTAGTATTAGGTGCCATGTTTATTGTTGGCTCCTATTTTTGAGGTGGATTATTGTTATTTGGAAAATATGATCCTTTCAGATTGAGTACATGATGTTGTTTGTTTATGACCTTAGAGTCTACGATGCCATCATTCATCATGTTTTTTTTCTGTGACAATTTTTTTCTCTTATTGTTGTTATTATTGTGAGAATAATTACTATTCTTCTTTAAAAAAATCACAAGACCTTTGGTAATGAGGGATTTATTGATGGATAATCCTTTCTCTATCACCTCCAATGTGCTAGAACAATGGATTTGCAAGTGGAACATGACCTTGTTGAGGTTCTCCCCAAAAATCTAGACTAGTTGTTTTTCTGGTATAGGGCAGGCACACTTATTGGCTAAGCTTCTCCATCTTTGTAGGAATGATGAGAAGGCATCGCCATATTTATTATTTTCAACACACAAATGGGTAATGTTGATATTAGTTGATATATTTTAGGAAAAGTGTGCAATGAACTTATTCATTAGTTTGCTCCAAGTTTGTATACCTCTAGGTAAGTGTGTGAACCATTTGAGGGATTGGCCTCCTAGACTCTATGGAAAAAGTCTCATGAGGTATGTATGTTCATGATCTATGTATAAGGAGGTGGTATGGAAATCCTATATGTGTTCAATGGGGTCTCCCTTTCCCTTGTATTTTCCAAATTTAGGAACAATAAATTTTATGGGAAAGGGGGAATGTGAATGGTTTTATCAAAAGGGTAAGGACATAGGTCCTCCACCAAGTAGTCTTTTCAAATCCTCGTTACATGTATGTTATTAATCTATTATTGTAATTTTGTAACTATCGATCCATTAGATCCATGGGTGATGGTGTTTTCGAAATTGACTTAGGTTGTATGTATTGTGTGGAATCTTGTAAGGGGTTCTCAAACAGACTAGAGTTGTGTTGTGGTATGGAATTGTGACCATGCATATTTTGAACCGTCAAACCAAACTAGTGTTGTTGTATGGGTGGAATATCTGATTGGAATTGTGATGTGTACATGGGATTTAGATTGTATTGTGGTGGTGGTTGTTGAAAACTCGATGTCGATGTAGAACCAAAGTTAGTTGGTTGTTCTTGAGGGGGTTGACCAAATCCAAATGATGATGTACCAAGGTTATTTGTTTGTTATGGAGGGTGTTGATTAAACCTAAATGTTGATGTGGAACCAAGGTTGTTTGGTTGTTAAGGTGGTGAAGTGATGTTTGGAATTGTTCCAAAAAAGGATTAAGTCCTTGTTAGAGGTGTGTTCATTTTTTGTGAAGTGGATGTTGTACCCATGTGTGGTCCTGAATACAAAGGATTAGTCTTTTGTATTTTACTTGGTGTACTCGAATGGGTGGAATTTTGGGTTGCAGTCGTAGTGTGGGTTTGTGGTATTGCAGTTGTAGATGTAGAGGAAAATAGATTTTCCATTGGTTTTATAGATACATGTTGTGGTGGAGTGTTCACAGTTTACGTGTAATGTATCATATAAGAAGGCAACATGATTGTGTTCAATTGTGATATGGGTGGTGACATTGTAGGTGCTAATGATAATGGAGGTCTATTTGTGGCACCTAATCCTAGTGTCAATATTTTAGGAATCTCCCCTATGATCATGGCTATGTCAAAGTTAGGTGGTAGCCTAGCTCCATTTTATGCTAATTGCATGAAGTACTTGTTGGGATATATAGATATAATTTCATCAATGATTCTTAAGATCCTAGGATCTTGAGATGAATTTTGAATTTCATCAGACATGAGCCCAAATTCTATTTCACATATAGTGTAATTATCAAAAGGGTTAGGATTTTGAGTTTGTGTGACCACTAGGATTTTCACCAAAGTTCATTTTGTTGCAAGTATGTTGTTGGTGTTGTTATTGATGTCAATAGTTGTTGGTGTTGGTCATTGATGTCAATAGTATGGAGATTTTTGGTGCTAGTACGGATGTGTTGTGGTTTGATAAGAAGGTGTTGTGGTGTTGTCATTGATGTCTTGGTGCTGTCATTGATGTCTTGGTGATGTCATTGATGTCTTGATGAATAAAAGAGTGTAGTGTGATAGAGGTGTGCTCAATGTCATGCTCCACATTTATTCATTGTTGAAGATATGCTTGTATGGTTTGGATATGATAATTTAAAGAGGTGTTCAAAGGTTTTTTTGGTGTTTCCAATTGATTGTTTGATTTTTCCTAAAATTTATCTAATTGTATCCACAAAAACCCTAGGTTAGTGGCCAATGAACAAGAGGTAGATTTTATGAGTTCTCCTCTGCAATTTAGACTCTACAAAACTAAGGTAGGTTCCCATATAACATCATGCAACAATAATAACATGCAATGATTGCTTTGCTAATAGATTATTCACATTAATTTGATAGAGGTGTTTCTGATGGGCTAAATCATCATGTGAATCCTCTGCATTACTTATGAAGACATGCAGTGTGGGTTTTGGACATAACATAAATACAAAATATAGTAAAGTAAAGATTGTTGAGGTTTAATATACAATTCTATCAAATATTTAGCTTTAAGATTTAGATTGACTAGTGCCTTATCCACATAGTCTAGAAATGTAGTAAAACTCCTACAACAGACCAACCTTTGGCTTCTGATACCCTTGCTGCCTTATAGCAATAAACCAACAAATAAATAAGATTATCAAACTACTTGAAGATCCATATTGCACACCACAACCCAAAATAGATGAACTGGAAGCAAAGTTACTCCATTCCTTGAATATAAATAAATAGTTCATACATCCATAACACAAAAGATGAAATGAGAACAAGAAGATAATCCTTAATTATATTGATTCAAGGGTAGTGAGTACAAGAATGTTGAGAGAATGATAAAACTGATATACACTACTAAGTATAATGCAATAAATATTTAGGGCATCTATTGTTATTATAAAGTGTAGTGTAGGAAAATGTACTCCTTTACATTTTCACACTTTATTTGGGTGCCCTCAATTAAATTAGACTTAGTCATGCCTTAATAATTCCTATTTTACATATATAAGCCTAATAAATTACATTTTTTGAAGGGGAAACCAGACAATAATTAATGCCAACACATAAGTAATTACCTTGAGCAATGTGTGTTCCAGGAATAGGGACTTGGGACCCATTCACCCATGGGAAAATGGGTCCTCCCAGGCCTTTGAGCCCAAATTTAAAATATGTTTTTGGCAGTATTTTAATGCCCTCAAATTCAAATTTCAATGTCGACTTGTAATGTTTGATTTTTGGGAAATTAAGGATATATACCTATAAATACAAGGTTATTTTATCAATTCAAATCCTAGAGAGAAAGCTAGAATTTTTATGAGACTTCACAAGAGAAAATATTATGATCAAGGACATTCAAGAGCATATTTATTAGTGATTTATTGTAGCAATCAAGATCTCAACCATCATGGCAAAGTCTTTTGAAATTTTATGCATGTTTTTTGGAGCTAACATTGTAGATCCAAGTCAACATTCAATTCAAGATTCAAGTAACAAGATCCACATCAATTGAAGCCATTTCATGCAAGATCAAGATCAAGATTTTAGTTCTCCAAAGGTTTACTCAAGGGTTTGGTGAGTTGCAACATAGCATTGTTCATTCACCATTCCTTTCATGTTTCATTATTCCAATTCAAGGCTTAATTACCAAAATGGGGTTTGACCAAGGTAAACCCCCATCCACCAATTTTTTTTTTCTCCTCTTTGTGAATGCGTAGGTTTACAGGTTGAAGAAAGATTGAAGACCTCAAAGTCACAAAATTTTGTCAAAATTGTTGTCGATTCATGAAATCTCACCTAAAAACCTTATTTCCAACTGTTCAACATTGAAACTTGGATCAAATAGAAGCTATAGGTAACACCAGGGAATCCAAAAAGTTGAGCAAAACATCTGCATAGAGATCAATTTTCCTATGGGTGAATGAGTCCCAAGTAGCCTCCCGAATCTGCATTTTTGTGATAGGTACACATCACTCTGCCATTTCTAGATCAGTCAAAAATTTGTAGTTTCTATCTGTATTATGCTTTAAATTGATGATTCAAGTTTGAATGAACATAATCAAGTTGATCTACTATTTTTTTTTTTTTCTCCCAAAATTACAAATTAGGCTAATACCCCCATCCTCAATCACAAGGAAATCAATAGATTCCCTCATTGAGTTGACTCACCTAAGGGTTGTAAGTCAATTCTTTGCATGGATATCATTTCCTAATGAAATAAAGGAAAATAAGTCCATATACATAGATCCACAATCAAATGCCCCCATATTCATTTCACACCCATATTCCACATCCATATTTTTTTATTTCATTTGGGTGAACTTGACTTTTGAACATCATAATTTCTGATTTGAAACCTTAGATCTAGATTTGCATTCTTTTGCATTAGTTTGCATTTTTAGATTTCTCAAATTTTCATTAGTTTGATTTGTATTTTAAGGTGCTAAATTGCATTTTGGTATTATTGAAATCTAAAATTTCATAAAAATTGGTGTAGTGTTAGACTCATTTTGCATAGTGCTTACATAAAATTGCATGATCAACCACTTAAATCAAAAAAATGAATCAAAATTGCATCTCAAATTAGGTAGTTTTGCTTGTCATTTAGCATCATTTGACACTTACATTTAGATATGATTTTCCAGAAATCTGAAATTGTAACCACCTGCTTTCAATCAAAATCTGGAAACATAAACATCAACTCAAAAATTTGTAATTTAATTTTTAAAAACCCTAAATAAAGACCCATTCACCCATGGGTGAATGAGTCCCTAATCAGGTTTGTTTCTGAATTTTTACACACAAAATCTTTCTGCATTATGTGTTTTTGCATTCAAGTTTTTGTTTTAGTTTCCAGAATTTCTATTTTTTGCAATTATTTATGTGAAGGTTAATTGATCAATTCAAGTGCATGTCAAACATAAATTGGACTTAAAAGACATCATTTTCACGTTTTTACATAGTATAATTAGTAAATTATCTTGTTTAAACTCTAAAAATTGCTATCTCTTTTTATATATTTGCATTGCACTTCCTCTTGTTGATTGTTCCTTGCCTATTCTCCATTTTGGGTGAACCTTAGGTTTGGTGAAACTTGTATGAGCTTCACAACTTGGTGTCCTATTTCCAATACTCTAGTGAGATGTAGCTCTAGACTCATGCCATCCCACGCTAGCACATCCACCGTGGATCTTTAGTTCTCTAGCTCGTTCACTCATAGTGTTGACACTAGTCAACTCATCATGGACCATACCCTTCACACCTCATTTCCTATGACCTCTTTACCAATAATCAATGTTACTAATGTTGAATCAATGGTTACTAATGTCCCTCAAGAAGAACTAAGACAAATTGCAAAACTTTGTGAGTTTTGAATACATTGCTAGTACTATGATTTCTATCATAGATAACATGAGGAAGATGCTTGATAATGAACACAAAATAGAAATTGTGTAGCCTATCTCATATCATTAATAAAATTGTCCCTACAATGGCTTGTTGTGCTCAAACTTTGGGGTATACTGAAAGTCAAGGTGGAAGTCAAATTCCTCCTACAACCATTACCTCTATTCCTACATACACCAATCCTCATGTTACTACAACCATACAACCCACTAGCAATGCCAATACTACCTTAGGTATTTACATTGGGAATCCCTTTAGCTTTGTGCATTCAAATGTCATATATCCTAATCCATCTCCCCTCATAAATTTACAATTCACTTGTCCTTTGAACACATATATACCTCCACCTTATTTACCTCTATCTCACAACACAAACAATGATCCGGTCCTTAACCAACTCTTGCAAATTGTTTCATCCCTCCAACAAAAAATTGCTACATTGAACCAACATAAAAATGGCAAACCTTCATAATATGTCAAAAGAAACCCATTATCCTTGGAGATATTGAGAACACAAATGCCATAAGGTATAAAGATTCTTAGATTTGAGAAATATGGTGGAAAAGGGGATCCTATTAGCCATGTTTCAACATACACAACTTTATGTAGTGACTTCATTTTTTAGGATAAACTCTTGGCTAAACTCTTCCCTAGATCCTTGAAATATACCGCTTTGGAATGGTTTTTTTCCTTACTAAATAACTCAATACATTCATTCAATGAAATCGTTGATGCCTCTCTTAATAATTTCCAAGTGTACATGGGTCCCAAGATGACCTTAGCAGATTTAATGAAATGTAAGCAAAAGGATGATGAAAAGGTCATTGAATTTATCTCCCATTATCAATTGCTTTACTCACAAATTGACATTAGGATTCCAAATCCTGATCTCCAATGAATGTTTATTGAGAATTTGCAACATAAGAGTCAAGATAAGATTGGGATGATGAAATTTACCTCCTTCACACACTTGTGTACAACCCTTTGTGATTACCAAAATTCAGTTAGTAGTTGTGAAGTGAAAACTCCCTCTAACCATCTTGAAAAATCTGAATCCATGCCTCAAACCAACTTCCAATCATTCAATAAATAAAATAAGGGATTTATACAACTCAATTCCCCTCAACCAACTCAACATGTTGACTCCAAAGTGGTTTCCATAAAGACAACAAATCCATATAAATTTGGGGAGAGGAGTAGAGAATTTACCCCTCTCCTTGATACCCTTCATTCCATCATGTTGCAGCTCTTAAACAATAATTTAATTTCCTTACCTCTTGTTAGAGCTCCTGATTCTACTTAGCCTTTACCTTCAAACTATAAAAAAAATTCCTTTTTTCATTTTCACCGACAAAATGGACATGATATAAAATATTGTAAGCATCTTAAACATGTTGTGCAAGACCTTATTGATTCTAATCACATACAAATTGGTGGTGTTAATGATCAAAGTAATAAGTTTGTTACCCCTCCCAACCAGAATTTTCAAATATTTACCAATCCTATGCCAAATCATAACATCTCCTTTGTCAAAGCTAGTGAAATCAAGAATGGTGTGATGAATGTTGACACGAATGATAACGACATGAATGATAATGAGGAAAATCATATGGATACTATGATTGGAACTAATGAAGTTCAACCTCATAAGGGCCAAACCAATATGTCCCTTGACATTTCTTTCTCACAAAATGACATAATTAAACATGCACTTGATGGTCCTCTTTACATTACTGGAAGAATCAATGAGAAGCCTACTAATCGGATATTAATTGATCATGTCTGTGTAGAGAACATGATCATCGAAGAATTCTTGTTTTTGCATGAAATTTATCAAGATACTTATGAACAACCTATAGACATTGAAAAATATCCCAATCGATATCATACACTCAAAATAGATTTACTAACATCATTTCCTCTTTAAGCCCATCTTCTTTTCGCTTGATTAATTAGATTAGCCTAGCTAATTAATTAATTGCATCATTTTCATACATTAACCTAATTAATTTAATTGGTTTAATTCATCCCTTTTCATACTAAAATTTCATCCTATTAAATTAAATAAATCAAAAAATTTAATTTAATTCCCTAAGTCATCTTATTTAATTAAATAACCCTAAGTTATTTAATTAAATATCATCTCTCTCTTCTACCCATTTATTAAATCATTTAATTTAATAAATATCACCTTATTCCTTCAAATCCCCTAATTGCATGATTAAACCTTGTTTAATTAGCAATTAAACTAATTTTCCTATAAAAAGGAATATTCCCTTGGAATATTCCTTATATCCCTTTTTTTGCACAATTAAAGTTTTCTTTTAATTGCAAAATTCCTTTTTCCTCACCCAAAGGGATATTCTAAGGAATGTTCTTCTTCCTCCATCATTTGAAAAAGGGATATTTTCACTTGGCTTTTTATGCAAGTTTTAACTTTTAACCTTTTGAACAAGTCAGCTTTGACTTGTGTGTGTAGGTCAAAAGTGTGTTTGTTTGAGGCAAGTGTGAAACCTTGATTAAATCTCATCATGCATTCTCATCCATTGATGAGAATCCATGATCAATATCTCTCATCTCCTTCATCCTTGACTCTTGATTGACCTTTTTGATCTCAACCCTTCATTTCTCATTTGCTTTCCTATAAATAAAACACTATTTGGAGACAAATAGATCCATCTTTCAATTCCAAAGTCATGTTGTTGAATTCACTTGCATCCACATTCATATTTCACTCACTTTTAGCTTATTTTAGTTAATTCTAATTGCATAATAGCTTAGAGTATCCATTAGTGGCTTCCATGCATCCATCTTAGTTTGTTTATAAATTAGGGTTTTCATCTTTTAGCTTAGAATTAGCTTAGAATTAGCTTAGATTAGCTTAGCAATATAATAATTAGCTCATTCTTAGCATAAAATCATGGTAACTTAGCTTGCATCATGTTCATTTTTTAGCATAAACTAGGTTTTTATACATCCATCACAATGGTTTCATCGATTCTCTTCCATAGAATTGACTTAAACAGGCTCACTAATCACGAGATTGGGAAAGGGTTGTCGTTTCACATCAACATGACACCAATTCCAAAATAGGATAAGTTTCAAATGGGTTAGAGTAGGAATTTAACTGTCCTTGTAGTTTGTAACTTTCAATTTCAGTAAAATGCTTAGTTTAATCTTTTCAATTTGAATGATATTGTTTGGTAGATGCAGGTTAAATTGGGAAAATTGTGCTTGAATTCATCATGAATTAAGTGTAATTTTTCCAAATTATGAACCCTCATCTCACATTCTAGCGCTAGGAGGGAAAACCATGAACTTAACACTTTTTTAGCTCAGATTCTGTTTGTTTGCTATTTTGTAGAATACAGTGACGCCCAAAATACAAATGACACTTTTTGAAGAGTGTCGCCATATAGAAATGCCATCACAATTTGAAATCTTAATGCTGAATTAATGCACCAATGCTGATTTAAATATGGTGACACTTATTTAATCTAGAGGTATCGAAAAGTTCAAATGGTAACACTAAAACTTCACCATAGCGACACTGACAAATTTCAAACCATGATACCACTGCGAGAAGTGACATCGGACTAAATCCCAATGCTATCATGCTCATTGTTTCTACTACATAGTGATGCCCATTTTCACTAGAGCGATGCCCATACTTCAAACCGCGGCGCTATTGTGTTCAGCGATGCCCAGCCAGGGTAAGAAATTTTATGCTTGTTTTTTTTGACATGTGATTTAATTCCTTGGATTTATTTGACTACTGCTGTTCTTCTAATTGGCCTTTGGTTGCTAGAATAATAGGGTTTTGTAGGTTTAAAGACATGGAGCTAAAGTGAAGAAAGCCTTTTCTATCTTGAGTTCTATAATTGTAACAATCATTTAATGCTTTGGGGCAATTATAACCCAATGTTCATGCTTTCTTCTATATGCTTTAGGACAACTAATTTTCCATTGGGTTTAAAACTTACAATCTTAGGACCAACTAGATTTCAATTGGGCTTAAAACTCTTTTTCAAATTTGGCTAAAATGGAACCCTCGTCATTTTTTTTTGGGTTTAAAATGAATGCTCAAAGTTGGATAAAATTGAACCCTCATATCATCATTGTTTTTTGGGTTTAAAACTGAACAAGATAACTTCATATTTCAATTGGTGCTTAAAACAAACTCATTACTGCTTTGAAGGGTTAAAATTTACAACTTTTGCTATGTTTTGTCATTTTCAACATTGTTAGTGGATACATATGCAATTCTCTCATTCCATTTGACAACCTTGAGAAACAAAAAAATTCCTTAACACTTTGCAAAATCACCTACATCTTTCAATTTGGATTAAAACCGAACCCCCTTTGCAAGTGTGAGAAAAAGGCATAGTGTGTGTTCTCTCTTTTTTCCTACAAATGAAGATGATCGAACTACAAATGAACTTCCTCGCCATTTTTTAATCTTTAGAGGGCTTGCTTTGGTGGGAAAAAGTACTCACCCAAGGGAACGACCCAAGTGGTAACAAGCTAATACCAAGCTCTTCCAAACTACGATATAAATGTGTGGTTGCAATGAAAGTTGTGACCAATGGGAAGCAGTATCACCATCTATGCCAGTCTACACTCATTCAAATATTTCCAAACATTGGAAGCCTCTTTCCAACATTTCCATCATTACCCTAGTATTGAGATTGTTTCTTCCAATACAAGCTCATAATTTTACTACATTGATCCCTTAATATTATCATCTTCATCAACTTCATCCACCATACATGAATCCCAAATCCTCAAGTTCAAGATTAATGACACAGTTTGTGGGGAGTATGAGTTACACTATTCCTTCAATATTGGCATGATGCCTCTATCTCCACACTCATACAGTAAACCATCTCAACAAATATCTCAATATGCACCTATCATCATGAGTTATGGGTCCATTATTTTTTGTTTACTAGGTACTCTAGAAGATGAGCAATTAGAGGAAAACATTAATCAGTAGACGTATCAAGAGGAATGCAATATAGATGACACTCTTCTTGATTATTTTCAAGAGAAATTCCCTATTCCTTGTCACATCAGTTAGGATACAAACTATGAAGAAAGTATCTTAGGCCTTCACAAGAAAGGGATTATACAACCCATTAATCTTATAGTCAATAAATATAATAGAGGGCTTGGATATACATCTCCACTATTATAACCTATGATATTGTTAAATACTTATAAATATGTTTAGATGTCTTATAATGTTGTAAATGGAGTTATCTTAGCCTCACTCAATGATTTAGATATCCACCCCTTATTCATTGACCATTCAATCCTCACTATTGACCTACCACTTCGCCATCATGAACTCATTAACTGGGACAAACAAAGCTCTACACCTGTTGATTGTTTCAAAATGATGAATCCTTCATTGAGTTTTTTGGCCTTCATGATGCCATACCTCTTGAGGATCAAAAATCAATATTTGTCTACAAGATCAATGTTGGTGCTTTCTTTGGGACAGATGAATTCCTTAGTAAAAAAATTAAGGATAAGAAGAAAAATAAAAATTAACCTATGATACTAGCTAATTCCCTTTGGTTTAAAGAATGTAGGAGCTACCTATCAAAGGGATATAACTACCATATTCCATTATATCTTCCATATCATCATGGAGGACTATGTAGATGACTTATTGGGGAAGTCTATGACAAGAGAAGAGCATCCAAAAAATTCTTGGGCACATATTTGATTGCATAGCACAATACCAAAATTTTAAGATTAAATCCTAAGAAATGCATCTTTAGATTCATTTCAAGTAAGTTTTTTGGATTCATTGTTTCCAAAAGAGGGACATAAATTTATCTTGAAAAGGTTAAGGCATTATAGATCTACCTCCATCTAGAGTACTCAACCAGTTACAAAGTCTCCAAGGTAACATATAGGCTATCCAACACTTCATTTCTTAACTTGTAGATAAATTTCAACCATTCACACATCTTCACAAGAATTTCACCTATCATTGATTCATGTCAAAAAGGATTCAAAAAAGTATAGGAGTATCTAACTACACAACCATTTCTCATGCCTTCCATTTTAGGCAACCCACTCATTTTATACATATTTTCCACCTTAGTAGCAGTAGGGGAACTCCTTTCCCAACATGACAAAACTAGAAAGGAGTGGGATCCTTATTATATTAGTCACACTTTCCAGTCAATTATGAGCTTAACTACATACCCATGTAGAAAACATATTTAGCTGTCATCTTCAACTCCCAAAAGCTTTGGAACTATATGATTGGCCATAAAATTCTACTCATCTCTAAAGTGGATCCTCTTAAGCATCTCCTATCAAGAACACCTATCATTAGTCATATGGTTAAATGGGTCATGTTACAAAGTGAGTTTTACATAAAATAGGTGGATTGAAATGCCATCAAGGGAAAATTTGTTTTAGACCAACTAGTCGAAGCTCCTTTAATGGATACACATCCTTTGATCATGGATTTTCTTGATGAAACCATCTTTATGGTTAACAAATAATCATCAAGGAAGCTTTAATTTGATGGATCATATACACAACATGGTTCAGAAGCATGCATCTTCTTCATTACCCCACAAGGTGGTTTTATCCCAAAAGCATTTTGATTAATATTTCCCTTGTACCAATAATATGGCGAAGTACTAAGCCTTGATCACAGGATTGAAAATGGTCGATTTCCATGATATATATCACCCAACTTCAATTCTATTGGGATTCTCATCTCTTCATTAAACAAGTCAATGATGAATTTAAAATAAAGGATGATAAGAACCTTTCCTAAAAACATGTGGTTGATGGTTTCAATAAATACTTTACACACATCCAATTTGAACAAAGCCATCATCTTAATAATAAAGTTGATACTATTGCTACAATTGGCTCTTTGTTAGATATGTCATATGCTAGTAAAAAATGTGAGTTCCTTGTAGAAAAACTACTCATCCTAGATTATAATGCTCTTTAAATCAACATGGTGTGTGATATTTTTGGTCCTCAGTCCCCATGGTATCATGATATATGCACTTACCTCCATGACCACGTCCTCCCACCTAACCTTATGCATAACTGACGAAAATAATTTATCCAATGTTCATCAGGTGATTCACCCTTTTGGGAGATACACTTTATCACCAAGGCTATGATGGTTCTCTATTTTGATGTTTAAACATAATTGAAGATAATATTGTATTGTAAGATTTCCATGATGGTATTTGAGGGGCCCATACTAGTGGAATGGTCCTAGTAAAGAAGCTTATGAGAATTGGGTATTAGTGACCTACTATGGAGCATAATGCTTATGAATATGTCAAGAGGTGCCTTCCATGTAAGAAACATAGTAATATTATCCATGCATCTTCACAAGAATTGCAACCCATCACTATACCTTGGCCTATTTCTCAAAGGAGTCTTGATCTCATTGGAAAGATCCATCCATCCTCTTCTAATGGGCATAAGTCCACTACTAATACCACTCAATATTTTACAAGGCGGGTGGAATCCATCCCTCTCACCCTCATCACCAACACTCAAGCATTCAAGTTTATCCTATATCATATAATTTTTTGTTATGATATTCCATCTTCAATCATAACCAACAATGGTAAACCATTTAAAAATTAGGAAGTTCACAATATTTGTGAATGTTTCCACACATAGCAGCAATGGTCTACTCCATATTACCCTCAAGGTAAGAACCAGGCTAAGGCAACCAATAAAACCTTCCTCAAAATCCTCAAAAAGGTTTTCAATGATACTAGTTTTGATTAGAATCTATACCTTAATCTTGCCTCATGGTCATACCACACTAGCATTTGCACACCCACTAGAGCCACACCATACTCCCTCATTTTTGGTGTAGAATCCATCTTGCCAATATAAGTTTAACTTCCAACATTGTGTATCTCAAATTGAAAATTATTACCAATGATGAGGAGTATAGGGTTGCATTCTTGCATCAACTAGAGATCCTTGATAAATAGTGCCTCAATGTATCTAACCATCTTTAAGCATATAATAATCAACTATAAAGAAGCTACAACAAAAAAATAAATCCTAGGGAATTCCATATTGGTGATCTTGTCCTCAAGGAAATCAAAAGAATCTCCAAGATTGTGAAAAGAAAGGTAAACTTGAGCCTAATTAGATAGGAATTTATGTGATCACTACTAAATATGGTTTTGGTTCCCATCAACTACCTACTATTGAAGAGGAACATTTGGATGATCCTCTCAAGATCATCCATCTTAAGTAGTTCCATGCCTATATCCACATTATATCCCACTTTTCAAAAATAAAAAAAAATACAAAAAAAATCCAAAAATCCAAAAATCCAAAAAAAGAATTAAAATAGTTAAGAGAAGTAATCCATATGTGGTGAAAACCACAATTTGTGGTTCCTTAGACAAGTGCCATGGTGAAAAAATAGAAAAGAAGTGCCACATGTTGTAAGGAAATTCCATTATCTTGTTCATCCTCATTTTTATTTTGCATCATTCCCCCTACTCCACCTATCCAATTATCAACCTTCATCCTTATTCCTCATCAATCATCCATCCATTCCATAATATCCCCAATTTAATTTTTATGACTTGGATAACTATCCCATTTTGGAGCTTTATACATAGATTTATTGACATATCCTAATAGTCCTTACATATGATCACAATGATCAACTCATAATACCAAGATCTCACACAAATAAAAAACATCCCATGTAAATTTTATACATCATGTAAATAGTGTTAGTTTTGTGTCATCACTATACACCATGCCACACATATATACATAAGTGTAGAGCTCTGAGATCACAATCCAAAAATATCATCTATTCCATATGCAATAAGCTTGGTCATATTGTGCCAAATTGCTCTTGCAAAATTAAATTTTTCAAATGTATCTATTCTACTAACATAGAGCTGTGTGGTGGGATGTTATTGATGAATATGAATATGAATATTTATAAGCATGTAAGATAATATTTATGAACCAATTTTAAAAGAGATAGTTGATTATGAAGATGAAGAACTTGATGATCTTGATGAATTAGCTAATGATTTAGAGGAAGATTTACCATCAATAATGATGCATAGATCATGGAGATATCGAGGAAAAATAAGGGGAATATTTCCTTTACAATGAGGTAAATATAAATTCCAATTCTTCTTTTCAAATCAAAGTATGAATCCCCAATTCTCTCTGTATATTATTCATTTCTATCAACAACAAGAGAGGCCAAATACTCCCACTGTATTGAAAGAATTTATAATCCTTGAAGAATGGATAAGGGATAAACTTACTAGAAAATATGATGAACTAAAAAAACATTAAGAAAAATTAAATATGAACAAAAAATGTGAAAAAAATGTTGAGCTTAAATTTGTAGAGGAGCAATTTTACAGTTATTTTAATCAAGGCTATAGTAGCAAGCCACCTATTGTATTGGATTTTGAAGAAAAATTTCCTAAGAAGTTTGTGTAGAAACCATAAATTGGTTTTACCAAATAAATCTGGATAAAATTCCAATCAATGAAGAATTCAAGGTCTTACAAATTAAATAATAATAATAAGAAAAAAATCCAACCAACAACAAATTCTAGAGATCTAGCAAAGTGTAGCTTAGTGATGTCCAGTATTCAAACTCATAAACTAGAACTTAAGCCTAAATACATTGGGTCTCTTATTTGTGGGAGGTATGCACAATGTTTCTATTTAAATAATTGGGAAAATTAATGATGTACAAATTGATATTGACAATTCATTATCATTATGTAAATTTCGTATTTAACAAAATTAAAAATAATTGCAAGAAAACAATAAATATAAAAGTGGAGATGTATAGGGTGGTGTTTCTTGTGATAAATATAAACACCAAGAAACCATCAAAATAGAAGGAAAAATATTTAAATTTGATTTATTTGAATTAAATAAGATTCTTGTAGATATTCTAATAGGTGGTAACTTCATAGATACTTATCCTCCCTACATTAGTATGAATAAAAATGTATTGTTCATTTTAAATGGATAAGGATCAAAGCCCTTAGAATTATCTTCTACAATGGTTATACATTCTAACAATGCAATTCATTTTTATGAGTTCAATAAACAAATAAAAAATGATATATATTCAAAAGATCCTCAAAACTTTGGAAGAAGACAATGCCACCAATGGAGACCATACCACAAAAAGATAAATAGGTAAAGGTAGGAAAGAAAATTTATATCTTTATAGATAAATGTCTAGGCATAGAAAAATAATTAGGGAAGTAGAAGATGGAAAATTTATCAAGCCATTAAAATCTTTATTATGTTGTTATGCATTTATGGTGAGAAAACATTATAAATAAAAGAGGAGGAAAAAAAATGTCTATCAATTATGACCTTTTAAAGAAATAATTGAACAATTTCTTTATTCTATTATAGATAAGCCTTATTTATTACAAAAGGTTTGTTAATGTTTGGTATTTTTCTTAGTTTGACTATAAATTAGGTTTCGACCAAATCAAGGTAAAAGGAGAAGATCAACACAAAACTATATTTAGTTATTATTTTTGACATTTTGAATGGATTTTCATGCCTTTTGATCTAATTAATGTGCCAACTTACTTTAAGGAACATATGTAATTATTTTAAGGAAACTTTTAGATTTTTTATGTATTTATATAGATGTTTATCTTAGTTTTAGTAAAACTTTGGATGACCATTATTTTCATCTTAAAACAATTTTATTCCAAAGAAAAAGACTCTAGTATTGTCCTATATGTAATAAAATACAATGGTGTAGTGATACTTGTAAGTTCTTAGACATGGTTGTTAATAATGGTATCCTTGAGGTCTAACCTCACATAAAGGATAAAGTTTTAGGTTTTAACTATTCATTTGATAAGAAGAAACTTCAAGATTTTTTTGGGTATGTTAAATTATATAAGTAGTTTCTACCCTAGATCAGGATATAATTGTTAACCTCTTTGAACCTCTTCAATAACTTTAAAAAAAATTCATTTAGACTAAAGAACATATAAATGTTTTCAATGAAAATATAAGTAAAATTTCAGTTCTCCATTTACCTACTATCTTAGATTTTATTTTATATATATTATGCCTTTGTTTATTCTTGGAGTGGTATCTTATATTTTGTAAAATATAATAAAGAATTTTTTTGTAGAATGTGATAGTGGATTCTTTGTTGATGATGTAAGGAAATGGAGTTTGTTAGACAAGGAGATCTATGGTGTTAAGAAATGTCTTGAGAATTTTTCTCTCAAAATTATGCACCAAATTTATTTCTTTTTTAAAATTGATTGCATCAGATTCTTAATTGCTACAAAAGGGATTGTGGTAGAAAATATGGTATAGGAAAGTATGTGAGATGACAATATTGTTTAAACTATTTCAATTATACTATTGAAAACATCTAAGGGAAGGATAGCATTGTAGCTAATTGGTTGAGTAAAGATTTTCCCTCTACAATGATGAATGCTCCTAGTTAATCTAGACTAAATCCATATTTTAATTATTTATGATAGAACTTCAAAAAATCATTTAGTATGTTGGACCAAATATGCTTAATCTTAACTACTAGTTCTCTCAATATAGGACTACAACCATAATAATTAGTCAAAATCTCTATTGAAAATCTTTTGTTCCCATCAATCTCCTATGTAATAGTTTTGACACTAACTAGAAATTACATCATTTTAAATTATGAAATTTATTAGAACTTTCCAAGAAAAGGATATATTTGAAGATATTGAAGCTTGACAATAATTTTTGATTCCATGATTTTGTCTTAGAAATTTATTCATTTGAAAATTATTAATAAATAAGTCATGGTGGACCCATATTTTTGGAACTATAAATAAACATATTTTTCTTCTAATAAAATTAAAGGACTAACATTGTCAACCATTTGACATGATATTCCTCTTTTATTTTAGGTGATAAATTAGGGCAAGCATGCCATTTTTGTATGGGTAGATTCTAAAGATCAATCTATAATTTTAAGATAAAATTTCACATCCATCTCTATATATGCTTCATAGTAAGACATTAACTTTAGATTATTTAGAAAAATGTATTCTCTTCTCTTACATATTGAGTGATCTAGAGAATCAAAAGATTTCTTATCAATTTGTAATAGAATCCTTGTAATTTGGTTCTTATATAATAGTAGAAGTCGTAACCATTTAGTCACTAGATTTTTTCATTGCTCTCCCATTCCTTTATTTGTGTAACCTTTAGAAATTCTTGAATTCAATAAAAAATGGCTTATTGAGTTACTAAACCTTTATCTTTGGCTAGGAAGTTTTATATTTTCTCAAATGGTCTTACTGCCGTGCATGTCTACTATTCTACTTGCTAGGTTCCATCTAAATACAAGCTTATTTGAAACTAAAAAAGATTCTTTAGGATTTATTTTGGTCTTCCTCAAATGATCATCATGGTTTCCACTGGGTGGCTTGGTCTTATTATAGTCTCCCTCATAATTTAGGTGGATTTGGGACTAATGTCCACTCAATTACATGGTATAGCTTTGTGCACCAAGTGGATCATTCATTCCTTAGAGGGTAATGAGGTTTATATATTTTTGATGTGGCATTGTACTTCTATCCATCTTACTGTGTCACCAACTTGGAAGGGGATTGGTCTTTATATCCTTCTTATTATGAAAGATTTTATTCAAGTTCAAGGGACCTTTGTGATAAAAAATATTTTGTATGCTTGGGAAGCTATGAAGCCTTGGATTCTCTAGAATGGGATTGGATTTCATAATGGCCTTTCCATAAAACAACAAAATATTTGGTGGTCTTCTATCTTGTATTATCAAAATCACCCTCTTGCTAAGACTCCATGGGTTAGTGCTTCATAATTTTTCAAAAGTGAGGTTAAAGATATTCATAATATATTTTCTAAGGTTACTAATAATTTTTTATCCTCGAATGAATTCAGGGATAAATTTAATCTTTCCAATCAAGACCATGAAATTTTTGATGCAATTATGTTAGCCAACATAACCAAGATCTTTCTTGTTTATAGGTGTTATTGGCTTATTGGTGTAATTCCCCTTGTGTTGTTTACAGAGTGCCTTTGACTCCCATTTATTTGTGAGTTCAATCTCCTCCTTAAGGGTGTTATCAAGAGCACAACTATTTTTCTTGTTGCACTCATGGGGCTCACTCTCAAGCTTCCCATTGTTGCACCAAAAAATGTATAGTTGGACCTTTTTATGCTCAATTGAGTCTTTCTTATGGACTTTGTCTTGATTTTGCCTAGATTTAATGTTGTAATGTGGTCAACACATTCACATTAGGTCTTCGACCCTTGGGAATCATTAAGAATTCTAGGATGTCTTGTATAAAAGTGTTGTGAAGTGTTGTAACCCACTTTCACACTTTTCTAGGACCTTTTCATTATAATTCACTTAAATAACCTCTTTTTATTACTTACCAAGTCTTATTTCAAAGTTTTGTAAAGAGTTGTAACAAAATCTCATGCTTTTCTAGGCTTGTCATCACTAATTCAACCCTTTCTTATGTTTAAATGACCCCTTAATGCATTTTTTGACCCTACTTAAGTGTATTTTTGAGAATATTCATGTTAAAACTTATTAAATAAACTTCAATCCCCGACACCCAGTAAAATTTTCCTATGGGACCAAGTCGCCACCTGGGGTGACTTAGTCCCACTGGGCACAAAAATAAAAATAATTTCAAAATTTTGGCAGGATTTTATTCTCTCAACCTTGAGGTCAGCCTGTGATGTGTTATTTTTGGGAAATATTGGAAAATAAAATATAAATAAAGGGTTTTCCCTTCATTTTTCATCTCCTAATTCCTTATTCATTATTCAAGCAATTCATTCATTTACTTAATCATTCTCAAGCATTCTTAGAATTTTGAAGCATCCATTGGAGCATCTTGTTGCATATCTTTAGATTTCAACATCAAGGGTTTGGTGAGTTTGTGACATTGCATGTTATTCATTCATCATTCTCTCTTTATTTCATTTCATTTTCTAGGGTTTGATTACCAAATCAGGGTTTGACCAAGGAAAACCCCTATACTCTAACCCTTAACCCTTTTCCCCCTCTTTGCATGTGTGTTTTGCAGGTCTTGTATGTGGATTTTTCAAAGAGCTTTGTGTTAAAAAGTGGTCAAAAATATCAAAGTCATGAAAGTCAACAAAGCCCTAATTGAAGCTTGGAGACTTCTTTCAACCCATTTTCTATAGAATTTGAACTAGACACCTATCAGAAAAGGAAGTGCAGACCGAAAGCTACAAATTCCTACCCCAAATTTCCTAAGATTCTTAGGTGGACTAAGTCACCATCTATGGAAAATTAGTCCCATTGCGAGGGTTGAAAAGTGATTTTTACATTTTTGAATACCCATTTGGTAGAAACTTGTTCTAGTAGAATCTCCCGAAACAAGACTAATTCACCAACTTGGCTTAAGTTTCCCAGTTGGATTCAACAAAAAAATTTGTAGAATTCCAGAGCCTCTCTACATCACACTTTAGTTTCTAGGTGCACCTCTATGGTCTTGTTTAATTTTTTCATTGTTTTTTTGCATTTTTAGGTCATTTTGTATACATCACTATGTTTTCAAACAACTTGAATTTCTTAGGTTTTGCATTAATAAATCATTCTTTTTATTAGTTCATTACATTTAGGACATTACATTTAGAAATATTTCAATCATACTAGAATTAGTCTTTAGTGAACCTCCAGGTTTTTGTGGGATACCTTTCTCCTTTTAGGTGAAAATCCCTAGAAATGTAAGAGAGCACCCTCCTACAAAAACTTGCGGTTCATTTTGGTGAACCTGAATTTTTGAATATTTTCTTTTTGATTTCAAGTGCATTCAAATCCTAGGAATAACTTGCATCTAAATTTCATTAGATTTTGCATTGTTTAATTTTCATCCTAGGATTTTAAAAATTGCATTAGTGAGAAACTCATAAAGCTTGCATTTTTACATTTTATTTCATTGGAAAACAATAAAATTCTGCATTTTCACACTTTAGTTGCATCCGAAAGTCTGAAAAACATAAAATTGCATTTAAATAATCTCAAAAAAATTACCACTAAGACTAATTCACCACATTGGGTGACTTAGTCCTTCTGCACATTTTGCACTGTAATTTCTGGCATTTTCAAAGCATTTTCTGCATTTCAATTTTCTGTTATTGCATTATATTATAGTTTCTAGATTTGTTGTTTTATTCCATTTAGTTTTCTTTCATTCATTTGCATCATGGCTTTTTGTTTTAATAAGTTTTGGATTTCATTAAAATCTTTAGTTGACATGTCAAATTGTGCCTTTGGAATTGATCCTAATGATCTTGAGCTTCCTCATGCTCCTTCAACTCCTCATGAATGTCCTCCTTGTTATGTTGACATCATTGGAGAAGATTATGACAACATGAATAAGTTCTTAAACTAATGTCTTGACAACCTTGAAGCCAATGCATCCTTTTATCCATCCATGAAACAACAAGACCTTCCTATAGTCCCACCTCCTGATATGTTTGGATACTTACATCCTAAAACAAATGGACCTAAGTTCCCTCCATCAGGTGAACCTAGTTATCCTAAACAAGCAACCCCTCAACCATTCTATGATAAAAAAGTCACAAATACTCGAATAAACCTTGAAGAAACTTATAGCAAAGGTTTTACCATCTTAAGGAAACAAGGACGTGACACAACAACTGAACATAACATTCATCAACTTTTAGAACAAATTCCAAAAGATGAAAAAATAATTGGGTTAGGATATCAAGATCCTCCTCATGACATCAAGCCTCCATTAGAATATTGGAGACTTCGTGATGATGGCATAGTGATATTTGATTCTCCTCCCAATCTGAATGTCCTCCTTCCACATGATCAACAACCCTTACATGATAACAATGACAAGGATGATAGGATCACTCTGGGTCCTCCTCCTCCTCCTTCTATTTGAGAAAAGGGTAAATCTAGCAAATGCAAGAGGCCTTACAAATTACAAAAACTCAAGTTTCCTCTTCATCCACCACTTGAATGTGAAAGGAAATTGCAAATCCTTTTAAAAGGACTCATATTAGTACCACCTATGAATAGGTTAGTGATCTATTCTAAAGATGCTAATGTTCCACATTGTGCATATCATCATGTTCTAGGACATAGAAGTGATGAGTGTTGTCAATTGAAAGAAATATTGAGTAAATATCATTTTGATGATGATAATTGCTATCCAATCAATCCATAAACCACCATTAAACACCTCATCATGTGATAGTTGTAGAACATTCCCTTCTCCCTATTACATGACCCCTTCCCATCACCTATCTTAGCTCACTCTTGTCTTGCACTCCGTGGGGGCAAGAAGTTTCTAGCCTTGTCCTAGTAATACATTTGTCATTGTCCCCTAGCTGTGTTACTCACCTTTTGCTTATACCGATTGAGATTGGGAGGCAGATGACTTGCTTGACAGTTGAATTGCATTTTCCTTACTAGTCTTTTGCATGTTTGTGTGTGTGTATCATGTTCCCCCATGATGTGACGTTTGATATTATCTCTCTCTTTGTGACATTATTCTATTTATACCTTCATTCTTCTATATGTCGTACATCGCTTTCACCTTTTTCCTTTTTCTTTTCCTTTTCTTTTTTGCTCATGTTTTCCTTCTGGGGATGACGCAAGGCATTGAGACCAAAATGTCTCTTTCATGTTGACCCAAAAGGGCCCCTTTTCTTTTTATTCCTTGTCTTTCTCTTGTGTTTTCCTTTTGGGGATGATGCAAGGCATTGACACCACAATGTCTCTTTCATGTTGACCCAAAAGGACCCTTTTCCTTTTCTTTTTTTCTTTTTCTTGTGTTTTCCTTTTGGGGATGACGCAAGGCATTGAGACTAAAATGTATCTCTCATCTTGACCCAAAAGCTTTTTCATTTTTCATTTTCCTTTTCTTTTTGCTTATGTTTTCCTTTGGGGATGATGCGAAGTGTTGAGACATTCTATGTCTCTTCCATGTTGACCCAAATGGATCTTTATTTTTCTTCATTTTCTCTCTCTTTGTGTCATTCTTCCAGTTCTATGTATTTAGGGGATGATGACTATTTCAAGCTCTTTACAAAACATTGCAACAATGAACATACTAACCCTAAATCCATATATCCCTTATGTGTTTGGTCTTTTTCATTTTGGGGGAATCCCTTCCTTTTCTTTTTGCTTCACATGGCATAGCCTTACTAAAAAATGTATGACTTGGCATAGGGGCTTTCCAAGTTGGCTCTCATGTCTTCTTTCTTTTTGCATTTTACATTTGATACTTTAAAGTAATTGCTCACAGTATGATGTGTAACAATTTGTTTAAAGTGGGGGCATACATTAGCATTATTCATTTGCATTTTTTTCCTTTTTCACGGTTCTTAGTGCAATCTTCTTACTTCATACGATGTGTTTTTTTGGTTTGTGGATGACATTGGGTGTGATGTACTTCATGAGCGTGATCTATCTTAGCATATTACATTCCTATTGGTGGCCTAATGTGACGCACTACATCCCCTAAGTGGTGAATTTTCTATTTTTTGATCGGTCCTCTCTTGAAGATATTAGACACAATGTTCCCTAAGTTAAAGACCTCACATGAACCAAAAAAGACTCCTTTGAATATATTTTTCATTATACACTTTACATTTGTTATATGGCCACCTTGCATAACACAACTTGCATGCCTGTAGTGCCATCGTGTTTGTTCATGAGCTCTAAGCATACAAAGTTTTGCTTGTCTTGTGAAGCTCAAAATGACATTTTATTTTGTGGAGCCTTATTAAAGTTATTAGGAGGTATTTAAATTTGGCATGGTTGATCGAGAAGCCCATTCCGAGGCATGAATCCACAATAGGATGGACAAATGGTCGAAGCTTGATCCAACTTTCTTTTCTTTCCTCTCCTCTCTTTCATTCTTTTTCATCATTCTCATGTGTGTTCCTTTGTGTTTGTGTTTGGTTTGCTATGGGACCTTGATCCTAGGGGCTTGATCATCCCTCTTGATCATTGTTGTCTCATCTCACCAATCATTACTACATATGGATCCCTCTTGATGTGCATATTGGGCTACTTTAGTGTGATTTTGAAGCAAGTTCATCCTCTCACTAAAGTGGGGGCTTAATGTGTCACCAAAAAATGTATAGTTGGAAATTTTTACACTCACTTGAGTCTTTCTTATGGACTTTGGCTTGATTTTTCCTAGATTTAATGTTGTAATGTGGTCAACACATTCACATTAGGTCTTCGACCCTTGGGAATCATTAAGAATTCTAGGATGTCTTGTAAAAGTGTCGTGAAGTGTTGTAACCCACTTTCACACTTTTCTAGGATCCTTTCATTATAATTCACTTAAATAACCTCTTTTTATCACTTACCAAGTCTTATTTCAAAGTTTTGTAAAGAGTTGTAACAAAATCTCATGCTTTTCTAGGCTTGTCATCACTAATTCAACCCTTTATTATGTTTAAATGACCCCTTAATGCATTTTTCAGCCCTACTTAAGTGTATTTTTGAGAATATTCCCATTAAAACTTATTAAATACACTTCAATCCCCGACACCCAATAAAATTTCCCTGGTGGGACCAAGTCATCACCTGGGGCGACTTAGTCCCACTAGGCACAAAAATCAAAATAATTTCAAAATTTTGGCAGGATTTTATTCTCTTAACCTTGAGTTTGGCCTATGATGTGTTATTTTTGGGAAATATTGGAAAATAAAGTATAAATAAAGGGGTTTCGCTTCATTTTGCATCTCCTAATTCCCTATTCATTATTCAAGCAATTCATTCATTTACTTAATCATTCTCAAGCATTCTAAGCATTTTAAAGCATCCATTGGAGTATCTTGTCTCATATCTTCATATTTCAACATTAAGGGTTTAGTGAGTTTGTGACATTGCATGTTATTCATTCATCATTCTCTCTTTATTTCATTTCATTTTCTAGGGTTTGATTACCAAATCGGGGTTTGACCAAGGCAAACCCGTGTACTCTAACCCTTAACCCTTTTTACCCTCTTTGCATATGTGTTTTGTAGGTATTGTATGCATATTTGTCAAAGAGCTTGGTTTTAAAAATTGGTCAACAATCCATTAAAGTCATAAAAGTCAACAAAGCCCTAATTGAAGCTTGGAGACCTTGTTCAACCTGTTTTCTGCAAAATTTGAACCAGACACCTGTTAGGAAAGGAAGTGCAGATTGAAAGCCATAGGTTCTTGCCCCAAATTTCCCAAGATTCCCAAGTGGACTAAGTCACCATCTGTGGTTAATTGATCCCATTTTTGGGCCCAAAAAATGATTTTTACATTTTTGAGTACCCATTTGGCAGAAACCTCTTCCGACAGTATCTCCCTGAAACAGGACTAAGTTGCCCAACTTGGCATAAGTGTACTAGTTGGATTCAACAAAGAAATGTGCAAGATTCCAAAGTCTCTCTACATCCCACTTCACCTTCCAAGTGCACCTCTCGAGTCTTGTTTAATTTTGTCATTGTTTGTTTGAATTTGAAGGTCATTTTGTATACATCACTGTGTTTTCAAACAACTTGTATTTCTTAGGTTTTGCATTAATAAATCATTTTTTTTATCAGTTCATTACATTTATGACATTATATTTAGACATATTTCAATCATACCATCATTAGTCTTTAGTGAATCTCCAAGTTTTTGTGGGACACCTTTCTCCTTTTAGGTGAAAAACCCTGGAAGTGTAAGAGAGTACCCTCCTACAAAAATTTGTGGTTCATCCATCCTCCTATTAGAAGAGATTGTGCATAGTGAGGTTGGTCACTAAATTTCTATCACCACTTTGTTTCACCATTGACTCCTGTTAGTGGTAATACATGCTAACTTGACTCTAGAAAGTCCCCTTGGATGGATTTTGATATTTCTCCTACTCATATGACTGTTGAAGAAGCTAAAGATGAAAATATTAATAATGATAATGATGAATGGGATCTACTCATTATTTAATTGGATCCCATTGATGTATGGGTCAAACTAGATGACCAAGATCCTCCTCCTCCATCTGCTTTAGTTCTCATCAATTAGTGGTTGTTTATTGTTTTTCTATTTTTCTATTTTTATTCTCTAGGCTATGGCCCAATTTAGACTCTAGAGGTGTCAATTTTCCCACCAATATTTCATTTGATGAATGTCTAACACTATTTTATGAATTTAAATATAGAAATTATTCATAAAAAAATGCATATTTTCAAGAGAAATTTGAATATATAAAAGAATTCAACTATACCACGAAAATATTATTTTTTGCCTTAAAAAAAACTACATTTATGGATTCAAAACTATATCTAAAGTTACTCAAATAATTAAATCTTAATAGTAAAATAAATTACCAAACCTAAAATTAGTTTGTATTTTTTTTTCAATTTTTAACGATGGATTGTTCTCTCTCTTGCTTATCATTTTCTTCTTTCTTTACTTATCATGTATGAATCTTTCCGTGAGCTCTATCATGGGATTTTCAACCATTTATTCAGTGGTATTTTTTAACTTTATTGTTGTGAAGGGTTTTTGAGAAAAAGAGGCTTCTTGCTACAATATCTAGGGTAATTATCATTGAACAGTTACAATTATCTATCATTTGAAAGTTTAATTCTAAAATAATTGCCAAAAGGATAAGACAGAAAGAAGCAACTACTTTGAGCTTCAAAAGAAGCAACTACTTTGGTAGTATTGTCCTCAGAATAGTCTGAATCATTGGGTGGATGACACAAAAAATCTACTGGACCCTTTAACCCTAATCATCTCACGTGTCAGGGTCATGGCATTCTAAAAGCTTCGAGACCTCTACTTTTCAACCCCTAAAAGATATATTATTATGCATATTTCCCAAAAGAATAGTATGGCTCCTAGAAGTGGACCGTTGGAACCTGATGTAAGCAGGCCGTAATTTCCTTAGAATAGTTAGAATCATTGGGCAGATGACATAGAAAATATACCACCCTTTAACCCTAATCATCCCTCATGTCAGGGTCATGGCATTCTGAAAGCTCTAGGCCCTCCACTTTTCAACCCCTGAAACCCCTCACAACACCCAACTTGCAACCCTAATGCATTTCCTTCCCAAACTCGGCCTTATCGATAGGTTTCCCATCATCTTAGGGTTAGCAACCACACTTCTAATCATCCTGCTCATTTTTCTTTGAAATAAAAGAAAGATTTCAGAGAAAGGAATCCTCCCTCTTGGCACTCACGAGATAGTTTATTGGGGGAATCTTCAAATATTGGTCATTCAAAATGGGAAAGATATTATTACTCAAATTGGGAATGACAGACTCATAAATCAGCTTTGTCTTCCAATCCAAATATTGAATATGAACCTAAAGCTATAAAACCAAATCAAAGGAAAAAAACCAGAGGCGAACCTGTCCTCTTGCTAGGATCTTCATTAGAAGCCGATTCCATCAATACCCATTAGTGTGGACACCCAAACTTCAGAGTTTGAGCAAAATGGTCTCTTCATACATATTTGGGGAGAAGACAAGTCTTTATTTGCTATATACTCCTAGATAAAAGATAATTGGTATGAATCTTTTGACCTCACTGTGGTTTCATCTTTTTTTTTTTTTCATATGTTTTAAAAACCCCACTATTAAGAATACGGTTTTAAGAAAAGGTCCCTTCTAGTTTGATAAAACCTATATGGGCGCATGCAATTGGCAACCTAGCTTTTTGTTGGATCCCATTACTCTACCCCAGAGGTCAATCTATTTTACACTCCCCCATCTCTTGGTGGAATACATGGAAACTTATGTAATTAAGAAAATTGTTTCTCATTTTGGGGATTTTTTAAAGAATGAATTGAATATGGTTAATGGTTTACCCACTATTAGAGTCTGGGTCCTAATATCCAACATGAACAAGGTCCCCCATGCTTTGAAGATCCTCACTAACAAAGGCGAGTGGCATAAAAAATTGGTCCTAGATACCAACTTCTGGAAAGAGGCTAAATTCCAAATTGAATTTGAACTTTCTTCTCGGGCGAAACCTTTTGAATTTTCTTTCACAAATGGTGTGGGGGAAATTTTCCCATCTGATCAACCTAGTACCTCTTCTTCTCCACAACTTACTCCTCTTCATGCTTCTTTTCCTTATATGAAGCCCTTGTAGACAACTATGGATATCTTGAATAATGTTTCTCATCTTGAAAATTTATTGAAGGGATTGATAACTAAAGAAAACATAATGGATATTTTTAATGAGGTTTGCACTAAAGTGGGTGAATATTTTATAGAAGAGACAACTGGAAAAGTTCTTGCAGAGTTTGAATCTGAGAAAGAAATTCCCTCTCCCCATATCACAATCTATTTTAAGGGACCCTCCTCCTGAAAAATCGTCTGTCTTGGTCAAGGAATCTATTGTAGCTTCCCCTATTGGCCAAACATCCCCTCTTCCTACTCCCATTTCTCAAAAAGATGCTAAAATTCTGGCATCCCCAAAAATAAAGGGGTAGGAAACCTAATAGTGAGAAAACAAAAATTGAAGTTGTTGTAGGCATACAAATGACTCTTGAAAAGAACTTATGGTCTTCTGCAAAGAAACTCAAAGGCCTAGAAAATCCTGGTATTATTTCCTAATCAGGATAGGGCAATTCTGTTGTGGAAAATGAGATCTTTGAATTGAATATTGAAATGAGGGGAGACAATATCTCTCCTCGAGAAAAATGAAGATACTTTCATGGAACTTTAGGGGCTTAAATGCCCATAAAAAATGACACCTCATAAAGTGTCAAATCTTAAACACTAATTTTGCCATTGTTCTTCTACAAGAAATGAAACTTTCGACCTAATCAGCTTTTGATTTCTTCTGCACTTGGTACAATTGAGATTTCATTTCTTCTCCAACCAATGGTGCTTCAGGATGCCTTGAAATTATTTAGAACAAATTCTCTGTCAAATTAGAAGCTTTGTCTATTCAAGACAATTGGATCCAAGCTTCCATTATTTTTTTGAAAACAAACAATACATTTTTTATCTTCAACATTTATGGCCCTTGTGCAGCTTATGCTAAACAACAGTTATGGACTCAGCTCTCTTCTACATAAGCTTGTTTAAAAAATGATTTGAAGATTCTATCTGGAGACTTTAATGCCATTCGACGCCCTTCAAAGAAAATAGGTGGCATTATCCCTCCACCCAGGGCTATGGAGGATTTTAATTAGTTCATCATCAATAATAGTCTATATGATTGCACACTGAAGAATGGCATCTTCACATGGATCAATAAGCATAGAGACTTTTCTCAGATTATTGAAAGGTTGGACTGCTTTCTCCTTTCCAAAAATTGGTTTAATTCCCCTTGGGACTTCTCTTATTCCATTATAACTCTTCCTGGATCTGATCATTTCCCAATTTGCCTATCAATATTTGATAATAAGTTGATTAAAAAGGGTTACTTCAAATTTGAATCCATGTGGTTTAGAGATCCGAATTTTATCCCTCTCCTCAAAAAATGTTGGTTTGAGTGCCCATTTGTTGTTGCACTCAAATGTACCAAATTTATAAAAGGCTGAATTTTATCAAGGGAAAAATAAAGGATTGGAACAAAACACATGTGTTTCAAGAATATATTCAAAGAAAAAGCCAGAGAAGAACTTGAATTGTCAAACCTGTATGATATAGTGATTAAAGATGGAATGGATTCAAACATCTATGATAAGGAAAAATCCCTTAAAGTGGAACTAGATGAACTCTTGGAAAGGGAAGAATGTTATTGGAGACAAAAATCTAGGGATATTTGGCTAAGAGAAGGGGACAAAAACACAATTTTTTCTTGCCTCCACAAAATTGAGAAGGAAAAAAAATAGAATTAAATAAATTCTCTCCCCTTTTGGTGCTTCCTTATTCTTAGATGAGGATATTGAAGCTACAACAGTTTCCTGCTTTAAGGACTTATTAGATCATAGAAAAGCTAATAGATCTTTGGAAAATAATATTGTCTTGGATAACATTCCCACTTTAATTGACAAGGAAAATAACAATATGTTAATGGTTGAATTCACAATGGAGGAAATTAAAAATGTGGTCTTCTTCGTGGTAGCTGAAAAAGGCCCTAGACTTGATGGCTTCACAATACTATTTTTCCAAAAATGCTAGGATTTTGTAAGAAGAGACATTTTCTTAGCCTTGGAAGAATCAAGGAGGAATAGAAAAATCCTCAAAGAATTTAATACAACTATGATTGCTATCTTCCCTAAGAAATTCGATCCAAGGTATTTCAAGGATTTCAGACCAATTGCCTTGTGCAATACGGTCTTTAAAATATTCACTAAGGCAATAGCTCTTAGACTTGCAAAAATCCTCCCCTCCATTATCTTAGATGAGTAGGGGGGATTCATTATGGGAAAAGACACCCCTGAAGGGGCTATATTAACACATGAAGTATTACATTTAGTTATTAGGGACAAATCCCCTTCAATGGTTATGAAATTAGACATGGAGAAGGCTTATGACAAAGTTGAATGGGATTTCCTTTTAGCAGTTCTAAGAAAAAATGGTTTTGCAAATAGCTAGTGTAAATGGATTTATTCATGCCTAGCTAGTGCTAAATTTTCTATTTTGGTAAATGGCTCACTAGTTGGAAACTTTACTCCTATAAGAGTTATAAGACAAGGGGATCCCCTCTCACCATCCTTATTCATTTTGATGGCTGAAGGGTTAAGCAGATCAATCATTGCTGCAAGAAACAATCAAGAGTGGAAAGGTATTTTTGTTAGACCCTTTCCCACTCCAATCTTTCATTCTCTCTTTGTGGATGATACCCTCTTGTTTGGTTAGGATTCCATGGATGAAGCAAGAAAAAAAAAATAGTCCTTTTAGATTACTGTTTGGCTTCAAGACAATCCTTCAATGCTGAGAACTCAAAGATTTTATTTGAATGTAAATCCCTTGGTTAAATCCCAACTCTTAAAATTTTGGGGTTTTCAAAGTGGAACCCTACCTTGCAGATATTTAGGAATTCCCTTCTTCTCTAGATTTCAAAGAAAAACATGTATTTTGGGATGATCTTACTTCTTCCACTTCTAATCTGATTCTTCTTTAGAAATATAAATGGCTCTCATTTGCAGGGAAGTCAGTAATGTTAAAAGCATTAATTTATTATTTACCTATTTATTTAATGTCAGTCCTTAAAAGTCCTTTTGAGATGGGTCTTTCCCTTCAAAAACTATTCAGAAATTTCCTTTGGGTAGAAAATGTCACACAAAAAAAAACTCCCGTTAGTTGCATGGGATAATGTCTGCAAGTTGAAAGCTACAGGTGGAGCAGGTCTAAGAGACATTTTCTTACAAAATAAGGCTCTGGGTTCCAAATTGGTTTGGAAATTATACACTAATCTTGACAAGAAATGGTGTCAAATCATGCATCACAAATATTTGGATTCTTTGGAACGTGAAAGGATCTGCACGCAAAGGAATATCCCCCTTGGATCTAAGATTTGGAATTTTATAACCACTTGCAGATCTATTATCCTTCCTCACCTCTCTTGGATAGTTAACAATGGTGAGAAAACATTATTCTGGGATGATGCTTGGAATGGACATCAACCTCTCAAAACTCTTGGAGATTGATCTCAAATTGAGACTGCTCTGAAACCTCTTTGGGGGGACAAAGTGAAAGATTATTTTGTTATCAATCAAGAGGACCCTTTGCATCTGATTAGTTGGAAAGACTTCAGTTTTCTTCCAGTCTCATCTCACTTAAAGAATTCTCTTAAATCTAAATTGCAAAAAAGACAAATTGTCTTCTCAGATAAACCCGATGTAATAATTTGGACAAAGTCTAAATCAGACAGTTACATGATTAAGGAAGGATATAACTCATTTGCAAGTGATATTGGTCTATCCCCCTGACCCTCTATTCTCTGTTGGGGCCCCAATGTTTTACCAAAAGCAGCTGCTTTTAGTTGGTTAGCCATCAAAGATAGAATACTCTCAGGATTTAGACTTGATAGATTGGGAATTGCACCTTTCTTTACATGTGTGATATGTGGTAAGGCCTTCAAAATGACAAATCACTTCTCATTAATTGTTCCTTTGCTTATGAATGTTAGACATGCTTATTGAGAAAAATAGGCTAGTATTCTCCCTTGCAAAATGGGATCCTACAACACTTTTTGAGTTGGCCTAAGCTTCACTCAACTTATAAATTTGCTTGTCTCTAGGAAATCTCTCCCTCTATCCTCATCTAGAACATTTGGCTTGAAAGGGATAGGCAGATTTTTAAGGAGCAATTATCTTGGGAGAAGATCATACAAAAATTTGAAATTTCAATTTCTAAAACTACAATATCAAGCCTTTATAGGAATGCAATTACCTACAACAAATTTTCTTCATGGGACTCCTTCATTCTCAAAAATTGACCTCTACTCAAACTTCCTAATGTGGGCTCTTTGTCGACCAAAAACCCTCCTGTTAACAGATCCCTTATTAAATGGTTTCCTCCACCTAAGGAATTTGTTAAACTCAACTTTGGTGGGGCTTCTAGAGGAAATCCTGGGAAATCAAGGGTTGCCTCGGTTCTAAGAGATTGTCAAGGTAACTTTGTTGGAGCAATTTGTTCTAGTCTTCCAAAAGGAACTAATAATGTTGCAGAATTCAATGCCTTAAGGATAGGCCTGGAGCTAGCAATTGAACATTCAATACCCCATATTCAAATTGAAAGGGACTCCATGGTTGTGATATCTTCTGTGTTAAATTCCCATTCAAATTCTTGGCATTTGAATTACCTTGTCTCTCACATTTGATATCTCTTGAATATTTTTTCTTCTTATCAAGTGATGCATTGCTACAAGGAAGCCAATGATCAAGTTATTAGTTGGAAAAAAATCCATTGATGGAGATATATAGTTGAAAAATCTTTCATACCAGGAATATATAAATTTGCTAAATTCCTAATCTCAAGTGAAGTCTTATTAATAACCCCATGAGTTTTGTTCGTGTTACAGGTGTTTACTCTATCCATGGTTTATGTGACTTGGGATTATTGTCCTACTCGGTCAGGGTTGGCTTCAGATCCTTTTAACATGAAGTTTAAATGAGTTAGAAATCTTGTGAGTTGGAAATTATACTTGATTTGGCATATTAAATTATTAATGTGGTTTAGTCCAATGGATTTGTTTCGCAAACTTGAAATTGTGTCACATATTTTTTGGGGACCTCCTTGTATCTTGCAAGCCTCTTCCACACTCTAATCACCCATAAGGATTTTCCCTTTTGGTCAGTTAGGGTGTGGAAGATTTGGCAGTGCACTCATAATTCAAATGTGGAATTCAAACCATCTAAAAGGTGAATGGTGTCCCCCAAAGTTCAATTTTTTTGTGTCCAACAGCTATAACTCACATTTTGCTTACTCTTCATTGAATACATGGAAATCTAGTGTGGCACGAATTAGAGTATTCATGACACCTTTTCCTTGGATCTCATGATATTATTGCTCACCCCTATTTTGCATTAATTGTACTTGAGGATGTCTCCTCTTGTAGGATTAGTGGAGGATAGCGATGATGGTGAATATGGATTTTGTTGGTACTGGCATAATATAGATTTCATTCCATCTATATTTTTCATTTCCAATGGTACCATTTTGTCAGATGGTTGCCTCCTCTCTGATGCTACAAATTTTGAATATGCTCATAAGGGAAATTGAACCTTTTCTATTTCTAGCAATGTTGGTATCATGTGAATCATTGGCAACTCAAGTCAATTTTGTTGCTAAAATGACCACAACTTCTTATGATTATTCTTTCACGTTGTGAATTGTGTGAATGTTAGTTGGCATGCTCATACCTTAGGAAATCTGGGAAAGATTAAAGGAATTCTGCTAGACATCTTATACATGGGTGCTTATCATATATTAACCTCACATGTGAATAATTCCTTAGGAGATCTACTAATCCAAGGCTTTGATTTGGATTTTAAATACAAATGGTACCTTTCCTAGATATGTTGATACAAAAATTAACACTTGGCACTTGATGGTTACATTGCCTTACGACTAGCTTTCACTTGATCTAGTGATGTTCCTTTGCATTATTTATGACGCAATGAGATTTCAATTGCACTAATGATTCTGCATCAACTGTCTACTCTGCTCATGCAAATTGCTTATTTATGGATCTCTTTGTTCACTTCCCTCAACAATTGTTGGCTTTCATTTTTATTTCTCTTTGAATTGTAGCAAAACGAATCATGCAGACTTCTTTTAGAGTATATATTTTGCCAAGGTATCTGGAACTAAGGGATGATAGACCGTTCTCCTTTGAAAAGCTTGGGTGAACTTTCATTTTAGAAAGAAAACTTGTTGAAGACTCAATTAGAATTGTTCTGGGGTATGATTGGTTAGAATTCCATGCTATGTCTTTGCCTAATGAGGTTGCATCTCGTTTTGTGTCTAACTTGATTGATGTGCTTTGGTGTAGTGAAATGGTGAAATTCCTTCTAGGTTCTTACATTATTCCCCATGTTTGCCCTCTTCCCATTCTACAAAATGCTTTAGATGATTATGACATTCTGAAGGGCTCCAATCTTTTGGGTGGCATCCTTTTTCATCAATTTCTAATTTTCGATCGATCTATCACTGTCCTTCTTAATACTATGGCTAACGATTTATAGGATGATTATTCTTATGACTTTATATGCAGCCTCCATAGGCTCAAGCCTCGGCTGGGGCATACTATTTCAAATATGTTGTTCTAGATTTGTTTGAATTTGTACAATTTCTGATAAGGCATGCTCTCACGGATCCTCACTCAATTCCTTATTTCCTACCACCTACTGATTTGGAATATTTGGAGGAAAGTGGTGTTTACTCTTGATGATGGCTCGTGGCTCTCCTCTTTCTCTCAAAATTGGTCAACACATGCTTTTGATTTTTGA
Source organism: Sequoia sempervirens (assembly GCA_007258455.2). Lineage (NCBI taxonomy): Eukaryota > Viridiplantae > Streptophyta > Pinopsida > Cupressales > Cupressaceae > Sequoia > Sequoia sempervirens. The sequence goes on from VDFB02000017.1 coordinate 145,900,659, forward strand.
AATCTCATCTTCACCATCTCCTCTTTGGTCTTCTACATACCTCTGTCACTTATTATAGATCTTTTTTGGTCCTAAAAATCCTGCTCTTCTATCTTTGGAATGTTATTTGACGTTTTCTATTGTACTATGATCTTTGCTCTCTAATAATCAATATATGATGTACTTTCTTTGAGTTGTCTTTTGTACTCATGCTTTGTTAGGATTCTCACTCTTTAATTTGTTTATAACCCTAAATGGGAATTCTCTTATAGTTTTGGGTCCTCTTCTTCCTCTCATGATCCATTCTAAATGGATTCTTAGTGTTTGTTTCTCAACAATATTTTTGATTCCTGCTTTCCACCGATTGGATTTTGTAATTCCTCACAATGTACCTCTCCTTATTTTAGTCATATATGTTTGTGGCTTGCCACTTTTTAAAATAATAATAAAAAAAATAGTAAAATAAATTCATTTTTCATATCATATATGAAAACCCATAATATTCCATTCCTAAAGGTGATTGAGCTTCTTGATGAAAATGGTTGAATATATATTTTTAGATATATAGAAAAAAAAGGGAATGATAAAACTTGAAAATAATTATGTAATAAAATAATGCCTTGCCTATATGTTAGAATTTGAAATAGATGCATAACCACGAACTTTATAAGAGTGAAATAAGCTATAAAACCATAAATGAATAACATAATTATAGACTAGAAATTGAAAGAGATGTGCAAATTACAAGATGGCAATATTGTATTATGAGCTCAAAAAGAAATAGCATGAAAAATAAATCATGAACCAATATGAAAATACAAGTTAGGTAGTGAGTTTATATAGAACTAGGGAGATGGTGGAGGTGACAAATATAGCCACTAGGGAGTGACCACCAAGTTGTCTAAAAATACTAAATGCTCCTCCCTTTTATGGTGATGAAACATTAACAACATGTCCACTAATTATTTATTAATCAAAATCACTTTATTAACCCAAGAAAACTTAATAAAAGTGTAGGAAAAACCTAGGATATAGGAAAATAAATTATCCCACTAGAAAAATAAAGCTTACACTAACACCCCCTTAAGTGTAGCTTAGGTGGGTAAAATGATGGGTCTCAAAAAATGAATTTTGATGAGGTACCCATGTTCATAGAAATTCCTTTAAAGAGAATAAGCCCTCCCCCACAAGAAAGGAAGTATACCCCCTATAATAGAAATAAATAGAAGAACTAAGAAGCCTTCAACAATGTAGAATTTATGCCAATGGTAGATGCTCAAAACTAGAGGTAGAAAATGGTCCATGATCATCAAACAATGTTCCTCCCCTTAGGAATAAACAAAACTAAAGATATATGCATGAAGTCTTCTAATTTCTGAAGCGACCTTGAGGAAAGAAATGCCAAAATGTATGAAGTCTTTGAACTCTACTCATGTGTATTCATGTCAATGTTGGAAGTTTCCACTACCAAGTTAGGTGTTTCAAGCCACATTGATGAAGATGAAAGTGGCTCCTTTAGGTGTTGCTCAAAAGTCTCCATGTCAATGTAAAATTGTGACAAACAATCATGTGTAGAAAGAACAAGAGGGTCTAAAGCATCTAAAGAAGAAGATGCAACTCCATAGGAGCTAACATCAAAGAGCATGACAACTAAACATTATTAAAATTTATTATTGTTTTAGGTGTATTGGAATTTGTTACAAAAAAAAAAATCTACCCAAAACCAAATGCCTATAGGATAATAAAAAATATAAATGAATATAATAATTCTATTCTATATTCAATTTTATGAGATAAGTTATATAAATATACAAATATATAGACCTCTTGAATGTAAGAATCAAGGAGATGACATGTTTAAGTGATATGAGTTAACTCAATTTAAGTAAGATAGAGGTGACCTTGACTAAACAAATTTGGTACCTAACTACAATCAATCAAGAGTTGATGAAGTAGTGGTGACACTTGTCTATCTCAAGTAAAGGTATACACATGCCATTATTATCTACTTATGTGAGAATAAATAAATATCCTAATTATCCTAACTAAACTTAATTAAATAAAAGGAAACTTACAACCATCTAATGACAATTTCCACATAACCCAAATAAAGATCTATGCAAATAAGTAATAGGAATCCACATACAAGAGAATGTACAACATACCCATCAAAATATGGCACAATATATACCCTGGGAAAACCCTCAAGAGGGAAAAACCCAGCCTCTAAAAGCATCAATCACTCATGTATTATTCAACAATAATCATTACAATACATCTTCAAAGCTCTTTGTGAACACCATTGAAGCATCAAGGAACTACAAGAAATTCATGTGAACAAGCATGTAACCACACATCCCATGCCATTCTTCAACCCTCACAAATGCTAACAAGAGATAACCTATCAAATTCCCAACCTTAAACAACTACCCATGTGGTTGCTTTTATAGAAATAAGCTCCCACAAAACCACCAAGTGGTATTACATAAAACCATCTGACTACAACCATGAGATTACAAAACCATGACCCCACATTTAATATTGGGTACTTAAATCACTTTCCCCAATATTAAATAAATACAATTTATAACTTAGAATTATGTCTTAATGTTACATACAACATAAAGTGGCCCCAACAATGTTAACTCTCTGTGTTGCACATACTTCTAGGTTCCCTAAGTGCATCTCACACATAATAATAAATTAAACATTATAAACATTATGCACGGTGTACAAAACCTAATTCCTAACATTAAATATGTGTAATATCACACTCATGATAAAACATATCCAAGGTGAATATATAATATTACACCAAAAAGGAATATAGAATGAAGTCAATCATCAAGCCAATCTAGATTAAAATGGGTTTCCATAATTTCTACTTCAAGTGCAAGGATAGAAATACTTTTGACTTGAAACCATTGCTTCCCAATCTTCTCATCACAAACAACACGTTTCAAGGAAATTAGTCCACATATAGTTTTAGGAAGCCTCATCAAATGTGTACACTCTCTCATATCAATTTCACTCAATTTCTTTAGTTGTCCTATCTCCTCTGGTATTTCTCTTAGACCATCACATAATGAAATGTCTAAATATTCTAACTTCCCAAGTTTTCCAATTGATGTAGGAAGCTCTTTTAAGCTTGGTAATGCTGATAGACTTAACACTCTTAGATTGACTAGATCCCCAAGGTTATTTGGAAAATTTTGAACAAGATGGCAATTGGTAATGGACCATATTTTAGCAGATGGCATATGACAAATACTGGAGGGCAACTTCTCCAAATCACTACAATGATCCAATTTAAACACTCTTAGGTTGGTATTGTTGAAGGTTGGTGTATTTTCAAACCCTTCACATAAGCTTAATGATAACTTCTCTAGGTTTTGAAATTCCTTCTTGTGGCTTTGAATAGGGATTGAAATCAACCTCTCCAAATGAAAAACCTTGAGTTCAGTGAGAGAAGATAAGGCATCTAGACCATTTAATGTGGCTCTTTTTGGACCATAATTAAATACCATGAGAATTTTTAAATTTTTCATGGATTTAATAAATGGAGGAAGAAAGTATTCATTTGCATTGAATAGTAATACCAAAACCTCTACCTTGGGAAATTTCATTTCATGCCACTGAGTTTCATCCATAGGTCCTGCATGAACATATCACAAATGAAATCCAATTAGAATATTCTATGTTGACCATAAATATTTATTTTTGGGTTATTTGTCAACATATTGTAAGGAAAATTGTGAGAATTAAAAATGTAAATTATAGAAACATTTTTTTCCTATGCAAACAATAAGAATGTAGAGGATGCAACAAATAATGTTTGATAAATCTACATATGAGAAAGTAAGAAAAATGAAAGCAAAGAATAAATCCTAAAAAGTAGAATAGTTTACATTTTTCATTGTGTCTATTAAGTACACAAGTAAAGTTCTATTTATCATATATTTTAACATATACAAAAAAAGGAGTATTGATGATTTATATGTTTCAAGTAAAGATTTTTTTAGCAAAGATGTTTGGAGGAATGTTATAAATGGAAAATAATATGCTTGGAAACCTAATGTAAATAACATATGCAAAACATATAGTGATATTTTTTGTGAGAAATTATTTTCAATAACTTACCTGTCTGAATGGAGACAATTTGAGCATTAAATTCTATATCACTAAGCAATCTCCATTCCTCTGGAAAACCATTCTCCCTCCAACTCATAAGTAACCTCTTCTTATGGACTACATTATCTTGAGATCCTAGATATAAGGATAAATCTCGTATTACATCATGTTGAGAAAAGTACAAATTTGAGGCGTTTTCATAATCGAGAGTCTCTTTGTTCCAATTAATTGCAAGAAACATGTTAGAATAATATCAAAAGTGATAACAAGAAATAAAAAAAAGTATGCAAGGAAATTTGATTTTACCTTGAATTATTGGTTAAATTCAAAAGATTTCTTCTTGCAAGTTTAGATAAGATGATAAAGGAATCTCGCCACTCTAGTTTTCTAAAATTAACCCAAATATCTAGTAGTGCTTCAACACATATTTTTCTATTCCCAGGAAATAATCCCAAGTCTAGGAAACATTCCTTGACTATATTATCTAAGGATTCAATACTAGGCTCAAAACATCTAAGTAGACCTTCTTTGTGATAATCAAATATAGTTTCTCCTTTGAGAATATTGTTCTTTTCTCTCTCCCAAGCCACATGGCGTTGTCCATGCAAAGAACTTCCAATCACCTTTAGAGCAAGTGGCAAACCACCACATTTTGCTTGCACCTATAATTCATGAAAAGAGATGAAAATTATCATCAAATCTTATGGAACAATAGCAATACATATACAATTTCAAAGAATGTGTTTATATAACCTATTCTCAACTTTATGGTTGTCTACAATCATATTTGTATAGATATAAAATAATGGTGTAAATGTATTTTATATCTTTTTATTTCATTATGTTTAATTAAGTGTGAATCTAAATTACATGATTCTTGTATTATCAATACTTGAGGTTTTATTCATCACATTTCATCTTAACTATATATAAAATAAGCACATGTGAAATAAGCTCTATGTTCTTTTATCACATGGCAATAAAAGCCACTTTCTCTTTTAACAACATACTTTGTTAAACACACAATAAAGTTACATATATAACGTTGTATATATATTTTTTTGTTGATTCACAACTATTATTTTATGGTGTGTAAAGTTGAATATATGTTTCGCCTAATGGAAAGATAAAAACACAAAATACTATTAAAATTTAAAACCCTTTTGTATCCAAAATTATTATTGTTGTATTATAGATTCTAATAAAGAGAACAAAATTATATAAAGAAAAAATATAAGTAGATTCATCTAGATTGTTTAGAAAAACAATACCTCATTAACTAGATCTGCATCTATAGTACTTGGAATTGATGTTTGTCCAAAAGCCCAAAAACAAAAAAGAGATAGAGCATCCACTTGATCCAACAATGACAATTGATATGATTGAATAGAAGGAGTTAAGGGGATAATAGAACTATCTCTTGTTGTTATAAGAGTCTTATATCCTATTCCTTCAAAGAGTAGTTTCTCTAAAATTTCTCTTGACCAAACATCATCCAATATCATTAAAGTTGGTTTGGGTTGCTTTAGATGTTGTTGCAGCTGTATACACCCATCTTCAACATTTTGAAACTCAGATTTCTTCTTTTGAACAATCTTCTCCCACATGATCTCCAATATTTCTTTAAGATTTGAAGATTGGGAGACATTGATGAAAATCACATTATTCTTGAAATAATCTGATGATCATAAAGAAGCATATATATATGTTAGATAAATTTCATAATATTTTTTTTAAAGAAATATGATCCTAAAATAGAAAATATTGTTGAACAATTTATTAGGTAGGAAACTTCAGAAAGAAAATAATGATAACAATTACATTGACCCACCCAAAAGAAATCTACTAACAATTGAATGATTTGGGAAATGGCAGGAATACACCATGTAAAATTATTTTCTTCGGATGCCTTGAATAATAACTTAAAATATAAGCACCTTTTCTAATTATAGACAATCATTGAACTAACAAAGCTATTTAAATTAAAAGTGCATGGACAGTTTAAGAGAAAGATCTCTTGAATGAATTTTAATAGTAAAAGCAAATAATAAATTATGATATTGCTATTAGAATTTAATTCTGTAGTTTTTTGAGTCAAACTCATTGATCCAAGTTTCATGAGTAATGGTTCACAAGAACCCATCTTTCATGAGAATGAATGGTCCAATTAGCGCTCATTGCATCTAGGTGATGTTTGCAGAGGTGAAGCATTGGGCCTTCTTGGGAGGTCACCCATCCCACTACTGTTCCAACTCAAAATGGAGTCTGGAAAAACTCATTGACTTGAAAAACTACAGAATTGAATTTTGATAGCAATATCATAATATGTCACATTGTGAAAAATACCTCCTACTTATCAGTAAATAATATTTGAGAAAACACAGACCATGATCTAGAGCAGGGAAACTCACCTTTAATTTGAGGATCATTGCAGAGAGCCAACGCGAGAGTTGTTTTCCCACCACCACCAATGCAGTGCACACCAACAGCGGAGACCTCTCTCCCCAACAAAAGTTCCTTCAAATCCCCAATACTTTTCTTCAACCCCACACAAAACTGAGAATTTCTAGAAGTACTAGTATCCCAAGAGTCTGTGGACTCTACCATTACAGTGTTGTCAACCAGATCAACTGAAGCCATTTTTCGAAACTTGTTACTGCGGATTGTCAACTTGTTGATATCATATAGACATGCCTGGGGCTTGCTTTGATATATAATGCAAGTATCAGAGGCGGTGAAGTGTTCTCTACGTTTCCATCACATGCCGCCGACAGTACAATAATAGTTTAATGGCAAAGTAGGAGGACAACACAAATAGCGTGTTTGGCAAATTTTGGGAGGAAGTTTCAAATTTTTACACATCTCTGGTCCGTAACTGTGCGACTTTTTAAAAAGTTGTCGGCATTGACCTTCAATTTTTTAAGGGTCCTCTGTTAACCACGTAGGCCTAGTGTTTGGCTTTTTGGTTTGTCGACGCCTGCTCTCAAGAGTATTGTAAATATCAGGTCGGCGGAATGGATACGTTTTACACTTTGATTCCTTCTCTATTTTCGTTTCAAAAATTTATAAATCTACATCCATTAACATTACATTAATTTTTATAAAAAGGAAGGACACATCAAGTGATCTCTTCTAACACACTTCTTCTCTCTTTAAAAAAACAAAAAAATTATGTCATTATCATTACATTATTTTTTATTAGTCCTTGTCATATTGGTGAAGATTTATGTTTGCAATTAGATAAATGCACACAGTTTTCGGGTTCTACTTTAATGTTGGCTCTTCAACACATAAGTCAAGGGTTGTATGGAGATAATATGCTTAGTCTCTTGGATGGCAAACATTTCAAAAAACTAATTGAAGCATGGCATTGCTCTTCCCCTTGGGAATCTATGGAAGTGGATTAAAGTTGCTTGTGTAGCTCTATGGCTTGAGGTCAAGTAGTTGAGAGAGTTGTTACAACATTAATGGCATCACCTAAACGTTATATCTACATTCAGGTCTCTTTGTGAAAACTAGACCATTAATTGGATGTGTTGTTCTATAATGAAATGGTTATCATTGGACTACGTGAAACATTAGCATCTATTGCAATTTTGTGGGCTTGGAGACCTCATTTGAAATGTACTACTTGGCTTTGGAAAGGTTTAGATCACTTTATCCTACATGAAATTTACCCCTTAGTTGAGTTTGGCCTTTATCAAACTCATGTGGGTTGGGATGCTCCATTAGGTCCATGCAAGAACCTAACCCACATTAAAACTTTACTTTTCAAAAATGAACTGTGTCACTTGGAATTGTCTACAAATCCATATGGCTATCAAATTCTTGGAAATGTGGAAATTGATCATTATTGAGCTCTAGTGGAAAATCCATCAACATCCGAACATGCAAGAAGATGTCTGGTTCACATGAAAATATTCGCAAAACTAGTTGCCCACGAAATCCTTGCAAACTGGAAATTTGGTTGTTATCGAGCCACACTGGAAATCCAACTAGTTTAAAAAATTGAAAACAACTCAATAATTTTAAATATTCTTGAAATTTGTTGTTGGTATTGGTGTATGGAATGAAGCCAATCATCAAGCCAATCTAGACTAAAATAGGCTTCTAGAATTTTTACTTCAAGTGTAAGGATTGAAATGCTCTTGACTTGAAACCACTACTTCATAATTTTCTCACCATGTAAATAACATGTTTCAAGGAACTTAGTCCAAAAAAAGTTTTAGGAAGCCTTGTCAAATGTGAACACTCTCTCATATCAAGTTCACTCAATTTATTTAGTTGTCCTATTTTTTTTGGAAGTTTTCTTAGACCATCAAATAATTAAATGTTTATATATTCTTTAAATCACCCAAGTTTTCCAATTAATGTAGGAAGTTCTTTAAATCTCGGTAATACTAATAGGATTTTTTTTGGTCGGTGAAAGGCTGAAGTCAGAGAGTTTTGTATTGATATTCTTTCAAAAAATTACATGTCAAGGTGACCAAGTCCTAGATTTTTCTTCACCTAGAATTGCTAGCCCTACTGCTAACCAAAATCCAAATACATTCGATGCTTTTTGAATAAAATGAAGCCTATCTAACTTCTGAATTACAAGGATCCCACACTGTTTCAAGAAAATCATAATTTTGTCTCAAAAATTCACATGACTCTCAAAACCCGTCATTACTCCAACTTCATACATGATTGATCACTGTGCCTAAGTGTAGGAGGAGGCCGCACATCCAAAGTTGGCTGAGCTTGTTCTTCTTCATCCATCTCCAACACTTCATAAGATGAGGCTTCCCTTTTACTTATCCAAATGAAGGCTCGATTGATTCACTTCTAGCACCAGTCCAATTGCTCCAAAATAGAACCCATCCGCAACTAAATTTGAGAGGCGTTTGTGTTTGCATTCGCTTCTCTATATATATCATTTAATGTATATTCCTCAAAAAACTTGAGGATTTCCTTAATTTTGTCAACTTATGCACACAGTTTCCAATTAGGTGTATATCCTGACCTTAATGCATTAATGGTAAGGGTTGAATCCCCTTCAATTTTCCAGTTTATTAATCTCAATATCCTTACAAAAAATAAGACCCTCGATGAGGGCACTCAACTCAACCATATTGTTCGTGTCTTTCTTCAAAGGAATCTAACCTATTGCAAGATGGTGTGTCCCTTGGTCTTCCTTGTCCAACACAACACTTGGGTTTGTGACATGGTCTAATCACCTCCTGCGGATCTTAACTGATGCTTGTATTGGGCATTGACAGGTCAACCTTTTGGTGCAACGACAAGGCCAACAATTAGTATTAGAGCTAGTCATAGGTTCAAACCCCTTGCTTGTGCTGGGGGGATTGTTGCAAGATGGTGTGTCCCTTGGTCTTCCTTGTCTAGCATAGTGCCTCGGTTTGTGACATGGTCTAACTGCCTCATGTGGATCTTAATTGACACTTGTATCGTGCATTGACAGGTCAACCTTTTGGTGCAACGAAAAGGCCAACACAACCAATCTACCCATTGTCTCGCCATTCCACATTCAAATGATACACCCTACCCCTGAATGACCTAGATTACCTCTTGAAGCCCCATCAAAGTTCAATTTGAACTAACCAAATGATGGAGGGGACTATTTTTCCTTCATTCTATCTTCTTTTGAAACCTTACTACCATCCCCCCTTGTTGGTATGTGGCGACTGATCATGCTATACTGTACACCTTGGCCCCTATCCTTGCTGGGGTCCAGGGCTGGGCCGGGCCCTGGGCGGGGGTTCGGGGGCGACAACCCCCGAGAAAAATTTTCTTCCTACTTTTTGGTGTGATCACCGAAAAAGGGAAAAATCAATGAAAAAGGAAAAATCCGATTTTGTAGAACCCTAAAATATGGAAGCTTCTAATCTTGTTAAAAAGGGGTTCGGATGGGTATTACTGTATGATGAAAAAAAGGTGATTATTTGCAAGATTGTAATAGGTTTTACACTGGATAATAAAAGTATTGGATGGCTGTAGTTTGGTGGATGTAGCCCGGATTGGGTGAACCACATTAAATTATCTGTGTTATGATTTATTTTAGTTTCTCTGTATATTAATTAAATTTGCATTTAATTGTTAGATATCTACCATCATAGGGGCCGGGGTGTATAGTATACCATGGGCTATATAGTATAGCATGATCAGTCGCCACATACCAACAATCTCCCACTTGGAGACTGATCAGGCTCCATACCAACACCCCCCCTCCCTACCCCAACCCCCCCCAAAGGACATGACACAAAGTCCAAACCAATTGAATCTCATCTTCCCATCCCAAGCAGTGAATTTATTTTTCTGAGTTGGTCTCCCTTGAATTTTGTTATTTGCTACCTCCACCACAATTGCCTCCACTTTATTGAGAAAGGAAAGGATATGCATGGATTTGTCTTCAAAAATCCTCCTATTCCTTTCTTTCCAAATTTCCCACACAAGCAAATATAGATAGATAATCCATAGCATGTCAAACAACCCCTTCCCCAATTTGATAGGCCAACTTTTGAAAAGGCTCCAAATGTCATTTGGTAGAGTAGTGATCCATCCTAGTTTTGCATAGAGCCATTTCTAGTTCACTCTTGGGAGAATTGGCATCCCAACAATAAATGACCGACATTCTCCTCTACCCTCCCACATAGGACACACATACTCGACCCTTCAAAACCCATTCTTTTGAACTTTTTTGCTATCAAAATCTTCTTCTAAATAGCTTCCCATGTGAAGACTCTTTCTTTTGGTACATAGTGCTTATTCCAACATAGTTGAATTAGGAGATACTCCCTTTCTTGCTCCTCTATCTTAGCCACTATCTTGTATCCATCCTTGGCATTGAAGATGTCAAATTTGGAGCTGCCTAGATTAACCTATCATTTCCTAATCTGAACACCATCTTTCTCTCTGAAAGGATTCCCAATAATTGGTCTATCTCATTCCTGGGAAGTGGCAAGGACTGAAAGTCCTTCCAACTCCACCCTATTGCTAGATTCTTTGAATAGATAGAGACATAGTCTTTAATCTTAGTTCCACAATGTCAAGTAAGAAAGGTTTTTGTTTTCCCAACCTCTTTCATACTATCCAAGTTTAGATAGCCACCCCAAGAATCTTCCCAAAGAGAACTAAGCCTCCATCAAATATGTCCCATGTAGCATAATCCGAGATCATCTGCCTGCAATTTAACAAAAAAATCCATACTTTAGACCCCTTAGGGGGGTTGGAGACCCTAATAATTTCACTAGGATTATCACTGTTTCAGTACTTATCTTGCAAAATTTTCACCCATTTGAGATTTGGTTCTTTGAGCATCTTCCACACTAACTTGGCCCCAAGAGCCTTATTCTACCACAACAGATTTTTGAGACCCACTCCTCCACACTTCTTCGGTTTACACACTTTCTCCCAAGAAATAAGAGGGACTTTCTCTTTCTGCCCCACCCCTTGCCAAATTTTTTTTTTCTCATTTTTTGAACTATTGATTGATTAACCCCTTCAGTCAGTGCTATAAAGGAAAGACTTGGTATATGGGGAGTGATGAGATCACCGATTTCATCATAATGATTCTTCCAGCCCAAGAAAGCCAATGCCCCTTCCAAGAGCTCAATCTCTTGTCTATTTTTTCTTTGAGGGGATCCCATAACTTCGTATTACTAAGTCCTCTATCCAGGAGGATGCCAAGGTAAGAGCAGGGAAACTTTCCTCTTCTAAATCCCAGTATGGCTAGTGCTTCCCCTTCCATTCTAGGGGATGTTTCCAAAAAGAATACCTATGATTTGGTTTTATTTATCTCTTGCCCTGAGGCTTTGGTGTATTGCTTCAATATTCTCCCAAATTTTCTTGCCTCTTGCTTATTTGCTGTCCCACACAATAGGGTATCATTTGTGAATTGGTTATGAGTAATGGATTGAGTATTGCTTGAAATCATTATGCCTCTAACCTATCCCAATTCTTGTGCATTTTTTATGGCTCTCCCAAGAGCATCTGCCATGATGATGAAAAGAAAAGGGGATAAAAGGGTCTCCTTGTATCAATCCCCTTGAAGGTTAAAAAAATCCCTCTGACGAACCATTTACTAACACTGCGAATATAGGCATAGAGATGCAAGAGAACACCCAATTTATCCATTGAGCATTGAAGACAAAGGGTTGCAATATCCTACATAGAAACCTCCAATCTATCTTGTCATATGCCTTCTTGATGTTTAATTTTACCAGCATTCTATCTTTTTGAGTGCTTTATAGAGAATGTATGATCTCTTGAACAATAATCACACCATCCAATATTGATCTCCCTAGCACGAACCCTATTTTCTCCTCTAACATATAATGAATTATAGTAGCGGTTTAAGCCTATTTGCCATAATTTTTTTCATGATTTTATAGATTGTGTTGCATAGAGATATCAGTCTAAAGTCCTCTAAATTGGAGGCATTGTCTTTTTTGGGAAATAAAACTAGAAATGTGTTGTTGAGTTCTCTTAACACATTCCCTAAGTTCCTTGTGCATTCCAGAGCTTCTACTAGTTTTGCCTCCAATATATGCCAACATTTTTGAAAGAAAAATATCTAGAAGCCATTTGGGCCTGGGGCTTTATCCAGATGTAACTGAATAAGAGTTGATTCTACCTTTGCTACTATTATCTTGGAATTTAGCCTAGCATTCTGCTACTTACTTGTGATGTTTGGAATGCGTCACAACAACTCTGTCTAAGAAGCCTAATTAGATTCTTCCCAATTGTTAAGAATATTTGTGAAAACTCTTACTATAATTTTTGCTCAATCTCTTTAAGATCTTCTGTGACTAAACCATTTGGCCTGTTTAACTTTATTATCTTATTGGCATTTCTCCTAACTTTTGTGATATTATGGAAATACTTAGTGTTCCTATCTCCTTCATGTTAGAGTTATCATGCATTAGCTAATAATTAATTAATCTTTAATTGATTTTTAGTCTAATTTATTATCATGCACTTAAACTAAACTTAGGAGTATTTTAATACTTTATTAGTTGAGCCAATATTAGATCATTGTGTCTCATCTCATGTGATGTTGACACTTGTCATGATCCAATCCTTTTCTCATTTAGTGATTTTCTCTTATAAGCACTCAAACCTCATTGTAATTATTCTCAGATATTATCTGGAGCTTTCGTATATTCTTGAAAGTCTCTTGCTTCTGTAGTTTTTTTCTTGTTGAATAATATCACATATATTGTTTGCAGATCTCTTGCATAGAAGACCTATATTTGTTTTTTGTTTGATCCTGTCGCTTGTGGTTTTGTGCTTATTTCACAATTCTAACATGATATCAAAGCATGGATTCAATGAACCCCTTCTTGATTTATGAGGCTTTTTTTTTTCTTCAACAAGGGTTGTAGGCTTTAGATTTGAATCCCCTTTGCTTGTTTTGCAAATTTTGGAGGTGGAATTTTTTTGAAGAATTTTTGTGTGAAAAGGACCTCACTGTTGGATCCAAAGCTGTTAAAAAAGTCAAATTGGCTTTTGTTTCACTTGATTTTAATTCCTGACACCAGATCTACAAGGTTTTGAAGTGGTTGCTCTTTTTTCGGATCCAAAGGGTAGCTATATTTTTGGTGCATTTTGAGCCAAAACGGGTGTCACCATCATGCTGAGAAGGCCCAAAAACCTTAAGATTTCTTGTCAAATCGTCAAATTTTGTGTTGGGAGTTTTTGAGGCAATTTTTTTTTGAGAGGAAGGTCGTACAACCTCCTCAACATGCGGTTCAAGCATATCTGGAGGATATTTTTCCTACACCACTAAAATTGGTGGACCTCCAAATTTGGAGGTAGTTGTGCTAAATTTTGTGGAGATGTTTTCTTTTCCTACTCAACCCCTCTCTGTTGGGCTTTTCAAGTTTTGCACCCAATATTCTAGAGGCATTATCTCGGGCATGCATTGGGATTTTTTAGTGCAATTTTTTTTGAAATGGGGTAGAATTTTGAACTCTTTGCAGTGGTGTAGATATTTAATAGTTTTGACTTTTGATTTTTTCTAGAATTCTATTTTCGTGGTGTTGTTGCTATTCAGTTCTTGTTTTGGATACTTTGACGGGCCATATCTTCTATATCCAGACACATTTTTGGGTGCCATTTTTTTGAAAGTGCATGTTTTTTCATGTACTTCATCATGGTGCTATCAATTTCCTCTTTTTATGTCAAAGAATTGTATTTTCAACTTGTGTCATTTTTTGGACATTATGGGCTCCCATTGTATGAATTTTTCTTTATGTAAACACACTAAAATAAAGTGCCATAAACGTTGTATCTTTTATGGGATCATGCACATCAATTTGTGCCTTATTATACTCGCACTATGTTATAAAGTTCCATGAGGGGGTTTGATGTTTTGCCTTTGTTTTCTATCATACCTTTGTCAAGTGAGTGTTCCTTCCACGATAGTAGCCTCATGCATGTGTGATTTTTGTTTTCGCACCTTTATATGTGGGTACTTTCATGTCTATACGTACAAATGTTCCCAATTCTTCTTCATGAACTTCTTTCTAGCATTCAGTTTTAGTGTACCTGTCACGCCTCTCCCTTTTCAACATTATGGGGGGGTTTCTACTATTAGTGTTAATGCTTCTTTGGTTTCACATTAGAGTGAGCTATGTATATAGTATTTGTTCCTATGTACTAGGCGGATGCAACGGTTGGTAACCCATGCATTTAAGTGAGATGGAGCACTTACCATATGGACAATCTTGTATTCCTGTTTCAACATTTCAGCAGTCATTCTTTGACAGTGTTTGCAACTTCTTCATGCTTCAGTGGTGTTCTTTTGTTCATCCTTTGTTCCTATATTTTGGGACAAGATTGTCTTGTTTGGAGGCTTTTTCAGTCCTTCACTTGGCTTTCATCTCTTTTTGGAGTAGAGTTTTTCCCATGAGGTTTTCTCTATTTCTCTACATTATAGAGATCTTATGTTTGTACATGGGTACCTTTTTTGGCCTTGTTTGTCGGGACCCATCATGCATTCTTTTTAGGGTTTTTAGCTACTCCCTAAGTTCATCTTAAGGGGGGGTGTTAGAGTTATCATGCATTAGCTAATAATTAATTAATCTTTAATTGATTATTAGTCTAATTTATTCTCGTGCACTTAAGCTAAACTTATGAGTGTTTTAATACTTTATTAGTTGAGCCAATATTAGATCATTATGTCTCATCTCATGTGATGTTGACACTTGTAATGATCTGATCGCTTTCTAATTTAGGGCTTTGCTCTTATAAGCACTCAAACCTCATTGCAATTACTCTTAGATATTATTTGGAGCTTTCATATCTTCTTGAAAGTCTCTTTCTTCTATAGTTTTTTCCCGTTGAAGAATATCACATATATTGTTTGCAGATCTCTTGCATAGAAGGTGTATTTGTTTGTTGTTTGATCATGTGGCTCATGGTTTTGTGCTTGTTTCACAATTCTAACACTTCACCTATTCAAGCATCCTTGGATTTTTGTTTCCATAGGATTTCCTCTTTTGGAAGGATATCCTCGTATTCTCTCATGAGCTCTTTCTCTTTCAAATAACTCTCCTAATTCATCCCCACTTTGATTATCTCCTCATTGAGGTTGTCTAAGTCCTCCTCTATTCTTTGTTTAGCCTAAAAAAGTTCCCAAAATGCTCCTTGTTCCACTATTTTATTTTATTCTTTAATAACTCTACTTTGGCTATAAAGCAATACATCTTGGATCCTTCCATGACTTCTTCTGACCACCATTCTTCTACAAGTTTAAGAAAATATCTATCTTTGAACCAATTTTTTTCAAATTTGAATTGAGAGCTGGCATGCCTCTTATCTTCTTCAATTTCTATTTTGATTGGAAAGTGATTTGATCCCAAACAAGGGAGAATAGATGCTTCCATTGTAAATGGGAAGGATGAGAGATCTCCTTTGAAAAAGAACCTGTCTAGCTTCTCTTCTATATTGTTGAAACCCATCCTTTTGTTATTCCAAGTGTATGATCCATTACCTATTTCAATTTCCAAGGGCCCATTCCTGGAGATGCACTCCCCAAAGTCCTACTGTAATATCTTTGATCTAGCAACACCACCTCTTTTGTCTTTCTTATGCAAGATGGCATTAAAGTCCCCTCTTATAAAGCAATGAAGGGTGGGGTTGTTCCTCAGAAAATTATCCAATTCCACCCCATAGTTCTTTCTTCTTGATGTAAGGAATTAGACCATAGACATTGACTAGTTGCACTTGTAAGTTACAGCTTAGGCTTGAAATTTTGCCTCCAATCTAGTGTTTTCCTTCTCCTAGTACTTCAAAACACACCTTGTTCTGGTCCCACAAAACTACCAGGCCCCCTGAAGCTCGTATTGCATTAACAACCTCTACTTTCCAACCGTTCAACCCTTTAGAAAAGTTTTCCACTTTTACTACTGTGAGTTTGCTTTCTTGCATTAAGATCACTTCTGCCTTGGTCAAACCAATTCTTCATTTGACTAGGTGCCTTTTGTTAGGGGAATTTAAGCCCCTAAGATTCCTTGAGAGGAGCATCATGGATCTTGGGGAAGGTGGTTTCCCTTCCCTAAATCAAATATAGTAGTTAGTTTTAGTTGGCCCTCTGCTTCCCCATCCATAGATCTCATCTCATTCCTATATTTTCTACCAACCTTCTTATTTGAACCATTTCCACAATCCGGTTTTGACTTAGTGGAGGGGATCTATTGGATCCCTAACTTTTCTACTCCATCCTTATGCCGCAATTTCTCCCCCAAAAACTTCTGATAGTATGGGAAGGCCAGTCTCCTACTCTTCCAAATCCATGCCTTCCATGAAGAAGGCCTCATCATCTTTCATCACTATCTCTCCTTCCAGTATTGACTACAATAAGACTTGCTTTTTATTTTCCAAACTTGTATCTATGGCTTTACCGACTTCATCCAAGGAGGGTATATTTTCTGTTATCCCTAATAACTTGCAAATTGCCTCCATGTATGAATTGGTTCCCTCCCATCCTCCTTCTATCTTTGTCTCCCTTTCATATTTGTTCTCTAGAGATTTAGCCATGTGATCCTACATTTCTTTTTGCAATTCAATTTCTCCTTCTTCCAATTCTTGTTTGGGGTTATCCCCTATCTTCCCTTGATCTAGAGGTTACCTGATAAACTGCCTTATCTCCCAAACCGTTTCCCTACATCCTTCACTTGGGATTTCTTCTAATTGCAGGCTAATATCCTTTTCCAGAGCTCTTGTGTTTCTTTCAATAGTAAACATAGCTCTGTCTTAGTTTTTCGAAGCTATTTTTGAATTCATTATAGGAGGAGGGTAGGGATCTCCTTTTAACCATATCTCATAGTTTTCTAGCTTTCTCTTTTTGAATTCTAATCTTTTACTAGGGAAGGACTCTAGCTCCCTAGAAATGACATAATTTCAAGAGTTCGACTGCCGAAACCCTTCATTCCCAATATCTTTCCCTTTCTTTTGTGCCTCCCTTGGGTCCTTATTCTCCAGGATGCCTAGATTCTCTACCTCATTCCTCAAGCAACCTTCCCCTATGTTTTTCCTAAAAAGACATTTGTCGATATTCAATCCTTGGCTCTTGACTACTCTTTGATTCCAACTTCCAAACTTTGATAGAATTTCCAAATTTCCATAAATCCCAACTCCTCCGTCTACTTCCACCAAAATGTTTGCCTCCATCACTTCTTTGCCATTGAGAAAGTCTTCATCCACACCTAGGAAAACTCCTAGAGCATCCCTGATCCCTGATTTTGACCAAGGATTCCATGCACTATTATTTTTTTGGGACTCCTTCAAAGTTTTATTTATGGTTTATTTCCAGGAATCAAAGTTGGGAACCTAGTTTAAACAATGAAAGCTAGATCCATTCATAAATAGGGGATCCCCATACAATATTTTTTGTTTTAAATTAAGATCAATGCACTCAATAAAGAAGAAGGAATTCGGTAATTGAAGAATACTTACCCTATCTCCGAAGTTCCTCCTCCACCAATCCATGATCTCCATTCTAGGCCAACCATCCCTACACCATTTAGCAATCAAAGCTTTTCCTTTCAATCTACTCACCCTTGTTGCTATTATTTCCGAAGGTAGCACAAAGATCTTGCTCCCTCTTGGTTTGGATTTGAAATTATTATTTCTCTTGTCCCTTCTCTATTTTTCCACTGCCTCCCATGCCCTTGAGTAGCCCTGCTCCAGAAGCAGTTAGGTTTAGGCGCCCTTAGTTTTTTTCCCTTCTACTCGATTCTGTACCTCTCCCCCTTAAAGGTATGACATTTGTCCCTGTTGCGGGGGCAAATTGTCCCCAAAAATTATCCCTCCAATTTCTTGCAACTAGTTGTCTCCTCGCCTGTGATTTCTTTGTTCCCTCCCTAGGATATCCTCTATCTACCTTTCGCCATTGCATATTCAGCCAACGACACGACACAACCCTAGTATTTTGCTCATAGGACCTTCTATTGTGTTGCCCTAGATTCTTGTAATAGGGGTGACATCGATCCACCCATCTTCATTTCTCATACACCCACTGAGGAGTGTGTGCGTTATCGCCTGCCATTCTTTTTGTAGCATCATCCTTTTGCAAACACCCATCCACTTCAACATCGCCCCATGCCCATCCACCAGGATCGTTTGCCTTTTTTCCCTCTTCTTCGCTTGCCATATTCAAAAATTTCCTTTTTTTTGGTAATACTAATGGACTTAACACTCTTAGATTGACTAGATTCTCAAGGTTATATGGTAAATTTTCAAAAAGATGCCAATTTGTAATGGACCATATTTGAGCATATGGCACATATGGATATTAGAGGGAAACTACTGCAAATAACTACAATGATCCAAGTTCCGAGGTTGGTATTGTTGAAGGTTGGTGTATTTCCAATCCCTTCGCATAAACTTAATGATATATTCTTCATTTTTTGTATTTCTTTGTTGTATCTTTGAATATGGATTGAAATCAACCTCTCCAAATGGACAAGCTTGAGTTTAATGTGAGAAGATAAGACATCTAGACCTTTCAATGTGGCTCTTTTTGGATCATAATTAAATACTACGAGAATTTTCAAATATTTCATGGATTTTAGAAATGGGGAAGAAATCATTCACTTGCATTGAATATTAATACTAAAATCTCTACCTTGAGAAAGTTCATACTAAAATCTCTACCTTGAGAAAGTTCATTTCATGCCATAGAGTTTCATCCATTAGTCCTACATGAATATATCACAAATGGAATTCAATTAAAACATTATATTTTAGCCATAAATATCTATTTTTAGATTAGTTTTCAACATAGTATAGGGAAAATTGTGAGAATGGAAAATCTAAATAGATACAAAAACTTTGTTTTCTATGTAAAAAATAAAAAAGAGGAACACAAAGACTAATAATGTTGTCTATGTGTGTGTGAAAGCAAGAAAAATGAAGCATTAAATAAATCTTTAAAACTAGAGGATTAAATGAACAACATTGCAAATACCTATAAATGAGAAATTAAGACATTTATGGTTTAATAAATCTTAAATATTAGAATAGTTTAGATTCTATGGTATGTCTATTGAGTACACAAGTAGATATTTATCCCATAATTTTTTAATATATAAGATAAATAAGAGTATTAATGATTTAAATGTTTCAACTAACAAACATTTTAGCATAGATGTTTAGAGGAATGTTGTAGAAGGAATGTAAGATTCCTATAGAATTAATGTAAATAGCATATGCAAAAAACATGGTGATATTTTTTTTATGAGAAATTATTTTCAATATCTTGTCTATGTGAATAGAGACATTTTGAGCATCAAGTGCTGTATTACTAAGTGATTTACATTTCTTTGGAAAATCATTCTCCCTCCAATCCATAACTAACCTCTTCCTATGGGCTACATTGTCCTCACATCCTACAGACAAAGATAAATCTCATATTACATCATGCTGAGAAAAGTAAAACTTTGAGGCATTTTGGTAAGTGAGTCTCTTTGTCCCCGTTCATCATAAGAAACATGTTATAATAATGTTAAAAATGATAAAAAGAAATACAATATACATAATGAAAGGAAACTTTACCTTGAATTATTAGTTAAATTCAAAATATTTCTTCTTGCAACTTTGGATAAGATGATAAAAGCATCAAGTGACAATCTAGCTTCCTAACAATTTAATCCAAGTATCTAGTAGTGCATCAACACATATTTTTCTATCCCAAGGAAATAATCCCATGTATAGGAAACATTCCTTGACTACATCATCTAAGGAATCAATACTAGACCCCAAACATCTCAGTAGCCTTTTTTTTTGATGATCTAATATAGTTTCTCCTTTGGAAATTTTGTTCTTTACCCTCTTCCAAGCCATATGGGGCTATCCACACAAAGAAATCCCAATCACCTTTAGAACAAGTGGAAAACCACCACATTTTTCTTGCACCTATAATTCATGAAATAAAATTAAAATTATCATAAAATATCATGGGATGGTAAAATTATATATGTAAATTTTTTAAGAAGACATGTACGTATAACCTATTCTTAGCTTCATAATTATCTATAATCATATTCATATAAATATTACTAACTCCATAATTATCTACATTCATATTCATACAAATATAAGATTTAATAGATGTGAATGTATTTTATATACTTTGTTATTTTATTATTCTTAACTGGGTGTCTGAGTGATAAATTAAATGTTTACTATATTATCAATCCTAATTCAATAAAATGTGATGAGTTTTTCATTATCACACTTCATCTTAAACTATATTTTGAATACCTATGATCTTTCATCACATGTCAATAAGACCAAATTTTGTTAACAACATGCCTTGCAAGAAAGTTACACATAACTTTATAATAAATAATTCTTGTTGATTCACAATTACCACTTATATGGTGTGAAGTTGAATATATGTTTCAACCAATTAAAAGATAAAATGCTAATAAAGGATAAAATACTATTAAAAGTTAACCTTTTATATCCAAAATTACCATTTTTTGTATCATAGATTGTAAGAAAATAACAAAATTATAAAAAGAAAAAGAAGGTAGATTCATATGTCTATAATAACAAATAGTTTAGAAAATTAATACCTCATTAATTAGATATGCATCGATAGTGTTTGGGATTGATATTTATTTGAAAGCTCAAAATCAAAAAAGATAAAGAGCATACACTTAATCCAACAATGACAATTGATACAATTGAGTGAAGAGAGTTATGGGGATAGTGAAACTATCTCTTGTTTTTATAGGAGTCTTGCATCCTAATCCTTCAAAGAGTCTATAG
This sequence comes from Sequoia sempervirens, assembly GCA_007258455.2. NCBI lineage: Eukaryota > Viridiplantae > Streptophyta > Pinopsida > Cupressales > Cupressaceae > Sequoia > Sequoia sempervirens. The sequence goes on from VDFB02000017.1 coordinate 145,922,049, forward strand.
TTTCCTTGAATTTGTTCGACCAAATGTCATCCAATATCAATGAAGTTGGCTTAGATTGCATAAAAAGATGTTGTAGTTGTATATGCCCATCTTCAACATTTTGAAACTCACATTTCTTCTTTTCAAAAATCTTCTCCCACATAGTCTCCATTATTCCTTTCCTTAGTCTCCAACATTTCGTTAAGGTCCGAAGATTGAGAGACATTGATAAAAAAATACATTATTTTGAAGTAACCTATTAATCATACAGAAACATATATTTTAGATGGTGAATTCCATAATATAAAGAAAATAAAATACAATCTTAAAATAGAACACCATATTGAATAGTACGGAAGCTTCAAGACAAAAATAATGATAACAAAATTTTGAACCAATGAATATGAACCACAAAAAACACTACCAAAATTACATTGGTCTACCCAAAAAAATATTTAATAATAATAATTGAAATGGTTTACTAAATGGTGGGAGTTGCACCATGCAAAATTATTTTCTACCAAATATGTTTGAGATCCTCAATGTACTTAGGATATACACAATCTTTTCTAGTTTTAAACAAACATTAAAATAACAAGATTATTAATACTTTAAGTTCAATTTGAATAAAGAAAACATGGGTAATTTAAGAGACTGTTTTATTCTCTTAAATGGATTTTTGAGAACTCTTTAATTTAAAAATGTCAAAACTAGAAATCTACTGATATGTACAGCTCACAGGTATACGTCTCCATTCATTCAGGCAGGCAAATTGTGAAGAGAACACAGGTAGGTAATGTGGGTGTCAAGTTTTCCAAGGAAGTTTCAAATTAAAACATCTTTTAATCGGCAATTGTTTTCAATTCCGTTACATTGTCGGCATTGACTTTTGATTTTTATGGTGAAGGTGTTTCAGCTTGGATTCTGAGATCAATGGCTGATACTTCATAAAAAAGGATGGAAGACCATATCTTTAATACTGGTAGTTCATTTTCTATACAGCTTTTTAGTACATTTGTCGGTTAAAGTAAAAGTCACGCGTACTCATTTAATATTTTGGCGGTGAAAGGTCCAGGCGCAGGCGGAGGTGGAGGCGGCAGGTGGCGATTAAAGTAAAAGTCATGCGTATTTGTTTAATATTTGGCAGTGAAAGCTCCAGGCGGAGGGGGAGGCGGCAGGTGGCGCTTGTCTTTATTGACATATTCTATTGTCTTCAGACTGTGTAATCAATCTTTTATTTATGTTGGATTCTTTGCCTTTTCATGCGTTCCCATTCCGTAGATGCCACCACCGTCTTTCAGGACTAATCCCAACAGTTACCTCATTTTTATAGGTATTTATTTTTTACCTAATTTTATATATATTTCAGGGACAAGGCCATTGGAGCTCTAAGTGAGATCCCTTGTTTACAGGTTTATCTTCGTTTAGGCTTTTGGTATAGATGGTATACGAAATTTAAGGGCTTTTTGTGAACTTTGCATGAGGTTATGGGAGGAAGATAGAATCTAAAGAACACATGGGAGAAGTTGCTTATAAAGGAGAGTTATGAGAAGCATTAAAAGATGGTGATGGTTATATATATATTTGAGTTTTAAGAAGTTATGTTAAGTTTTTATGATGAGAAGGGTAAGATTTTGATGAAATTGTGAAACCTTACAGTAATATATAAAAATATATTTTTTGATGAATAAGTGTTATCATTTAAAAAATAGTGTTACACATTCAAAAATAAATTGGGTTGAAAATGTCACGCCTCTAAAGTTTATGTGGGGCAACAATCTAAAGTATAAAAACACAAAGAAAGTCACTAGGCAGTGAGAGTAGTAGTTGTGGGGGAAGGAAGAGGATCCTAGTAATCTAATTTACCCCATACATCAGCAGGGTCCAAAGTGTCCATGAAAGGGGACGACCCCACCCATCATTATATTTATCTTTATCTTCTTCTTTAGTAGCATGAGTAGGCGAAATGACATGAGCCAATTAAGAGCATTTGCTAGAATCAAACTAGTTGGAAACACTTCCAATGTGTTACCCAAAAGTTCATTTATAAGCAACAGAGAGATGGAACATCAAAGAGTAGATTGCAACCAACCCTACTGATCATGATCCCTTCTCGTAGTTGGAGGAGAAGACAAGGAGTGGTTCTTGGTTACCTCAAATATACAGGCTATGCCCATGAGAAGGTGAGCAACTTTTGGAGGAAGAAGGAGATGAAAGAACTTCGACAACCATACAAGGGGCATTACCCAAGTGGTCAAGAAGAACCTAAAGACCACAAGTGCAAATTTTTTAGGTTGCATTTGAATTTGTAATAAAACATTAGAATAGACGATTGCTTTTGTATAAAGCAAAACATGATGATTCACAAAACAATTAGCAAAAATAACTAATCTTCTTTTTCCATATGTTGAATAGAATCTCCACTTTGAAAGCATATCAAACTTCAGTGAATTTATGAGCGATGTGAGACCAATCCCCTAAAAGAAAAATATGCCAAGAAAAAGGTTCTACTTTGAAAGGCTTGAAAAAGTCATGAATCCAAGACCAAACATTTTGAGCTCAAGGATAAAACTAGGAAAAGTATTTAAGAGACTCATGTTACCCACAAAAGGGACAACAGGGGTCAAGAAATCTCAAATGGGTTAACTTGGGGCTAATATGAAGGCCTTGGAAAATAATACAATAGGGAAAGTGAGATAATTTTGGTTTTAGAGTAGATGGTGTGAAATTTGTTGTTGCCAAATATAAATTCCTAAGTGCAAATGCTACCATTAATTCAAAGTTGGAACCATGGGAAAATGTGGAGAGAGCTAGTGATATCCTTGTCATGGTTTGCAATTTTGGAAAGTGGTGTTTGGACACCACTTCCAATCTTTCCTCCATGGTTTGTAGGAATTGATACCAACAATGTGAAGCATATTAGTTGGAATGACCCTTATAACTATGTCAAAAGTTTCACAATCTTGATTGGTGATAATGTACAAACATTTACCTCATCATTAGGAAAAAATTACCCCCTTTTTGACCATCCATAACCTTCCATAAACCCTATCATTCTTAAATTAAGAAGATTATATAATAAATCAGTTGCAATCTTAATTGATATTAATGTATGAATATTTGTTATTCTTTTTGTGTTAATGAAGATTTTAATATTGATAGTTTTGGGTTGAAACTATATGTTTTTGTATAAGTAGGACATATTCAATAATTTGGAGTCTCACATTTGCAAAGCTCTAGAATATTTGAAGGATCTTTGGAACCATCATAGGCTAAATCGCTACGAGAGGATTTCTAGAGATAGACATCTATGACATTGCCTAAAGTTGTGAACTTCCATAATACTAATAATTCTCTAGAAGGTAAGAAGAATGAAATAATTCAATTTAATAATAATTTTCTTAGGTAGTTAAACTATTTTATTAAATTCAAATTGCATACTTTATTTATAAATTTATGTAACAAACATTTAATGGCATCAATACATGTCACCAAGATGCTATAGTTTAGGAATCAAGTCATAGTTTAAATATTTTTTTTGTTATTTAGTACAAACACTTGAAATTATTAGATGGATGAAGTAATTCATATTCTCTCTTTTGTAACAGGTATAATTTTTCCACAATCCATGAATAATAGTATGAATCTTTTTGGGTTCAACTGTGTATGCTTTTAGATCAATATTTTGAATCACCCTCATTGATATGATAATTAATTGAGTAAAATGTGAGACTTGATGATAACATCACTTTTTGGTGTCATTGTTAGGCAATGTTGTGTTCCTACACTAGATGTAATTAGAAATTTAGAGAGATAACTTAAAAAAAAGTCTTCTTCCTTCTGCATGGTAAAAAAAGAGGACCTCATGAAAGTTTTTTTGTCAAAACCCCCTAATTTTAAATATTAGAACATTAAAATAAAAAAAAGTCTTAGTTGACAAAATTTGCCAACATCATGAATAGTAGAGAAACAAATAATTAAAAATCAATCTGGTCAACATCATGAATAGTGGAGAAGTGAATAACAATATTGGAGGAGAGGCTAGGAGGATAGAAAGAATGTTTACTTATCTAATTAATGTGAATGCAGATGGAGATGTTCCCATGAAAAGCATCTCTCCTACCAACCTTCCTGCTTGAGGTCTATCATCAAAGAACCAATATTAGTTTTGCTTTGAGTTCAAGGTTCTTTGCCAAAACTATGAGTATAAAATTGATATCCACAATACAAATTCATTTCCTTCTACTTTGAAAGATTCAACCATGCATTGGTTCATGGGATTGTCATCTAGATCAATTAGCTTTTGGAAAGAAATGGAAACCATATTTCTAGACAAATATTAGGATTATTGTTGAGTCAATGATAGGAAGGAGTAATTTTTCCAACTTAAGAAAAAAGAGGAAAATAGTTTAGAAGACTACTTGGATAAATTCCTTTTTGTGTTGAAGCATTGTGTTTGTAAAAATGCCATGCCTATTAAAGTGGTTAAAATCATTTTTTGAAAGGTCTAGAAGAAGACTCTAGAAAATACCTTGACTTAATAGGAAAGAGGGACATAGCTAAATTAGAGATTGATGAGCTCTTCACTTTTCAAAAACTATTCTTGAACTAGAGGAGGAATCCAAAAATATGGCATGGTGAAAGACATAAATGATTAGGATAGGTGAGAGAGAAAATTATAAACTTAAAAACTAATATTCTTGCTCGGCTAAATTTTACTCTTAATGGAATGCAAGCTAAAAATAGGAACAAAAATATACTTTCCATTTACTTCCCTTGATGGAGGAATAAACATACATTGTAAGAATGTCCTTTATACAAGATAGATGTTTTTCAACTTTGTGATAAGAACCATAAAATTGACCATTGTGACTTACTACAAGAAATTTAAAATTTAAAAAGTAAATACACTTTAGTAGAAGAAGAAGCTAATTACACGGGACAATGACCTGCAGATAATTTCTCCTTTTATCAGACTTCAAATTCCTCTTGGCATCCTCAACCTGCTTGGAACAATAACCAATGGAATGCACTTTGGCCTTAATACCTAGGCCCACATAATTAGGGACCATACTCTTGGGGACCCATAGAGTGGATGAATAAAAAATGAACAACTCCATAATGGGCTAGCCCACCACAAATGTGGTTTCCTTTGAACCCCATGCCACAATGGAATCCTCCACAAAAAAAATTCTATTAAGGGTCCCTCATTGCATGCTAAAAACAAAAAATATTCTACCACCTCTATAAAGCCAACATCAACTTGGCCAAGTGACATAGTCCCCAATACTTGTCCAAATGGTTGCTAGTAAGCTAGTTTACTCAATTGAACAAGAGAGTATGACCATAATTAATGAAATACATTGTCAAGCCATGTAACTCAGGTAAGGAAAAGCCTTGCACCAACCAACCATAGTTGATACAATAGCTAAAGATCTTGAATCACTTTAGGAGTACAAAATTGATCTAGTTGAATGAAATGGCATGTGACCAAATGCAAAACTGCACAAAACACCCATTAAAGAGACTAACTTTGTAACTAATCCAAATTATCTTTAAAATGAATTCTAAAAAATCCTCTTGATGATACTTTGAACTAATCTTTTAGAACTTTTCATCCAAACAAAATCTTAGGAGTCCCTCTAGAGGGACCTTTCAATAATCCTTCAAAAGATCCCACTTGAAGAGTTGTAAGAAGTTCTTTTGGATCTATTCTAAAAGGACACTCCAAAATAGGAAATGAATACTCTTTCAAGAAAGCTCCTTTCTTGGAGAGGCTTAGAAGTCCTACCAATCTAAATTATTCTCCAAAATTGGCTACTTTTAGAGAAATCTACTTTTTGTAGGAAATAAAATGGTTAAACATAGAAGTTCCATTGCTTAGGTAATTAAATATATACCTAAGCTCAATCAATTGGCTAAAAAGCTATGCATAAAGAAAATATGGAAAAAGAAGTAGATTAAAGCCATAAAAATTGATGGATATCTATCTCATCTCCTTTTAGGAAAAAAAGTCCCCTAAATATGATGATCTTGGTAGTCCCATAATTACAGTATTTATTGGTGAAATTCGAAAATGCTCTTGTAGAATTAAGAGCTACCATAAAAATTATGGCAATATATGCTATTTCTAGCAAATATTCATGCTACAAGTAATGTCCAATTGATGAAAATAAATCTATCACCATGCCAAAAGGAATATTAGAAAATGTCCTAGTCATGGTAGAAACTTGAGAGTACCCTATGGATTTTTAGGTCATCCAATCAAATACTCCAAAAGATAGCTATCCATTGATATTAGGAAGAAAAAAACTTTAGACATTGTGTTTTATTTTATAAATATAGATCAAGAGGAATGAAAATTCCAATGGTGTGAACAAAAAAATTATCATTATATCCTCCTACTCAACCAACTATGAATAAGAAAATCTAGGTAGATGAACCAATGAATACTGGCAAACAAGAAAATTTTGCACAATTAGTAATAGTTGTGATCAAATAGATATCAAAAGGATGAAATAGGGGATTATTTATAATTCAAAATTTACCCAAATGTAGATGATGAAGAAGGTATGGACACAAACTATATGTTGCAAAGCCACATTTAGATAAACATTGTAGAATTTTCTCAAAACAAGGAAAAATTCCTCTTAACATTTCATTATCCTCTAGCACATATAATATGAAGAAGTGAGAATTTCTTCAAAGAAATCACCACATTACATATGATGTAACCTAACTATTTCCCTCTTAATACTTTGATGAGTGAAACTTATACAATTACCTTTAGTCATCTAGAGACCAAACAAATCATGGTATTATTATGCAAAACTCTAAACATTAGTAATAAGCTTATAAAAAATGAGAACTTTAGTTATTCAATATTATGGTAAGCTTATCCAAATAATTCACTTGGGATTATAAATACATGAGAATAATACATTGAAAGGATTTACTTACATCAAGCTAGTCAAACTAGTTTTCCAACTCTAGCATAGACTTAACCCTACACTTAGGGAATAGTCATTTAACAAAGATTGAAAATTTTTTACAAGTAGGATTCATTTATCCAATCTTTGAAAACCAATTAGTTTCACCTCTAGTGGCCATTCCAAATAAAGGAGGAAAATGGAGAACCTGTGTAGACTATAGGTAACTTATTAATGCAACTTAAATAGAGAATATTATTCTCTACCATTTATTAATCAAGTCCTAGATAACCTAATTGGGAAGACCTAATTTTAATTCTTGGATGGATTTAGTAGGTATTTAACTAGATACATGTTTCCACAAAAGATCAAAACAATACTACCTTCACATTTTGATGGGGAAACTTTGCATACAAAGTTCTTCCATTTGGTTTGTGTAATTATCTTGCTTTACTTCAACAACCGGTGTTGGATATTCTTGTTGAGCTTGTAAATGATTGTGTAGAAGTCTACATGGATGAATTATCAATACATGAAAACATGTTTGAAAACTCCATGCAAAACTTAGATAAAGTTCTTCAATTATGTGAACTACACCAACTATCCCTCAACCATGAAAAATATCTTATCATGGTTCAACAAGGAATTGTGCTAGGAAATTACATATTGATAGAGGGAATTAAGGTCAATATTTAAAATATTGAGGTAATACAAAGGTTAGAGGCCCCAAGGACCTAAATATATGTACACAAATTCATTGGGAATACTAGATATTACTGAATATTTAAATAAAAAATTAGAAAAAATCATAGTGCCCATGTTTTCTTTACTTCAAAAATATGTTGAGTTGTATTGGACTCTAGAGTGTCAAGTCTCATTTGAATCCATCAAAGAAAATTTAACCACCCCATTTTTGTATGGACCTGTAGCATTGTAAATTGTCACCCGTGACAATTTCACGCGATGTTTTGCTCACCCCTAGTGCATGGACCTAATTGTACACCTAATTTCCTAAATTATGCATTCTGTTACCCATTTTAACATTTATCGACAATTTACAATCATAAAACCAAAGCATTCATTTAATATTTTGTCCCTGACACCTTAAGTCCTACAAAATAAGACTAGGACATAGTCACCTAAGGCAACTTAGTCCCCTTATTTTTCCTCCAAATTGAATATTTCGGTGTTGAAATTTTATAATTTTAATATCAAATGTCCAATGTCGGCTATTGAGATTTAGTTTTTCATAAATTAGAATAATTGCATATAAATACCTAGTTATTTCATCATTTGAAGACATCTAGAAATCATTGGAGAAATTATGATCAAGAGCATTCTCAAGAAAGTCAAGAGCAACATTTTAGAGATTTATTACATTAATTCAATATCCAAGTATCATGTCAAGGTGTATGTGAGTTTATTCATGTTTATGATATCATATTGTTTGTGAGATCTAATCCTTCTAGGTCTTCAAGAAAATCAAGCCAACAACAATGAAGCCTTGAGGAGATTCACATAACTTCAGTCTTTCAAGGAAGCCATTTTTCAGTGGTGGATTGCACATTGTTGTTGATTCATCATTCATTTTTCATGTATCTATCTTTCATTGACATTGTCATTGTGGAGGTAAAAACACTAACATGAGGTTTGACTAAGGCAAGCTCATATATGGCACAATCCTTCCTCTCTCTTTGAATGTGCAAGTTTCATATTTGAAGAAGATTGAGAGAATTTTTAAGGTTAATTGTTAATTGTTGCATTCAAATTCTACACCTAGACAAAAAACAAAAAAATGGTTACAACAATATTCGACAATGATTTGATAGTGCGGCAAGTGGAAACAAAAGGCTCTGATCGGGCATCAAAGGACTATAGAATAAGATCTGTGATCCTCCTATTGGGACATAGTCACCTAGGGTAACTTATTCCTCAAAAGCCAACTTCAAATTCATATAAGAGGTGTACAATTTCTTGCTCAGTCTATTTCTAAAGTTTGAATTTTCTTGTGACTTTATAGATCTATTATTTTTACATCAAAATAGGTATTTACATCCTCAACCTAGTTATTTCATTGCATTTTATCCTTAATTCCATTTTAGATTTGGTCAAGGGTAGGTTGATTCACCCTTTAGGTTGTAAGTCAGTCCTATATCTTGTCCAAATTCATCAAACCCTTGCTATGTCAATTTTAAATGAAACACAAGGAAAAGGTGACTAAATCCTAGGCCCTTCTCTCTTTTCCCATATTTTAGGACCCAATTGGGTGCTACCATTTTACATATACATTGATGCCTCAAATGATGTCATCATTACAATATACATGGCCACAAAGATAAAGATGGAGGGAAATATGTTGTTTATTTCATTAGCAAAATTTTGACTCCCATTGAAAGAAATACAATAGTATAAAGAGGGAATTATTAGTCATGTTGTGCATGCCTAAATAAAGAATTCCACCACTATATCATAGGTTAAAAGGTAATGATATACACAAATCCTTTAGATATAAAACACTTAATGAACAAACCTACTATAAGTGGAGGGATAATTAAACAATTGTTGCTTCTATAGGAATTCAACATAATCATTATACACAAACTTGGAAAATATAAGATAGTAGAAATTTTTTGTCCAAAGTACATGGTAAAGAAGGAAATAAACCAGTTCAAGATGAGTTCCTAGACATACATTTATTTTCTATATTCAAGTATACCCCTTGGTTTGCTGAAGTAGCCAATTACTTGGCCATACGAGGATTCCCTACAAACTTTTCTATGAAACAAAGAAAGATATTGGTTAGGGAAAGGAATTTTAAATGGTTTAATGTTTTTATGTATAAATGTTGTATTGACATGATTTAATGAAGGCATTTTAGGGCTTATGAAACTTAAAACATAATGAGATATTTCCATGATGATTCTTCTAGAGGAAATTATCTATGAAAATGACTTCTTGCAAGATCTTGAGTGATAGATATTGTTGTCCTTCAACACATAAAGATGTTAAGAGATACATTCAACAATATGACGAGTGCCAAAGAATGGGAAGAATAACAAAATTTAGTGAAATGCCCCTTCATCCTCAAGTGGTCTTAGGACCATATTTAAAAAATGAGGACTAGAATTTCTAGGCCCTATAGATCCACCATATTAGGGGAAGGACTACATACTTGTGTGTATAGACTATCTCACAAATTGGGTAGAAGTTCAAGAATTCAAAACAATGAGGGAAGAGAAAGTAACATTTATTTATTCTAAGATATTCTTCATATTTGTAACACCTAGATCCATTGTGATAGACCAAGGACCCCAATTTAGGTAAAAGTTTGTCTACTTTTTTATTAACCGTTTCTAAGTCATAAAAAACAACACTATACCATCCTAAGGAAAATGGTTAATTTGAAGTGACTAACTAAGAGCTAGGAAAAATTCTCACAAAAATTATTTCATCCAACGTGAAAGATAAGGCTAGGAAATTGATTGAAGTTGTTTGGGGATACAACACTAATTATAAATAAACTACAAAATTTTCAACATAAGAACTAGTTTTTGGTAATAAAAATATTTTTGCAATTGATTTTGAACTCTAGACATTGAGGAAACCATAGATATGGGTTTAAATTTGAGTAGGGATTATGTCAAATGTGCACTACAACTAAATGAATAGGTTGGAATTTGAGCATAATACATACAATAAACTAAATTAATATATAAATAAAGAAAATTGTGACATGATCATCACATCAAAGAAACTAAATTCCATAAAGGAGACTGGACACTATTGCTCAATTTTGAATAATAAGACTTGAAAGGAAAGCTTCAAATGTGTTGGTTGAGACCTTATGAAGTGAAAGAAGTGTTTGAAAATGGGTCTATATTATTAAATCCAATTGATAGTGATACATTAATGCTCTTGGTGAATAGTCATAAACATTTTTCACTGAAAACCAATGAGTGAAGAAGAGTTCATTTAAATAGTTAAATGACAAGATGAAAATTGATGTGTAAAGGGGGTCTTCCCTTTTCCAACAAATTATAGGTAATCATTTCTAAATCCAAGTAAAATAAAATAAAATAAGAAATTATATATATGTGTGTATAATGTTATTTTATGGTTTTTTTATTTCTCTTGAAATATTCTTTCAATGATGCTCTAGAGGATTTGAAAGGTTATTCATATTGAACTTCAAGATTCATCCTTTCAATGATGCTTCAAAATTTTCTTCCTATTCCCTATCAAAAAATCCTTTCAATGATGCTCCAAAAGGATGTTTGTGTTCCCTCTAGAAGTATTCTTTCAATGATTCCCTAGAAGGTTTTCCTTGTTCCCTTTAAAACCATTCTTTCAATGATGCTCTAGAAGCATGTTCATGTTCCCTCAAGAAATGTATCTTATCAACAATTCACTAGAAGGTTGTTTTTATTTCCTTTCAAAGCATCCTTTTAATGATGCTTTGAAAGGATGTTTGTGTTTACTTTAGAGGAATCATTTCAGTGATGTTCCATAAGGTTATTCCTATTCCCTTTGAAGAATCCTTTCAATGATTTTCCAAAAGGATGTTTGTGTTTCCTCTAGAAACATCCTTTCCACTATGCTCTAGGAAGTTTTTCATGTTCCCTCTATAATAATTCATTCAATTATGCTCTACAGGGATGCTCATGTTTCCTCAAAAATAATCCTTTCATAATGCTCCAAAAGGTTGTTCCAATTCTCTCTAGCACCATCCATTCAATGATTCTTTGAGAGAATGTTTGTGTTCCCTCTAGAAGCATCATTTCAATTATGATCGAGAAGTTTGTTCATGTTACCTCAATATATCATTTCAAAAATTATTTTAAGATCACTCATGTTACTTTCAGAGAATTGTTTCAATGATGCTCTATAAATCCATTTTCATTTCCTCCAAAAAATATTAATTTTAAACACAATATTAAGAGAATTTTGAAGTGAGGCTTAAACATATCCAAAATAAGCATGTGTTAGAACCATTAAGTGGAGTTTGAATGAGAACCTTTAAAATTTCAAGTTACTACTATGGATGATGAAAATGTGAATTATATTAAATAGTAACAATGTAATGATCAACCTAGGTGCTAATGTTTTTGTTGTTCATTTGTTGATGGGTTTCTTTGGTTATTTTTATTGTCAGCGTTTTGGTTTTTTGGGCTGCGGATTTTCTAGGCTTCACTTTAAAATTTCAAGTTGCTTGATCAGCCTAGGTGCTAATGTTTTTGCTGTTGGTTTGCTAACGGGTTTCTTTGGTCATTTTTGTTGTCAACATTTTAGTTTTTTGGGCTGCGAGTTTTCTAGGCTTAGTCTTTTTTGCAGCTTTTCATCTTTGTAAAGGGTTTTGGGCCCCCTTCAAAACTTGCTTTCCCTTATCAAAAACAATGAAATGAAAATACCAAATTCACATATCAACAATCAATCAATGAAGCTTAAGATCTTGGCTCAAAATTTAGATAACAAAGTCATCATAACAAAGACCTTGATTTCCTTCATTGTGGGTTTCTCTTCAAAGGAACATAACCATAAAAGCACAATGATAGTATGATGATGGAAATATAATAATGGTAAATGCTTAAATATAAATGATACTTAATGTTTGATAATGATAATGATAACTTGACAATGTTTGAAATTGCTTGATAATGATAGTGGTCTTAGTGATCTTGATAATAATTCTTTAGGGAATATGAATGAATGAAGGATTTACATTTATATGATTCACTTGATATTTGATCAATGATGGAGATTAATTAGAAAGCTCAATGGATAAGAAAATTTGAGATAGTGTAGGAGCTATTTAATTTAAATTTTATGGAGGGAAAGTTAAAAGAATTAAATGAATTTATTTAATTCATGAGGATAATTGGAGAATTAAATAAAATATTAATTTTATTTATACATAAATTAGAGGGAAAGATTTAATTTAAATAAATTATTTTAATTTATTTTAAGGGAGAAGTGTTAGCTAATTAAATAATTTTTGAAAATGATTTAATTATAGTGGACCAAAGATAAATTGATTTTTATTAATATTGGAGGGAAAATGATAAGTTATGAATTGATTAAAAAATAAAAAATAATTTAATTATTATGGATGAAAAGGAAGAAATATTAGCTTAATTAAATAATAATAAAAATTTAATTAATATAGATAGAGGCAATGATGAGGATAATGATAACATGATAAGATGAAAATGCACTAGAGGTGTCTACATTTTACCCCTCTTTGAGACAATGTGTTTTATAACATTGTTTCAAAGAAAAATAATGGTGATATGCCTTAGTATGCCCCATTGGTCTAGAGATGGAGGTATGATGCCCCATCAAGATAGCCAAAAGAAAATAATTTTTTGATTAAACTCTCGATAAGAAGGATAAGTTAGGGTAAGCGAGACAAGACTTAAAAAGAAGCCCAAAAGTTCACTAGGATATAAAAGACACTATTGAGGAGGATTGGGAAGGAATCCCTAGGGCTAAGAGGGCTATATAGGGATGAGAATGTCAGAAGAGCTCATTTGCACTCTTACACTCTCAAGAATCCAGATCCTCCAAAGCAATTACTAGGTGCAATCACAAGAATTCTAAGGGTGATTCACTGATGGAGCATGTGAAATTCTTTGAGGGGCCAACTTATATAGGACCAATAGTGAGTGCTTATCCTTGGGGTCTCTATGGATAGAAATGATGATAATTATTGTACAATTGATGCATAACTGTAAATTTGCAAGGAAATGTGATTCAATTGATTTACTACGTAAATGCATGATAAGACTCCACAAATGATTTTACTACATAATTGATATAAAATGTAATGATAATGACAAAAAAAATACCATGAAATTGATATTTTTTACATAAATTGAGGAAAATACAACACTATTGATGGATAGCAATGTGCATGTACAATTTATTAAATAGCATAATAATTGTAAATGCAACACTATTGAAAGAAATTGTTTTGCAATTGATAAAATTATGAAAATGATGTTTTAGGTTGTATAAATGATGCAAATATGGGATAGACTAGGAAAATATGATTTTTTGTATAAAATCTAATGTCATGCAATTCATGGATGTAGGACATGATGTAGATCAGATGTCTCGAGAGTAACATCCTATGACCATACTATTATGATCACAGCTAATCGATATGGATGAAGCCTTCTTGGAAGTGGTCGACCTATGGCATGTCACCTATAAGCCCCAAATGTGAGATAACCTGGAGACATGTGAACAATACTAATTGATCTCATGCACCTAATCCCGATTAACTAACATTGTTTCATGCTGAATCACCTCTTCAACTTATCATCACTATTCATCCCTTAATTAAATAAATAATCATTTATCTAATCAAGTCATCATCTCCTATTAATTAAATAAATCAATTTTATTTATTTAATTTTGTAATCCCCCTTTTAATTAAATAATCCATTTTATTTAATTAAATCTCTAAAGTCATTCTATTAAATTAAATCAATTTGTATCCAACATCATCCCTTTTTAGTTAAATAAATCAAAATATTTATTTAATTAAATCTAAATCATTATTCCTCTCTTTTTGATTTAAATTAATCCAAAAATCTAAGTCAAAAGTCAAAATCACCTAATCCCTCACTAAATTAATCAAATCTTGATTGATTTAATCCTAATCACTCAAATCCTCTAGATTTTGCAACTTGCACATGAAAATCAATTTAATTGTTTTATAAATCACCTATTTTCATTCAAAAAAGGCATCAAGAAGGGAATATTCCTCAAATTTGAAATCTCCCCCCAAAAGGACTTGTCCCTTTCAACAAAGCATTTAAAATCTCTTACATGTCCTTTTCTTGAGCCATGTGCATGTGCTTCACCTTTCAACTCATCCTTCAAGCCATATTTTGAATTTGAATCTCCCCCCTCTTTGCACATTCTTCAAAATGTGCTCAACCTTCATCCTTCAAATGTTGACAAGTGGCACCTTGCCATTGGTTGAATGTTAATCCCACATTGCTTCATTTTTGGCATTCATCCATCTTAGTATTCTATAAATGAAGAGCTCATCTCCTCATTTCATCATCCACAATTTGAGTAAACTTACTCTACTCAAATCCATAGCAATTTATCATCAATTTCATCCAAGCATAGTTAGGTTTTATGCAGATTTTCATCTTGGAGCATACATCAAGCATCAACGAAGTGGATCACTCTTCATCACATATCAACCTTGCATCATTGGAGTTGGGAAAGGGCCAATTTTCACATCAAATTGGCACCAATTCCCTCAAGAGATTAGGAGTTTGCTTGCTTTAGAATAGATTTTGATATGCTTTCAAGTTTCATTGTGTTCTTCATTTCATTTTCTCTCTTTTGCTATTCAAATGGATTTCTTGAGGAATCCTTATTCTTGCTTGCATTTCACCTTCTAATGTATTCATTTGTTGTGTTTTGCAGGCATTTGGATTGGGGTTCACATAACCTAGCCATGATAAAAAAATTAGTGGAGTGATGGCACAATTATCTTGGCACCTTCATGCTACCCACTAACAAGGCTACTATAACACTTGAAGATATATGAAGGATTCTCTAGATATCAATTCATGGAGAGAGAGTGATCTATGATACTAATCATGGTGAGAGTTTATTGAGAAGGGTGTTATTGATAGATGACCCGGGGATTAAGCATAGAGAGATGAATATTTGATGGGAAATGGGATAATTCGATTCACTACCATTGGTTCTAGATAGAGTGATAAGGGGTGTACTAGCTCCTGATAGGAGATTTAGGGGATTCTCCAATAGATGGAGGAGATTATTGGAGAGGATGGAGGAGATCATTGTGTATGCATGGAGACCATGTTTCTTATCTCAATTGTACCATGAAATGCATTAGGTGGTATACAAATATTAGGAAAAATTAGCATGTGGAGTCATGTTGTTGCACATATGGGCTTGGGAGCACATAGTAGTGACATGGTCAGTGACATAAAATGGTTCAATACGTAGGGAAGCCTTATGTCTACATGTATGTGGGGATAATTACATAGAGGAAAATGGGGGATCTATAATACTAGTGATAAGAGATAAATGACCATGATATCTTCATATGAAGGCCATGAAGAGATTGTGAGGCCTAGGAGGAGGATGCAAAGAAACTATCTTATTGTTGGTAATCGAGGTATTTGATTTGGAGGAAAACCCACATTATTGAGTAGTATATGCTTGAGAAGGTACAAAGATAGTTTGGTCAGAGGTAGGGAGTGTTGATAGGAGAAGTTATGTTTTCCTAAATATAGAGAGAGGTGGCAGACTGGGGGCCAATAATTACACTTAAGACACCCATCATAAATTTTAAGGAATTGACACAATACCCTGGGACTTACATGCAGGTATGGTTGATGTGGGTACGATCATACAGTATCATGCATGTTGGGTCAAGGATAGGCCCACAAGATTCACATGACTTGGACAAAGGGTGAGAGCCACCGACCAGAGCTAGATGAGGATGGAGGGTCAAGCAGTAAATATTTTTTGTTTTAATGGTGGTAGGAGGTAGAGGGGATGGAGATTACAGATGGGGGTATTCAATTGATGGTAGGGATGGAGGGCGGGGATCCCAACTAGCAGGGAAGTTGCATGTTTAAGTACAAGCTTAGGTACTAGCACAAAGAGGATAGGAGATGAGGAGACATAGGCATTTGTTTCTAAAACACTATTTGAGTGAGATAAAACTCACAAAAAGAGGGAAAGGGTGAGACCAAATAGGGATCATTCTCAGGTTGAGAGAGATAGCATGTAGAAATAGGTGAAACAATTGATAATAAAGAGAGATGGGATATATGTATAACTAGCCCCAAAATAGACATAGTTGTCATAGACATAGGCATAGGTGGCACAAGTCACAATAGAGAGACTCCAAGAGAGCTCAAAAATAGAAGGAAAAGGCCATAATAGGGATACTTTCATGAAAAATCATGGACAAGGTGAGATGGATCACTCAAGGCTACATATTATAGGACCCTCTATGAGATTTCAGTGCTCAAGGAGTAGCAGGCTCCAACTTATTCAACTAGGACACATACATAATTTGAAGGAGCTAGATCAGGAAGATTAGAGAGTCAAAGGAGCATGGGCCACTACCACTGTGGCCACTTCCCAGATATGGAGGAGGCAAAGGATCACCTAGACACTCTGAGGGAGGGAGATTCACTTAGGGGAAACTTGTATATATGTACATATGTATTTTGTATCCCTATATATTTTTATATCATGATGTAGACACCATGTCTATGAGCTATGGATATTTGTATTGATATGGATCATGTAGCCCATGTATAGACTTTGTACATTTGATCTATATATGATACTAGTGTTTTGGATCCATATGATGTGTATGGGATTGATGACATGATAAATATTTATTTTTTATGATATTATGATATAATGCATGTTATAGACACTTATGATATTTCTTATGATAATGATGATGTTATGTTGATTTTGATGCATATGTATGTGATGTGATGGATATTTATGATGTTTTATTTTAATTTGGATGAATGATTATGATGTGCATGTTATGATCATGATACTATGATGTGTGCTAACTGTTGTGAATGTAGGATCATATGTAGAAAAATCAATCTCTACCAAAGATAAAATATAAAAAATGAAACCTATAAATTTGAGATGTAATGAAAAGCAATATGCAATATGGATGCTAAATGAAAGGACACTTTGTTACTTTGAAGAGGAAACCTAGAAAGTGGATATCATACACCAAGGTATGAAAACTACGATTCCCCTTGTATCATTTACCCACTTGCATGGAATTTGACACAAAACAAAATTGCACTTGACAAAATAAAATGACCATGTCTTGTTCCAAGCTATTATAAGCTCATCAAAATATAGGCTTCATTGAGAAAATGGGAGATAGAAGATAAAATCAAGAAAAAAAGAAATAAAAGAATTGCCAAAAAAAATCAGCCAACATGTCTCTTTTCAAAAGATAAGCTCATATAGGGCTCATTTTAGGAATGATACATCTATTTTAAGGCTTGAATTTGTTTTGATAGTGTCTATTATAGGAAATATAGTTTTTGTTAAGGAATTAAAATATTTTGATAATGATAGATAAATATATGCAACAAGCTATGTGGGCCATAGACTTAGTTGAACAATTGAAATTTGTTTTTCTCATGATTTTCATAAAAGCCCAACATTTTCAAATAATGTGTAATGTGTAAAATTTCATCTCAAGATAAACACAAAAGTCCAATGAAAAACCTATGTCAATGGAAAGTTTCCCCCATTTAGGTAAAGACTACTACTATGAAAGTGAATGGATCAACTAGAGTATGCTAGATGGATAGGTGAAATAATAGATACTAATAATCAAGCCATGGTAGATGAATAGGTGGAATGAAGATACTAGTGACAGGAAGATGAAATGGAATTCAATAACGAAACTAATCTATACAAAATAATAGGATACCCCAAGGGTCATGCATAAAAATTATTTAGATGAATGCTATTAATAGGTTCTTCAAAAGGTTCCCCTTCAAGTGTAGCAAGTTTATAAGCTCCATAACCATAGTTTTTTATAATAACAAAGGGTCTTAACCAATTAGGTTCAAAGTCTTCTTTCTTGTACCTATCTTGTTAATTCTTTTGATTCTCTTTCAAGACAAGATCACTAATTTTAAACTTTTGAGTTATGATATTTTTGTTATGATTTTGAAAAAGGAATTTTTGATAATCTTGTAAGTGATTTAATGCATTGAGATGCATCTCTTCTAAAATCTCAAGCTCATGTGATCTAAATACTCAATACTCTTCCTCATTAATGATATGTTTAAAGACACCCTTAAGGAGGAAAGTTCAACCTCAATAGGAAAAATTGCTTTAATTCCAAATACTAGGTAAGATGGAGTAGTTCCTATAGGTGTGTGGATGATAGTGCAATAAGCCCATAAAGTAGGATTAAGTTACAAGTGTCAATCATGACTATCTTTGTTAACTTTTTTCTTAAGGATTTTCAATATAGTCTTGTTTGAAGCCTCAACTTGACCATTGCCTTTTGGGTAATAAGGATTTGAAAAATGATGTTGGATATGGAATTGGTGACAAAGATTGTGGACATCTTAATTTTTGAATAGTTTTCCATTATTTATAGTGATAGCATGGGGAATATCATACTAACAAATGATATAATTTAGGATAAACTCAAGGCTATTTTCTTTATGATGATATTGGATAATGGAGTAGCTTCTACCCACTTTGTGAAATAATTAATTTAGTGATAATAAAATTATTACCATTGGATGAGAGGGAATGCACTTTTCCTACAAGGTCGAGTCCCCATTGTGAAAAAGTCCAAGGAATAGTTATGGGTTGTAACTCCTAGGTAGGTGCATGAATCAAGTATCCTGGTTGTTGACATTGATGATATTCCTTAGAAAATTGTTGTTGTCCAATTTAGTAACTAGTTATACAAATTTTTTTCAAAGGAAAGTCCACTAGAGTGTGTCCTACAAACACCTTCATGTACCTCATGTAAGAAAATTTTAGCTTCTTTTAGATTAGACACCTAAAAATGACACCATCAAGACTCCTTCGATATAGGTGTGTCATAGAAAAAAGGACCCTTTGCTTGACATGGGAATAATTCATGATAATTTGACTTAATGAGGCCTTGATTCAAGTGTTGTGAGGAATTTCATGCATCCACACTAGGTCTTGGACCTTTCTACACTGAATAAAATGTGTTTATCAATGTCTTGCACAAAGGTGTTGTAGAGTCTTGTAAAGGACTTTCATGCTTTTCTAGAGCTAATGAACCTATTTATCCTTAATTCAACATTATAAAACATGTTTAATTACATCATCACATTAATTTAGAAGGCTTGTAAAGTAAATTTAACTTTAACCAAGTGTTGTAATGTGTTTTATACATTCACATTGGTTCTTGTGCCTTCCTAGGCTATGTGGACCTCATTTTAGTGTTGTAAAGTGTATTTAATCACACTTTCACATTGAATTTTGTGTCCCAATCCCTATTTGACATTCACATCATCAATAATAGACCTCTATTAACCCATATTGTGCATCCCGAGGCTTAAATTGATCAAACACCTGGCAAAGTTGCAATTTAAACCTTATTTCCTTATTCCTTAGCCTCTTAGTTGTTGGAATGGCTCATGTGGGACCCATTTGCCATGCATGGCGAATCAGTCCCATCCAGGTGGGACCCATTCACCATGTGTGGCGAATGAGTCCTATTTGGCCCCCATTTTGACCTTTGAGTGGAAAAAAAGTAAAATTTAAAGTTTATTTTCACTACATGTTAGCCAATGATGAGGTATTATTGGGTACCAAGGCACAATTGTCTGTAAATAAGTATTTTTATCCTCATTTTACATCCATTATCTCATTCACACATCTCTTATCGTTTATTTATCATCTATCTTCTCATCCAATGCAAGCAAGCTAGGGTTTCTTCATTAGAAGTCATCAAGTTAGCTTTCTAAAGCATTCAAGGGCTGAATCTTCATGTATTGCTATAGAATTTCAAGATCATTCATCATGAAAGGTAATATATTCCATTATTTCATGTTTCATTCTATTATTTCATCATTTTGGTTTAATTACCTAAATGAGATTTGACCAAGGCAAACCCCCATGCCTTAACAATCAACAATTTCTCTTTCTTGTCTTGTTTGTATGCAAATTTAGGACTCTTGGAGGCTTAAGAATTATTGAAGATTATATTTCAAAGTCATTCATGTCATCTCTTCATCATTCAAGTCAAAATATCAACAAAAAGTCACTTTTAGGCCCGAATACGATAATTTTGGAAGCAGACACTTGTAGGAAGTCAGAGTGCAGACTGAAAGCTTTAGAATCAACCTTTGAATATTCAAAAATTCAAAACTGGACTGATTCACCATGGGTGGTGAATTAGTCCCACTCCAGGGTCAGTTTTTGGTTTTCTGCATTTTTGGATACCCTTTTGTTCAAAACAGGGTCTAGTTCAGTTTTACAGCACTGGGACTGATTCGCCCAAAATGGCGAATGAGTCCCTCTAGGCCTGAAAATCAGCATTAGCAACATTTAAAAATAAATTTTCAGTCTCCTTCAAACTTCTAGGTGCACACTTTAAGTTTCATTCATTTTTGTTTAGCTTTGCATTTGTTTCTAGTTCATTGTTGCATTACACAATGTGTTTTCAAATATCACTTGTTTCTTAGGTTTTGCATTCATATTTGATCAATTTCATAGCTTAGATGCACTTATATCATTCCATTTATCTCATACAAAATAATACACATCCCGATTTGAGTGATATATAAGCATTTTTGGTCCTATTTCTCTCCTTTTAGGTGAAAAACCCTAGAAGTGCAAGAGAAGCCATTAGGGACCTACAAATTTATGTTTCAATACGATATCACCAAGGATGATAAAATAGGAATATCAATGAATAAATATTTTATTTTGAGCACTAGATAAGTTATATGGAAGTATGTTTCATGGAGATAAGTGTAAACATCATGATAGTAAATTAGAACCAACAAATTCACTCACCAATTTAAATTTTGGAACATCAAAATTTGGGATTAAAATTTTCTCTACCAATAACTCACAATGATGAGTATTATGCAGAATTTCTAAGAAATATCCAATGAGAGCCATAGAATCAACAACTTTTTAATTTAACCTAGGTATTTATTCAAAAGTGATAGTTGAGAATTTTTGTTTAAAACTATCTAATCCCCTTGTAGGGGAGATAGTTGATTTTTTTTGTTTAAAACTATCTAATCCCATTGTAGGGGATAATTTTTTTATCCCTTTTTTGATAGTTATCATCTACTTATCTTATAAGCAATATTGAATATCCATAAACTTGAAGTTCCCTTATTTTCCATTGGATTTTCATTCAAAGTCCAGCTATCAAAGATTTATATTCCACAATGTTGTTTGTGCAAGAGAAAGCTAATCTATATGATTTTGGGATACAATCACCTTGTGTAGTAATAAAAGGAATTCCAACCTTGAATCCATGTTGAGTGTAAGAGCCATGAAAATATAAATTCCACAAGTGTGAAGGGTTGATGTTAAAAACCATCTCATCTAGAAATTTTAAAATAATGGGATGATCCTCATCTATAACACCCTGCCACATAACCCTAGAGGACGACACAAACAAAACATAAGCTTAACAATTTTTTTTTAACATATGTCACAAATAAAATATCTTTTCAACCAAATCATAGATATTTCCTCTAAGATAATTACAAGATATTTATGCATTTAATAATTCATAATTCACATGTATTAATTTCTAATTAAATTTAATCTAATTAATTTAATCACTTTATAAAATAAATTTAATCTCAAAGATTAAATCACTTTACAAAATAAATTAAATTAAATTAATTAAACCAAATATAAAACTTGTAACAATATTAATCAAAATTAATTAAATAATCACTAAGAACCATTATAAACATTAATTAACATTAATTTCCCATAGAACATACCTTGCAAAATAAATAAACAACAAGGAAAACATGGACAACATAACAACAAAGCATACTAAAACAAGGACTAATGACACACTATGACTAGGGTTGTGGCTTGACAAGGAAACCCCATTACTATCTTCCAATCAACTATTCCATTGGGCAATGGACGCGCTCACACCCATGAATCTAGGTGGAGCCAATGCCCTGTACCTGCAATCCTACAATCAAAACATATGTCATACATATATATAAATCATGAATCAAAAACACCATGAAGAGAAAATCACGGAATTGTAAGGCACTCGCAAGCGAGTGATGCAATCTCGTTCCCTTCACCAATACAATGTCACACGAAAACTGACAAAATTAAAACATTAATTAACTACAAATGAACATATATCAATATCAACTCAAATAATCAACTATGCTAACTAGAAAGCATGTCATAAACAATAATCATCCATATAGAGTACCATCACATCTAAATATAAAAACCATCATCACTCCAATGTTAGCAATCAAATAACAACAACATAGTATCATGGTCTATCAAAGTAAAAGCACTATCTAAAAATATAAGCAAATAAGAGGGGTGCTACATCCTCCACCCTAGGATCAAGCTTACTCCTGGAAGCCTATGAACAAATAGGGATAGAGCTCCCTCATCCTAGTTGTATCCTCCTAGGTAGCTGAAGTATCATCTCTAGGATCCCACTGGACCCTAACTTGCTTAATATCTTGATCCCTAAGGGCAAGTATCCTATGCTGCGTGATGGCCACAGGCTCAAAAGCCAGCTGCCCATCCTCTACCTGTAAGCCATTCCAATCAAAGATGTGAGATAATCAGAGTGATAAGGCCTAAGTATTGAAACATGAAATATGTCGTGTATGCACGAGAGACTGGGTGGCAAAGCAAGATGGTACACTATTGGCCCAATCTTCTAAAGAATCTCGAATGGCCCAAAAAAGTGAGGTGCGAGATTAGAGCCCTTTCCAGATTAGATTGGACTCTTTCAAGGAAACACTCGCAAAAAGACTTAGTCACCTACTGCAAACTGGAAATCCACCCTATGCGCATCTGCATACTTTTTTTGCCTATCCTATGCAACAACCAAATATTCCCTAATACAGATCACCTACTACTCCATATCCCGAAGCATCTCTGGACCCAATAGAAATCTATCCTCTAACCAATCCCAACTCAAAGGAGTCTGACACGGTTGTCTATACAATGCCTGGAAAGGAGGCATACCAATCAAACTCTGATAATTGTTATTATAAGCAAACTCCACTAAATGGAGATAGTCCTCTCATTGTGTCTGTTGGTCCATCACATACATGTGTAACATATCCTCGAGGATTTGGTTGACCCTCTCAGCCTATCCATCTATCTCAAGGTGATACACTGAACTAAAGTTCAACTACATCCCCATGACATGTTGTAATGACGTCCAAAGAGCTGAGGTAAACACAGGATCCCTACATAAAAAATGATCTGACGAGGAATACCGTGCAACCTAACTATATCTCCCATGAACACTCTAGCAATGAATGAAGCATTATAGGATGAACGAATAGGCGAGAAGTGTGCTACCTTCATCAACCTACCCACCGTCACCATAATGGAATCGTGACGTCACAAAGAATTGGGTAACCCAACAATGAAATCCAACAAGATTATATCTAATTTCCATTCTAGCACCAAATGTGGTTGTAGAAGTCTAGCCGGATGCTGGTGTTCAACCTTCACTAACACACACTCCAAACACCTTGACACAAATTCAATGATATCTCACTTCATACCTACCTAGAAGTATAGCTTTCACAAATTGGCATGCATCTTCTTCACTCCTGGATGAGCTGAATAGGGTGCCTGATGTGCCTTTGTCATAACCAAGGTATGAAGATCTCCATAAGATGGAACATTAATGCATCCCATGTGTCTCAACAAACCATATGAATCTAGAGAATAACTTGAGAATATGCCCTCAAGAGTCCTATCTGCCTTTATCTTTGATCTCACCTCCTGATACCAGTTGTCTGTAGGAAGTGTAGATAGAATTTTCCTCCTCAAATCCACACCAAGAGTCAACTATGACAACTCATGTTTCTGTCTACTGAGAGCGTTGGAAATAATGTTCTCCTTCCCTTGGATGAACTTCACCTCAAAGTCATACTCATAAAGGAATTCCATCCATTGCCTTTGCCTGGAATTTAGATTAGGTTGCATGAAGATGTACTATAAGCTCCAATGGTCACTATGTAACTCAAATTTGTGCCCCAAGATGTAATGCCTCCATCTCGTCAAAGTGTGTACTACCGCTGCCAACTAAATATCATGTGTGGGGTAATTAAACTCATGATCCTTGAGTTTACGTGACTCATACACAATAACATGACCATCCTACATCAAAACTGCTCCTAATCCCTCCAAAGATGCATCTATACAGAAAAAATCTCTAGTAGGATTAGGTATCACAAGAATCGGTGCATTGGTCAACTTCTCCTTCAGAGTCTAAAATGCTACCTCACACTGCTCTGACCAGACGAATCTCTTCCCTTTTCTCTGAAGAGAAGTGATAGGATGTCCTATCCTAGAGAAACCCTAAACAAAGCATTTGTAATAACCTGATAATCCCATGAAATTGTGTATCCTTGCCACATTAGTGGGCACAGACCAATTGATGATCACTTGGATCTTTGCAAGATCTACTACAATACCAGGTATCCTGATATCACATGAGCAAGGTACTTAACCTCAGTCTTAAAGAACTCTCATTTAGACAGGTTAGCGTACAACTGATTATCTCTCAAACACTGCAAAACCTACCTCAGATGATCCTCATGCTCCTCTACTATCCTGGAATAGATCAATATATCATCAAGGAATACTAATAAAAATCTATCCAGATAAGTGTGAGACTTTGTTCATCAATCTCATGAACACAAATGGTGGATTTGTCAACCTAAACGGTACCACTGTAAACTCATAGTGATCGTAACATGTGCGAAACATCATCTTATGAATGTTGGATTCAAAAATACGTAGTTGATGATACCCTGACTTAAGATCAATTTTTGAAAAGACCATAGCACCCTTGATCTGATCAAACAAATCATCAATCCTAGGTAAGGGATATTGGTTCTTGATTTTCACTTTATTCAACTGACGATAAGCTATGCACAGATGGAGAGAACCATCCTTCTTCACAAAATATATTGGTGCTCCCCAAGGTGAAACACTAGGGCGGATGAAACCCTCTACTAGCAACTCCTCCAACTACAAGTGAAGCTCCTTAAGCTCCTATGTAGTCATACGGTAAAGAGCTCATGAAATAGGCTCAGAACCAGGTATAAGATCAATCTTGAAATCAATGTCACATTGAGGTGGCATCCCTAGAATCTCATTCGGAAATACATCTACATACTCCTGAAGTATGGGGTGGCTATCAAGAGAAACCTTCTCCTCACTATTACCCAACTCCAAGTCATCTATTATCACTGCAAACAACTGACATCCCTGACATACACATCTCCTTAGTTGCATAGCTAAGACCATCCTCAACGATATGGGTCTTTTAACTCCCACTATCTCAACCTCTCTACTAGATACATCAATGCATCGAATTGGTGCGTTGACAGTCAATAATGACCCTATGAGCCTCTAGCCAATCCATCCCTAAGATGATGTCATATGACCCCAACGGTATAATGCAGATGTCTACAGTAGTGTGAAAGAATCCAATCTCCAATCTACAATTAGGTACTAGGGAATGCACAACAACTTTAGCACCAGAGGCCAATTCGGCCTGCCACTTATCGTCCTGCTTTACTACCCTTAGTCTACAACACACCACAAAAAATGATGAAATAAAGAATCTAATACTCTTGAATCAAATAAAATGGTAACCCTGTTACCCTATAACATACTAGATGTCTCTACCATTGTACCTTGGTGATTAGCCCGACGGTTGTCAACTGCAACAAATACTCGATGACCTCTACCCGTATCTCCAATAGTTGGCTCTGACACTGCTAGCCTTTGAGTATAATTTTAAACTTACTTAGGATCATGATCCATTTTCCCATATGACCAGTTAGAGCATCCATATATAAAAGGTACTTTAAGGACCAGCCTTAGAGATGAGCTTTATTTGATGGTTAAGCATGTAGTGTCTCAATTTTTGTGATTAAAAAATAACAGCTAAATATTCCCTTTCTATTGGAGTATAGTTAAGCTCATATCCTAACAAGGTATAGCTAATATAACATATAACTCTTTCATTTCTAGTATCATCATGTTATGTAAGAAGAGCCCCTAAAGTAGACATAGTGGCATATATATATAATAACATAGGTTTCCCTTGAATGGGTGGCATAAAAATTGGCGGTGAAGCTAGATAATCTTTCAAATGTTAGAAGGATTGTTGACAATTCTCATCCCATTCAAAATGTGACATTTTTGTGTAGATGATGTGTGAAAGGGTGGAACTAGTCTACTATTTAAGCTATGAATCATCTAATTTCTTGAAGTTTACCTTGAAGACTATGTAATTGTTTCAAATTTGTTGGACAAGGAATATTAGCTATTGTAGTGGAGAAAAATGTACTCTACATTTTCATACTATGTCTGGGTCACTTAATTAAGCTTTTAATTGCCCAAATTACATTCCAAAGCCTTATTATTCCCATTTTCTGAAAGGGAAACCAACATTAAACAATTGTCAATAGTAAATTAATCATCTTGGAAATTGAGTGTTTTAGATTTAGGTCCTAGGACCTATTTGCCCAAGGGAAAATGGGTCCTTCTAAAGTTCCAAGTTTCAATTTTTAATATGTTTTGGTGACCTTTTAATGATTCAAATTCAAGTTTCAAATGTTGGCTTATGTAATCTAACTTTTTGGAAATTAGATAAACACTTATAAATACATAGTTATTCTATCAATTCAAATCATCTAGCATTAAGGAAACTTTCACAAGATTAAATATTATTGTTAAGAGCATTGAAGAGCAGATTTATTAGTCATCTATAGCAGCAATCAAGATCATATCATCGTGTCAAAGTTATGTGTGTTCATATTTCGAGCTAACATTGTGATGTAGGTTTCAAGCATTCAAGCATCAAATCAAGCATCAAGTCAAGCCATTTCATGAAAGATCCAATCCTTAGAGAGATGTGTTAGACTTCAGTCCTCTAAGGGAAGCCGTTGAGGGTTTGGTGAGTTGTGACATATCATTGTTCATTCATCAAATTCTATTCATTTTATCATCATTTCATTATCGAGTTGAATTACCAAATTGGGGTTTGACCAAGGAAAACCCCTATTCACCAAAAACAAACAATTTTTCCCTCTCTTTGTGCGTCAGATTTATAGGTGAAGGAATCAAATTTGGTCAAAAGAGCAATTTTTCAAAGTTGTCCAAGTTGTCATCAAAGTTTCCAAGCCACAAAAACTCATTTGCAAAATTTATTTTCAACTTTCCAATAATGAAGTTCAGAGGAATCAGGAACTTGCATATCCGAGATCAGAGGACTGTGAAATCATATTCTAGACCCTTATACAAAGACCTATTTTCCCTAGGGTGAATCTTTCCCAAGAAGACACTTAGAAACCAATTTTGGTGATGGGTGCACATCAATTTACCCTTCTCAAATATGTTTGAAAGTTGTTTCTATTTGTGTTATCCTTTAAATTTTCATTTTAAGTTTTACATCACATAATTTAGTTCATTAAGGATTTTATTTTAATCTCCCTAAACTACATTTTATTCACATTTATCATTTTCTATCATAAGGGAAACAATAGATCCCTTAATAGGATTGAATCACCTAAAGGTTAAAATTCAATCCTACCTTTGGGAGATCTCTTTTCCTAATGAAATGAAAAGAAATATAGTTACATCATACATCACCTTCCTTTGCATTCCATTTTTTATTTCAATCTATTTTTCTTTATTTCATTTTGGTGAACCCGACGTTCTTGCACTATAAGCTTTATGAAATTGGAGGTATTTCAAATCCTAGATCTAGGGTTTTGCATTAGTTTGTGTTATATCTCATTTAGGGTTGTCAAGATTTCATTAGTTTGCATTTCATTTAGGGTTTTAAAATTGCATTTTGCATCGTTTAAAACTTCAAAAATCC
Source organism: Sequoia sempervirens (assembly GCA_007258455.2). Lineage (NCBI taxonomy): Eukaryota > Viridiplantae > Streptophyta > Pinopsida > Cupressales > Cupressaceae > Sequoia > Sequoia sempervirens. The sequence goes on from VDFB02000017.1 coordinate 145,950,624, forward strand.
AAAATTTTGCATACATATTGCATTCATTTTACATAATAGTCTACATATAAGTGTCTTTCAATCATTTGCATCAAAAAATTCAAACAAAATTACACCTAGAAAGTTATCATTTTTCTTGTTGTTTGTCATCAAATGGCATTTTTATTTCATCTTAAATTTCTGGCAATCTGTAATTGAAAGTGTCTATCTACAACCTGAATTAGAGACGTTAAGTATAAAATCAGAAGGACCCATTCACCCTATGGAGAATTTGTCCTTATACAAGTCTTTTCCTAAAATTTTGAGCATAAATCTGCCTCTATTTGCTTTATAACTTGATGTTTTCATATCTCAATTTTAGTTTGTAGAATTATAGTTTTATGAAATTGTTTGCATTCAAGTTAATTGGTAAAAAAAAGTGCATTATTCAAAAGGAAAATTTTCTAATAAAATGAGTAAGGTTGACTTCATTGATGTTCAACCTCGTAAGGGACAAACTAAATTGTCTATGAACATTTCTTTCTCACAAAATGACATAATTAAACATGCACTCAATGGTCCCTTTACATAGCTGACATAATCATTGACAAGTCTGCTAATGGGATAATAATTGATCCTGTTTGTGTAGAGAATGTGATCACCAAGGAATTCTTGTTTGTGCACGAACTTTACCAAGAATCTTATGAACAATCGAAACCAGTGAGAAGAACACATAATGGTTTTTCTTTCCCCATGATAGGTTTGATCAATCACCCATTAAAATTTGGACTGAAGCAATTAGATGTCTCATTCTCCATCATCATATCATCAAACTAATTCTGTGTGAAGCTAGGCTATCCATGGCTATGCTCCATGGATGTCATCTCGTCGGTAGTGCATAAATGCTTAAAAATTCCATTTGGTAATGAAATATTCATTATACATCATAAAGGTTTAATTTGGTGTCTTCTCATGGGAATTTCTAATTAGATTTATTTTGGCATGAATCTATGGAACCTATTGCAAAAATAAAACCAAAATGCTAAAGACTATAGGTGTAGATGTTGTGTTATTGCTCGTAAGTTAAAAGAAGAAAATAGACAAGCAAACCAAGATCAAAATCCAACTCAAGCAAAGTAGGATGATTCTCCACCTACACCACAACATCAACATGAAACTTCTATGGACATCATCATTAGGCTTCCTATTGTGATTAACTTGGATGATGATGAGATTGCTAAGCTTGATGAGGAAGTGCGTAATGAGCTAAATTTATTGTTTTCCTCTTCTATGAACTTATATGAGAATAACTGTGACGATCCTCCTAAAAAGAGTGCATCACCATGTGTTGAACTTGGTGACTATCCTTGTATGACACTCATTGTTTCCCCTTTAACTAGTTATCCACCTTTTTCATATGATAAACAAGATGGGATGTGGATGAATTTCTTTAGGTTGACTCATATGTGTCATACTAGTATTTTCTTTATCTTCTTTTTATGTTCTTTGTGTGATTGCATGTGTGTAATCCATCCCTCATATCATGCTACTTGGTGTGTCTTTATGTTTGTGAGCCTACTTTGGATTACCCTCATCACTCCATTGGTGCAAGGATACAAAGGAAGCAAATATGTTTTGACATTCCTCTATTTGTATCTTCATTCTTCTATCTATCGAAACCATTATCTTTTCACTTGTATCATGTTTTCCTTTTGGGGATGTTGCAAGGTGTTGAGACATTTAGGTATCTTCCATGTTGACCCAAAAAAATTTCCTTTTTTTTTGTTCTCTATGTTTCATTCCTCCTTTGTGTTTGTTGTTCTATGAGTTATTTGGGGAATGATGATGATTCCAAGCTCGATTATATCACTGTAGCGAAGAAACATGTTGACTCCAGATCCATGGATCCCTTATGTGTTATCTTAGTATTGCATATGGGGGGAAAACTCCTTTTCGTGATGTAGGGCCTTACTTGGAAACATATGTTTTACATAGGGATTTTTGAATAAAGCTTTAATGTATTAACATTAATCATTCTTCTACTTTAAAGTAGTTGCTCATAGCATGGTGTTTAGCAATTTCTTTAAAGTGGGGTGCATTCAACATCTTGATTTTTGTTTGAATTGACCTTGTTCAAAGTGTGGTTTTCTTACTTTGTTTGATGCTTCTTCTTGGTGGTGACATTGGGTTTGATGTCCTTCAAGAGTATGAGATTTCTTGTCATATGTCATTCCTCTTTGTGGTAATGCTATGGCTTGCATTCCCTAAGGTGAAAATCTTTTATCTCTCAACTAATCCTCTCTTGGTGGTCAACATTGAGTATGATGTTCCTTAAGTTGAGACCTTTCATGAACTAAGCAAAACCCCTTTGATTATCCTATTACCTTAAACCAAATTCTTGGCCACTAAGCATAACACAAATTTCTTTGTGGTGCCTATCTATCATGAGTGTAGCATAGCATAACTTGCTAGCCTTGTGAAATCCTTTGACCTTTTAGTGTGGCACCTTAGCAAAGTTATCAGGGAGTGTAAATTTTGGTATGGTTGACGTATGGGAGCTTGTAGACCTAGCATGGATTTCCCATCGCCACTTATTTTATGGGTACACACCTATTGTATATTGGATTGCACTAGAACTTGTGTGTTTATCACTTGTTTAAGCTCACCGAGTGTATATTGGATTGCACTTGTGAGCATTTTTCTCATGGCCACCAAACATAACACAAATTTGTTTCCTCTAGTGCCATGTGAGTGTGTTTTATGGATGTACCATAACACAAATTTCTAGTTCATCTTTTCTTGCATTAATTTTTACATTATATGATGTTGCATCTTGTGTCACTATTGAATTCATGTGTCTCTTTGTGCCTTTGTTGGTTTTACATGGGATATTTTACCCTAAGTGCTTGATCATCTTCCTTGATCCTTGTCATCTCATCTTTCCAACAGTTGTACAATTATACCTCTATTGACTTATTTGTCTACTTTAGTGCGAGTTTGAGTGTAGGGATCATACTCTCACTAAAGTGGGGGCTAAACGTAGTGTAGAAAATTATACTCCTTTACATTTTCACACTACATTTGTGTCTCTTAATTAAGCTTCTAATTGCCTAGATTATGCATTCCAAAGCCTTATTATTCCCATTTCTTGAAAGGGAAACCAACATTAAACAATTTCCACTAGTAAAGTAATCATCTTGGAAATTGAGTGTCTTGGATTAGGTTCTAGGAACCATTCACCCAAGGGTGAATGGGTCCTCCTTAACTGTTAGGTACCAATTTTTAATATGTTTTTGGTGGCCTTTTAATGATTCAAATTCAAGTTTCAAATGTTGTCTTATGGAATCTTTTGTTTTTTGAAATTAGATAAACACCTATAAATACATAGTTATCTTATTAATTCAAATCATCTAGTATTAAGGCAACTTCCACAAGAGTAAATATTATTGTCAAGACCATTGAAGAGAAGATTTATTAGTCATCTATAATGACAATCATGATCATATCATCATGTCAAAGTTATGTGTGTTCATATTATGTTTTGGAGCTAACATTGTGATGTAGGTTTCAAGCATTCAAGTGTCAAATCAAGCATCCAATCAAGCCATTTCATGCAATCCAATAATTAGAGAGACGTGTTAGAATTTAGTCCTCTAAGGGAAGCCATGAGGGTTTGGTGAGTTATGACATATCATTTTTCATTCATCAAATTCTATTCATTTTATCATCATTTCATTATCAAGGTTTAATTACAAAACTAGGGTTTGACCAAGAAAACCTCTATTCACCAAAAAATAAATTCCTCTCTTTGTGTGTTTAGATTTGAAAGTGAAGGAATCAAATTTGGTCAAAAGAGCAATTTTACAAGGTTGTCAAAGTTGTCATCAAAGTTTCCAAGTGACAAAAACTCATTTGTAGAATTTATTTTTGACTTTCTGACAGTGGAAGCTAGAGGAATCAGGATTGCATATCTAGGATTAGAGGGCTTTGAAGTCAAATTTTGGACCACTATATAGAGACCCATTCGCCCTAGGGAAAATCTGTACCAACAGGACACTCAACAACCACTTTTGGTGATAGGTGCACATCAATTTCCCCTTCTCAGATCTTCCTAAAGGTTGTTTCTATTTGTGTTATCCTTTAAATTTACATTTCAAGTTTTACATGACATAATTGAATTCATTAAGCATTTTATTTTCATCTCCCAAAAGTGCATCTTAGTCACATATATCATTTTTTGTCATAAGGGAACAAAAAATCCCCTAATAAGGTTGACTCGCCTAAAGGTTGAAAGTCAATCCTACCTAAGTTGGGAGATCTCTTTTCCTAATGAAATTAAAAGAAATATAGGTACATCACACATCACCTTCCTTTGCATTCCATTTTTTATTTCAACCTTTTTTTCTTTATTTCAACTATTATTTTTACTTTAGTTGGATCTACTTTAGTTCCTATATGAGAAATAATATATCCAAGCAATTTCCCAAAAGTTACACCCAAAAACACTTTTTTTGGGTTTAATCTCACTTGATATTATTCCAATCTATCAAAAATGACCTCAAGCACTACTAAGCAAACTTCTTTCAAGTGACCAATTTTTCCAATAAGTCATCTCTATAATCTTTCATGATATTATGAAAAAGGTCATGAAATATTGTTGTTATTTCTCTTTGATATGTATCGCCAACATTCTTTGAACCAAAAGGCATCAAATTCCAACAAAATATACCCCAAGGACAAGTAAAATATGTTTTATGTTGATCTTCAAGGGCAATACAATTTTTTATTATAGCTTAAAAATCCATCCATTAAGGAAAGAATTTCATCTCCAATTTTAAAACCCACAATCATGTCTATGTTAGGTAGGGGAAAATAATCTTTAGGACAAACTATGTTTAAGTCTCTAAAATTTGTACATATGTGGATGCCCTTGATGGGTTTTTTAACTAGAACTAGGTTGGAAACCAACTCTAGATAATCAATAGGGTTAGTGAATCCAACATCTAATAAATTTTGAAGTTTCAATTTAACCAATAAGACTACTTGGGGATGCATCTTACAAAGTTTCTATTTTACTAGTTTTGCATGTAGAAAAAATATAAAATGGTGAACTACTAATGCAAGATCAAGACCTAGCATTTCTACATTAGCCCACACAAAGTTAATACTTCTATTTTTAAAAAATATAATAAAGTCTTCTTTCTCTTGTGGTGATAAAGATGTTGTAAAATATGCGATCTTAGGGTTTTTGGTTCTACCTAGGTTTGCTTCTTGTGATTATTCTATCAATATAGATGATTTTTCTTAATACTTAGATGTGGTGGGAAGATCAAGGTTCCCATGTTCTTCCTAAAATAATGATATAGTGTGTTAAATTTCCTTAGAGGATTTTTTATTATGTTTAATTATTTGTTTTTGTAAGAGGTTTTGAGGTCTCACCAAAATATACCTTCTCATAAAGTTCTATGACAAAACCAACTTTATGATATTTTGAAGGTATAGATTATCATAGTCCCATAAATTCTGCAATAGCCTCATCATTTTGGAATGTATCTAGAATTGGCGGTCCTTATTGATCCCAATCTATAAGCTAAGGATAAACAAGTGAAAGATCTTTAAAATGTGGTGTGGAGGTACATGATACAATTGATAAGGTACAAATGGAATGATCTAAGAATATATTAGTGATATGTATGGAATTTTGAAAGGGCCCCCCTTTGGATGATTCAACAATGGGAAATGCCTTAACTATCTTAGGTTCAAAAGACACGTTTCTCAAGAACTCATACCAAATTCCTTCATTCTTGTTTCTCTTTTCTATTGATATTGGCTCTATTATTCCTTTTTCTTTAAAGAGAAATGCCTTAACTATATTATGTTCAAAAGACACATATCTCAATGACTCATACTTAAGTCCTTCCTTGTTATTTTTCTTTTCCACAAATATTGGCTCTATGATTCCTTGTTCATTATAGCCACCTTGTCCTTTATAGCCCATGTTGATTATACAAATGCCATTCAAATATTTGTTAGTTGACACTATGGGTAGGTTTTATTCTTATTATTTATGTACAACCACATAGAATGTCATCTTCTATGATCTCCTTATCTAATTCACCCCATCATGAAATTTTTGTTGTTTTTTTCTTGATAATGATTATTGCTAAATCTTATTTAGGTTTTGGTTTCCCATATAATTTTGGTGAAAGTGGAAGTTTTCCCACATAAAGATCTTGTCTCATGTTATACTCTCCCAACAAATTTTCATTAAATTGGACCTTGATCTTAGGAATGTTAGTCTGTGGAGAAAAAGATGAGGACAAGGTAGATGGATCTATGTAAGATGATGAAGGTGAAGTTGCATGATTGTTAGGTATTTGGATAGCTTCACAATATTTTTCTTCCAAGTTTTTTCAATATTCAAAAGGGTGGGGATTTCCAAAAATAACATGACTTTGGTACCCTCGTAAGGGAATTTTATACATTGATGATATGTATATGGAATGGATTTCTAGGAATGTATCTATGGATGAACAAGAATGATGTTATATGTGAGATAAAGATCCAAGACTTGAAAAATGGTATCCACTATAGAGGGCCAACTTGAATTGGGAATTTATTATTGTTCAGACTCATGCCCAACATCATCATAAGCTTTTATGGTGATTCACTTTTAGGAATCAATGACACCATCAAAGTATCCTAATTTTTTGACTAGTTGGAGGGTATAAATGTTTAGGTATGCTCCACCATAAATCACATGAATATCTTGATTCTATGTTTATGGATGAAGAATTCTAGGTATATGGCATCATTATGAGACAACTTAATTGAAGAAAAGTCATTTTTAGTGAACACCAAATGCTGGGGATCTTAAATGTGTCTTACCAAGGATTAAAATTGCACAATATCTATGTCGTTAGGTATGAAAGATTCTTGAAGGGCCTTTTCTAATATTTTCTTATGTGTGGGGGATATTTTTATGAGCTCTAAGATGGATATGTGTTGAGATTTCCTTTAGATGATCTAAGAGGTTATAATCATATTTAGGAAATTGTGCGACTTAGTCCCCTTGAAAGGTTATCTTACTCCGTTTAGTTACTACCAAATTCAAGATTTTTATCTAGGGTACTGATGGTAGAGACATAAGGAATGAATTACCTTAAATGAGATATGGTATAGTCATATGAAACAAACACATAATTGGTTGATTTAGGATTGCTATTTTTATTTCAGGGTTCCTCTTTTCCATGTTTTAAGATAGGATCTTGGAATATCTTGAGATCAATATTGGTTGAAGGTCAATGTTCGATACGAATGCCACCTTGATGTGTAAGATATTGAATAAGATTTTTTAATTTGAAGAAATAAAAAGTCTTATGTACCTTAATTATATGGTACTCATTGAAACATAAAATAAGTAAAACCATAGAGATTTCACTTTAGGGTTTAGGCACTTTTCCTAAATATTTCATGTAGGATTTGAGGTAGCAAGGGTTTGATGGATTGGACAAGGTATAAAATTGAATTGTAACCTGAAAGGTGAGTCAACCTACCCTTGGCCAAACTTATAATGGATTTAGGATTGAAATTCAATGATTCAACTAGTCTAATGATGCAAATGGCTATTCTAATGCAAAAACAATAGATATGGAAAGTCATAGACAAAAAAAGACTACAAAAGTGGACTTAGCAGGATAATGTGCACCTGTGATATAAATTTGGAGCTGAAAATGGAGGATATAGGCACAACATGTGCCACTATCCTCTTAGGGATGATTTAGATTAAAAAAATTTGGAGTCCTTTGGTGTTGAATCAAAGCTTCTGTCTCCCACTTGTTGCACTATCGGATCACAATCAAATAGTTTTGTAATTTAGGTTTTGTGAGTTGTCACAGTGAAGGGTTTCAATTGCAACAATGAATAATTAATCTTTAAACTTCCTTCAATATTCTTTAGACTTGAAACCCACAAAAAATCAAAGAGAGATGAAAGGTTGGCCATTTAGAGGCTTACCTTGGTCAAACCTCATGTTAATGTTTCCACTTCCAAAATGGTAATGCCAATGATAAATGGATAAATGATAGGAAGGAATGATGAATCAAAAAAGTGTTGTAACTCACCACATTTTAATATCTTTCTGGAAGGACTAAAGTCATACACATTATCCCCAAGGTTTGGATCTTTTTTGCTTTATTTGCTTGAATTTCTTGAAGACCTACAAAGGGTTATCCTTCACAAACAATAACATACTCACATACACTTTGACATGATGTTTAGATCTTGAATTGCTATAATACATCCTCTAATGGCTACTCTTGACTTTCTTAATAATGCTTTTGATAACTTATTGATCATAAATTCTCCAACTTGCTAGATTCTTTCACTTAGTTTTTGAATGATGCAATAACTTAGGTATTTATATGCTATTATTCTAATTTCACAAAAAATAAATCTTGACAACTGACTTTAGATATTTTAATTTCAAATAATAAAATGATGACATTGACATATTCGAATTTGGAGCTAAAATAGGGGGACATAGGCATCCTAGGAACCAATTTCCTAGGCCTATTTTCCAAAATTTAAGGAGTTGGGGGAAAATTATTAAATGAGAGCATTTGTTTTGTGCTTGTAAATTATCAGTAAATGTTTAAAATGGGCCACATAATGCATAATTTAGGAAATTAGGTGTTCAATTAGGTCTATGCACTTAAGGGGGAGCAAAACATAGTGTGAAATTATCAAGGGTGACAATTTACGACACTACACTCACAATATTCATTCTCTTTGAACCATGGGGGTTCAACTTCAGGTTCATTTTTTATTTTATTTTTGGTAATGTGATGAGTTTGACTTGGATTAATTTTTGCAAAGCTGAATCAATAGGTCCCTCTAAAGGAGCATATTATCTCTTAGGAATAGTAATTTTTTAGGTGGTCTTCTAGGAATATTAACACCTTGATTGCTTTGTTGATTATTTGTTGCTAGTTGTATGGAAAATTGGTTTTTTTTGGACTGATTTTGCATCTACCACATCATCATTGATAAAATTCTTGTTTTTGGTCCAAATCCTAGGTTTAGAATTGGATATTGAATGGTTATCCTTGTTTCCTTTACCAAATCCATAATACCCTTAGCAATGAGAGATTTTTTGATAGTCATACCCTTTTCTATGATCTCATCAAATCTACTAGCACATTGGATTTGTAGGTGAAAAGTTAGTTCATGATTTAGATATTGGGTAAATATGTGAACAAGTTTTTTTCAGGAAAAAGATAGGGGAATTTTCTTGCCATATTCCTCCACCATTGTAAAATGACAAAAAATTATTCTCCATTATTTTATTTTTATTACATAAATTAGTCATGGAGGTTTTATGTTCAATGTTATATGAAAAATGTGAAATGAATTTTTCTATTAATTAATAAAGGACTTGATCCCATGAGGAAAATGTGAAAACCACCCAATGGGTTGACCCCTTAGGCTTCTAATAAAAAGGTTGATTAGATATATGCCATTATGATATACTTCAAGAAAAGCTATGCAAATTCCCTTATATGTTCTTTTTGACCTTTGTATTTGCCAAACTTAGGTATTTCAAAGTTTTGAGGAAATGGTATCATGTTTAAAGACTCATCAAAAGGATAGGGGAACATGTCCTCTAGTGTGTATCTCTTCTTAGTGTTAGTGTTTCCAATTTCCATGTTTTTCATCTTCTATTCTAGATTCTCAATTTTTATTACCAAATCATTTGTAGGTGGAGGTACACTTATAGGAATATAATGTTGTTATTGAGGTTGACATGGTCGACTGTATTGTTGTTGAGGTTGACTTGGTGGAATGTAATGTTGTTGAGGTTGACTTGGTGGAATATAATGTTGTTGAGGATGGCTTGGTGGAATGTAATCCTTTTGAGTTTGGCTTGGTGAAATGGGTATATTTTGTATGTTTATACCACCCATGTTTGAATTGGATTGGGAAAAGGTAGGTGTGGTTCAAGTGTAAATTGATCATGTGTCTCATGATATTATTTCCATTGAATTTTTGATGTTATAGGTGGAGGTTGTGATGTGCATGTGAAAGTGGAAAAGACTTTATCCAATGATATTTGAGGTGGTTTTTCAGTGGAGTTGATATATCAACTTGTGATTGGATTATGATTCTCATAGATGTATTAACTTGACTTTTTCTCCCAAAGTGTGCGGTTTAGTGAAGGTTATGACATATTGTTTTTGTTCTAAATGATAAGGTGAGGGTATTTTAGCACCTTGTTGAAGTAGCATTTGGAGATAACCATCAATATTATACTTGAATAAATGCTCCATTATTTTCATTTATTTAGGGTCTTGCTCACATTATTGTAAATCCTCTATTATTGGGTCTCAATTTGCATCTTCATCCAATACATAGGGTATCCTTGAAGGATACCTATAGAAAATGACCGGGTTTGAAGTTATTTCTTGATCATATTGAATAATACCCATGCTTGTTGGAATGTTCAACTCATCTTGATGGGATCCCATATTTTTCTTGTATATTGAACCTTTTTGATTAGAATATGTGATATAATAGCTTTGATAATGAATTTGGTTTCCAATAATTTGATGCTTTTTTCTCAAAAATAAAATAGATTGAATTTAAGTTAGATCTCCAAATGATAAATATATTGTTCAAGATAAATGATATATTTTTAGTTGAACTAGACTTGTGAGTCCAATCAAACTTGATAAAGAGGGGATGTTTTAATCTCAAGAGTAGCTTTGAAGCTTTGAAGCTAGTATATCCACAAATAATATGAGCTAGAGATAAGAGATGGGAGATCCAATTTGAACTTTGATAAAATTTTATAATGATGCATGAAAGGATACAAAAGTTGTCCACTCCTCAAATATTATCAAGGATAAAGAAATAATGCCAACAAAAGAGTTGTTTCAACTAGTCTTTTTTCAAATTGAAAATTTTAATTTTATTGTTTTGAAAAATTTCAAGAATACTTTTTTGCAATCAAAAGAAGCCTGTAATAAGTCAAAAGAACATAAGAATATCTCTAAAGCACAATTGAAGAATTATAAACACAACAAAACGACTCAAAAGAATAAAATAATATATTAGATGTAACCTAGACTAGCTCAAAAGCATAGAACGATAATTAGAAGCACAATTTTAGTTTCAGATGTAATATTTTATAGTTTTTAAGGTTTTAATTTTGATTTTGAGAAATTTATTTTGGTAAAATATGTAATCAAGTAATAAGATGACTAAAAATCTCACAATTCATAAAATAAAGCAGGAAATGTACTCATTTCTAGATCGATAAAGGAAAAACATTTTCTTGTTTTGATTTTTATGACTTTTTTATTTGTTTGAATGATTTCTTGATTGTTTTGAACCTTTACAATTTATGTGAAAATGCAAGAATAAAAAATAGTTCCTAAGGTTTAATTTTTGGATAGATATCCCCACTTCTATTTCAAGTGGAGATGGTGATCTAAACAATAAAACAAGCAAGACACATGAATAAGCCTACTTAAATGGGTATAGCCAATAAGGTTTAACTAGGGTTTACAAGCTCAATTATGGATATTCTTAATATATACCAAAATGGTACATGAGGACTGATTTGTAGATGAAAGGGAATACTCCCAAAGAATCGAGAGGAAAGGGTAACCCACACTCCACCTTCATTTCTCTAAGGTATAAAGTTCTTAGAGGCTTAGCCAAGTTTGGAAAGTATTTCACTTCCAAGAAGTATTCCTTTTGATTCACTCCCCACTCTTTATACTCCATCAAAACCTAGGAGTTGAGGTCATCCCCTAAGGTGATGAAATCCCTAGGTAGACCCCCTAAGAGAAAACAAGATAACTTATTTCCGATCCTCAAGATCACTACTAAGTGTGGGATGAAAGCATACATAAGTAGATCCTGGGGATCATTAAAGCATTTTTAAAAAAAATTTAGAGCCCAAATCTAAATGTCAAAGATTAATTTTAACCCAATTTCCAATGTGAGGAAGACATGCCAAGAAATATTTACAAAAGCAAAGAAAATGATGAAACTATTGAACACTTTGGAAATTAAAGGAGATAGGATGAGTAGAATGAAAAAATTAAAGTCCAACATTAAATTTGAGATGACAATTTGATGAAGAGCTCCAAATCCATTTTTTGTAACCCTTTCAATTACAAAAGACACTTTTTTCCACAAAGATCAATAACCAAAAAGGCCAAAATAACAACAAGATCTTAGATTTAGGGTTAGATTCAGGTCAAATGTTAAATGTTAGAAATTGAAAAACTTACATATCTAAAATGAATTAAAATGAAATCTTAATTTTAACCATAAATACTAATCAAATGCATAATAACAAAGGTAAAAATAATTATATAATGATTTAGATACACTTTAGAACCCATCGGGTGCATTGTAGAATAATTCAGATGCACTGTAACAATATAATTCCCCAAATATGTTAAAGAATGCTTCAAAAGCATGGATTTGATAAAAACGAAAAATATCAAATGTGATTTTTGTTGGCTCAAATGCACCTTAGGTCTGATCAAATGTGTTGTAAGTTAGCTCAAAAGAACCTCAAGTTCACTCAAAATCAAGAAGAAATTACTCAGATGCGTAGATTTGCACATACAACCCTCAAAAATCCAAATTTATTGCAAAATACCTAATTAATAAAATCAAGGAAGTGAATCCCACTCCAAAATGTGGATGATGAATATGTGAATTATGTAAAATAATGATAGTACCAAATTCACATATCAACAATCACTCAATGAAGCTCAAGATCTTGGCTTAGAGTGCAAAGTCATCAAACACAAAGACCTTGATTTTCTCCATTGTGGGTTTCTCTTCAAAGTAACATAACCATGAAAGAAAAATGATATTATGATGATGGAAATGATAATGATAAATTCTCAAGGATAAATAATACCTTATGCTTGATAGTGATAATGATATCTTGGCAATGCTTGACCATTCTTGATAATGATAGTTCTCTTAGTGATCTTGATAATGTGCTCTCGATAATAATTCTCTAGGGGATATAAATGAATGAAGGATTTGTATTGATATGATTTACTTGATATTTGATCAATTGTGGAGATTAATTAGAAATACCAATGGATAGGAAATTTTGAGATAGGGTATGTGAGACCCACCATTAGCTGGATCTATGGACATTATGTTTTGTTGTTATTGCATGATTGTACATTGGTACATTATTCTCGTACTTTATATTCTATGATGGATGATTGTGATTCACAAACATTGAACTTATATATTATGATGCATGTTAGATTAATTACTTTTATGGACTGTAATTTAATGATTATGTTGATTTTGATTAACTGATTTTACTGATATCTTAAATTATATGAATCTTGAAATAACATGCCTAGAGTAGAATATGTGATGTGTTAATTAGGTGAATTTGTGAATGACCATACGATATAGATGCATATTTGATATTACGTCTTTACAAGTGAATAATGAAACGACTACACAATGAATATGAGTATTGTTGATTTATGTGGTGAAATTGAGGAGATATTTCTTGGAGTGTAACATGTGCTTAGATGTTTGAAAAGAAAATATAAAGAATGCATATGCTGGTGTGCAAAGAGAATGTGATATATATATTGTACTCCATTATATTATGTTATTTACTTGGATTTAATTTTGCTGGAAAAAGGACTAATGTTTTCATGAAGTGTGTAGGTGAATATCTTTAAGCCATGGGAGTTGGAGGCTGCCAAACAAACCTTGTTGTGTCACCATGTTGAGTCTAAATCTTGTGTGTTTTGTTGAAAAGTTGCGTGTCTAGTGATATGGGGTGAGGGGTGTAAATGTTGAAATTGTTGGGAACTAAGTGTGATTCAAAAGGAAAGTGGTAATTTTCGGAATTATTAATTAGTGCAGTTTTAAAAGTCAATTTTGTCCCGCTTTTAATTAATAGTTGCTTATTTTCCACCCTAGGCCTATGACCTTAACATTGTCATATTTCATTAATGACCCCTCCTACATTGCTTGCAAGAGGGGGTGACGAAAATTGGGCATGCAGCCATGTGAAGGCCATGCCTCATAAAGAAAGGAGGACATGGTAGTTGAAGAAAAGAAAGGATTTGAGAGAGATTTTGGGAAGGGTAGGGGCATTCTGGTTTTGACGAAGGAAGAAGAAGATAGAAGGAGAGCTGGAGGAATTGAAAGAAAGTTTGGAAGGGATCTAACAACAATTTATTTTCAAGGATAGAGGTAGGATCTTCACCCTGTTAATTGTTGGAATGTATAGCTATGAAAAAAATCTGTTTTGTGCCTTGATTTTGGGCTGTTATTTGTTGGAATGTATAGATGTGTAAAACCTGTTTTATGCCTTGTTATTGGGCTGTTAGTTGTGTTTTCAGTTGTGAGGAGTCTTAGAAATTGTGTAGGTTGTAGGGTTGGCTCCCCAGCATTGGTAGTGAGCAACCCAAGTGGGGGATAGAGGGGAGAGATCCCCATAAGGGCATGTGCAATTGCTTTTGAATGTGAAATTTGGTGTTACAGTTGTGAAAAGGAGGGTAAGAGTACTCTTTTCTATGAGTGAATAAAAAAAAGAAAAGAAAAGAGATAAATATGTGAAGATAGAAAGCTACTGAGCTGAAGTCTATGTGACTCTTAAATGACTAGATGCCCTATGGCTGTGATCCTCCCAGCCTCTCCCCATAAGACCATCGATTTGGTCTTTGTGTTGTGCTTTTCTCCTTGCCTCATGAATGTTGTTTGATGTGTAACTAAGTGAAAACTCTGTTAAATTTGGGAAGGGTTAATGAGTGTATCCCAGGTCTTTTTGGCAGCCTCCCAGCTCAGGGGTGGCTGGTTTTCTAGCCTGTGGATGGGTGGTGAGCAACCCATGGCCAAGGAAAAAAAAAGGTTTCATTCCTTCTTGCAGGTTGAACCTCGTGGGTGTTGCAGATTGTGAAAAGCTATTTGTTGTAGATATGTATTCTACTGAGAAAGGGTGTTATTGCTTCAAAGGAAAAGTATTGTGTTCAGGAAAGAAATATATTTTTGTTAAGAGAAATGTACTCTGCTGTAAGATATGTCTTTGTCTCCAAAATAAGAGAGAAGTACCATGTTTAACTTCAAAGATGCATTCTATGAGTCATGGGTTTTGTTTCCAAAAGGAAAAGTTTGTTTTCTTTTAGTCCAAAGATGTTGTCTGTTCAAACAGAAATGTAACCTGCAAAGAAAAAAAAAGAAAGAAAGAAATGTGTTTTCTGTTTAAAAGGAGAGGTATCCCTGTAGTAATCTGAAAATTGTGTTCAAAGGAAAAACAAAAAAATTATGTGTTTGTTCCAAGAAGAAAATAAATGTATTACTGCCCAAAATGGAACTGTATTCTGAAAGTAAAATATGCTCTAAATTAAGGGAAATGCATTTTGTCACAAATGGAGAGTGCTTGTATGTTGTTATAGGATATTTTTTGTGCTAGTTAGGTTAGAAATGTTCAAAAAAAAAAAACAATGTTTAGGAAAAATGCAATTTGGAATAATTGTTAAAGAAGAATGTAGCTTATTCTTTTCATTTAAAAAATGAATGCTTAAACTTATGGAAATTAAAGTGTTCATGCAAGAACCAAGTGTTGTTAGTATAATAATGTTACTTTGGTTAACTATATATATATATGGGTGTGGTTGTGCTTTCAATGTATCAACGATTGAGTGTTTTTTTTTTAGAAAAGAGATAGTGCTATAGATAAATAAAATAATATAGAGACATAGAAACTGATGACCTAAGGAAATTGTTGTGCATAGATATGTTAGTAATCATGCAAAAACTGAAAATGACACAAATAGAACCAATATTATTTCCATTTATTTGATCTTATGTACAAAGCATCTCTTGATTGAGATGAGGGGTTTTGAGACAATACATTAACTGTTGCACTCTGCACTAAGCTATGAGATTAAGCTCACTACGCCGTGATCTAGCCTCAGCCATAAGCCATTTCGTTCATGGGGTTACCAAACTACACATTTCTCCCTGGTTATGGGTCGATCTTGGATCTGAAAGAGTAGGTAGTGGTTGCTCCATGATGGACCTACATAGGTCAGAAAGGAGGCTATGTTAGTAACCATGCTATCAATAACCCAAAACGTAATTAAGTGAATATGCGGTAGGAAACGATTATTGAAGATAACAATATTAAAAATAAAATAAAATAAAACAAAATATAATATTAAAATGGTTGAGTTGGGCGCCATGGTGACACCCAACCGGCAGGGAGACAGGGGTCTCCCCCACGCCTCTCAGGCCATAGCTTGAGGAGGGG
Source organism: Sequoia sempervirens (assembly GCA_007258455.2). Taxonomy (NCBI): domain Eukaryota; kingdom Viridiplantae; phylum Streptophyta; class Pinopsida; order Cupressales; family Cupressaceae; genus Sequoia; species Sequoia sempervirens. The sequence continues at coordinate 145,966,906 of VDFB02000017.1, forward strand.
TGGGGAAGCCCTACCTCTCTACGCTATTGAGGCTTGGCCCCCAAAACCCCATTCATTTGGGTATTGCAAATAACAACAAAATAAAAATAAAAAGAATATGAACTTAGATATAAAATAAAATGAACCCCCAGCTTCGGCGCAGAACTATGCAACCAGGAGACTCAGCGTTGTCATCTAAGTCTCATATAAGGGTCTAAAAATACATGAGAATGAGTTAGAAGATTCACATAAATGGGGAAAACCAGAAACGCCATTGCAAGATGGTTGCTTAAATTTTAAAGCAACAGAAAGGAATATATATATATATACTTACAGGCTCTCCCATGACGACGACGGCCTCTTCCATAGGTCAGAGATGAATGGACAAAAATAAAACATAAAAATAAAAAAAAGATTAGGGCAAGCAAAAAAAAATTGTTTCACGCACCAATTATTTCCGATTTCTTTATTTGTTGCTTAAATCAACGCTGTAGTGGCGCCCTAATCGGACATTGCTTTGTTGCGTAAGTTCCTCTTGTGGTGCCTTAATTCACGTTGACCAAGGTAATTATTAATCCTTAGGGCATTACGTTTAGGGCTTCCTAAATTGGTGGGGAATAATAATAAAAAAATAATATTATTTTATAGTCCACGATACCCGGCAATCTATTTTTGGGTCTACAGACGGCCTACAGCAATATGGGACTCCTCGTACTCCCAATATTGAGGGAGGCACCTAACTCGTGCTCCACAATACGAGGTGTACATACCTTACCCCCTGCAGGATTTGAACTTGTGACCTCTCTTTCAAGAGTACAAGTTCTCCACCATTAGGCCAACTCAGGCTGTGAAACTTCAATAAAAAATTTAAATCACAACCATTGATCCTAGTGCTTGATATATATACGCGAACCTTATTAGGTATTAAAATAAGAGTATATAATGCTAAGAGCTATAAATCATGCCCTTGCCACGAGAGAAGCATAAAAAAAAAATATGTAGAATTTATACGGCAAAGGCAGAGGGGAAATATATCCCATACTCTTAAGGGAGAGACACATAAAATAAAATAAAAGCTAAGGTCAAGTAGAATAGTATTAGGAATTCAAGAAAAAAAAAGAAACCATTTCCTAGTAATTCAATTCCCTTTACTTTTTCTGAAGAGGAAAATTAATAACATGCAAATGAAGATAGTAAGATTTATTTAATTCCTTTAATTTAATTTAATTTAATAATTTTTTTATATAGTGAATAAAAAGGTAATTAAATATATCAATAAATAGAGTGAATCGAAGGTAATAAATAAAGTGAGTAAAAGGTAAATTGAACAAATAAATAATTAATAGTAGAATAAGGTAATTAAGTATAAATATGTTAATTAATTAATTATTTTTTTATTTATCTATTTTGTGAAGGACAAGAAATTAATTAAGTTAATATAAAGTGAGAATAAATAATTGGATATGCAAATTTGATAGTTAATGCATAATATTTTCTCCCCACTCACATTTAACATCGGGTGAATAAGTAAATTATGTTCTTCTAGAAGAGATAATTATTTTATTGGTCTATAGGTCTAATAATATTTATAATAACTCCAAGGAGAGTTTAGTATCTTGGTAGTTGTAATGACATTAACATCAATATCCCTCTTCAAGGGAGCTAATATTAACACCATTATTAATGTCAAAATTAGTATCGACATTTGACACGCTGTGGAAAAATACCTCCTACTTATTGACATTTGATCAAATAATGCTAATGGCCTTAACACTAATCCGTTGTCTCGTACTAGATACATACGCTATTTTGGTAAAAAAAAATTTAGTAGTGTTATGTCCTAGTGTATTGTTAGGGCACTACAAGGTAGGAGAGCTGTAATTTGAATTTTATGGAGGGAAAGTTGAAATAATTAAACAAATGTATTTAATTCACGAGGATAGTTGGAGAGATAAATAAAATATTAATTTTATTTATTCATTTTAGAGGGAAGATATAATTTAAATAAATTAGTTTGATTTATTTAATTTGAGGGAGAAGTATTAGCTAATTAAATAATTTTTGAAAATTATTTAATTATAGTGGACCAAAGATAAATTGATTTTGATTAATGTTGGAGAGAAAATGATAAGTGATGAGTTAATTAAATAATTAAAAACTATTTAATTAAAATGTATATATGATAGAAATATTAAGATAATTGAATTTAATTAAAAATTATTTAATTATTATGGATGAAAAGGAAGAAATATTAGCTTAACTAAATATTTTTTTTAAAAATATTTAATTAATAAAGATAAAATAAATGTTGAGGATAATGATAACATGACAAGCTGAAAAATGTAGTAGCCATTTTTAGGTGTCTACAACTACTATCAAATAAATGATCTTCTTCTTATTCATGTTGAATAAGTATGAGGAGTTAGTGCCAAACACATCAAATCTTTAGAAAGTAGAATATTATTTTCCACAAAAGAATAACAAATGTGTACATTAATCATTCATTAGGAATGTAATGATTATTAAATAACCCATTAATTAAACATGATCTTTAAATCACCTATAATAATTATTTATGAGTAATACTACATCGTCTTCCCCCTATCTCATGTTCAAAGAAGGTGGTGCAATAATATTTTTCATTCACTATTGAATTATTATTCCAAACAATGCAAATTACTTACCTCATTCTTTGCAATAAACTTAACCTTTGCTCAAAGCTTCCCTTGAGTACTCTATCTATATTCAAAAGCCAACAAGATTGTGTAAAACCCCTTTTCCCAATTATATTAGCACATTTCCATAGAGAATAAAAATGGGTGTAAAGAGGAAGGAAATGCTAAATTAGTTAGAAAAATTACTTTAGAATCAAGAGTCAATAGATGTGTTTATAGTTGTGGGATGGTTGTATTTTTTTGTAGAAGTTTGAGAGGTATCATTTCTATCCCAATTGATAGCCAAAAAAAAGGGTGAGAACATGGGCATCAACAAGGATACAATTCCCACATATTGAAGTTAGTTGCAGCTTTGGTGATTAAATATTTTACTTATGAGTGCCAATTTAGTGTGGTGGTGGGTCTAAAAAATTTAGAATATTGACCAACCAATGCCATGGTTTGGAGAAACCAATCTTAAGAGTTAACATATCACTATATTTGTAGAATCATTGAAAATTATTATAGACAAGTATAAAAAGGGAACATGACCCTTAAAACATCATGGACTAATTATGTTAATTTGTAAATACAATTTTTTTGAAAACTATAAGATAGATAAGAAGTGGATAAATTTCCTACAAACCTTTGAGAACAAAGTGTGGAAACTAGAAATTGGGGGATCTTCTCAGAATTTAAATTAGTAGATTACATAGCTTCAACATTCCCCGAGTAGACAATAAAGCTATGAAACATCAATGCATCCACCCATAGAGGAACAACTTAAAAAATAATCAACCTAAGAGAACCTTGGCCTCGAAGAAAAAATAGAAACAATCTCATTAGGAGATGATGAAGAAAACAACTAAGCAAGATAAAAAAGAAACAAGGTTTTAAGAAATAAGTATGTAGTTCACCTCCTCTTATAAGGAGGAGAAAGTATCAAAATTTTGATCCATCCCTTAGTTCTAGACAACAGACCTAACAAGAAATCCCTGCAAAATATACCCTAGAGGAATATTTAGCTACAATACTTTCAGAGGAGCATAAATCCCCCACCAGTGAAATACCAACACAAGAAAATCACTTAAAATTTTGAGGGTGCAACAATGTCTAAGGAATAAATGAAATCGAAACCTCCTCTATAGTGTACAACCCAATAAAAGTAAAAAGACCAATGACAATCTCATTGGAGGAAGGAGAGAATTCTAAAAGGTACTCAATTTGCACTATAATTGTAAAGGTGGAACAAATAGTTTTTGAACAAAAATAGGAGATTGAAAAATTGAAAATGATGCCAAAGGAAAAATACAAAGAATAAAAGTTGGAAAGTGAAAAATAAAAAAAGATGTTAGTAGAGAGGGACATAAATTTTTTATTTAAAAGAAAAACTTAAGCAACCTCAAGAAAAATCCAATACAAACCTAGGAGGCTAGGTGATTTCCTATTTACTCCAACATATTCCAATGATAGGTTGAGGGAGTCAAATTAGTTGCTCATTTGGATGGGTGACTGATTATGGGTCAAGACCACCCCCAGTGATTGCATGGCAAGGGAGTTGCATGTATTCATGATACCACATGATGAGTAGGTAGAATGCCATCATAAACATCCACTTCCTTACAATTAATACACACCATCTCTTCTTTCCCTCCCATCCAATGACATTAAATTAGCATCCTTTCCCTTTTACTTGTTTCAAATGACATGAACTTTCTATGAACTTATGCATTGAATGCTATACAACCTCTCTTATCTTTCTCCTAAATGTGCCCCACAAATGAGATGTTTCTTTTGGAGTGTTTGTTTGAATAGGGACTAGAACATGTTCAAATTTGTTGTGTATTCTCTAAGGATTATGTGAAAGGAATTACATCAACAATGGTGGGTACGTTCTCATTGAACATCTTCATAGTAATGTTATCTACTAAGGTAAGCATGGACCAATAGAATGGTTGCCAATGCTTCCTAATATACATCACCATTTCTTTGTTTTTCATTTAACTACAACATTTGCATCCTCATTTATTATTTTTTGTACATGTTTCATAAAATAGTATGGTTGTCAATGTTGTATTAGTTGTTAATAGTATGAAAAATTCATATTGGGAAGACTAGATTTTTCAAAAGCATTTTTAATGTTAAACTATATTGCACATATCCACATATCAATTTGAAATGTAGAGTGCAACATGACTTAAAATAAAATTCATTTTAGGAACCAAGTATCCCAAATGCTATGACCTCATACTAGGTTCTAGGTTTATTGTCCTAAATGTTGTAAATATTGTTGTCACTATTGTTTAAATGCTTGTATATGATGTGATTTTTTAATTGGAGAGGTTGATTAATTTGGTTGAGTACAAGGTTTGGGCTGAAGTATTAAATTTATATAATCTTGTTTGGGCTAATATGTTTTGATTGTTTGATTTTTGAGCCTCTCATCTTTGAGTGTGTTCTTAGGAACTATGCTGAGATTAAGTGATTTGTACTATGATAAGTAAATGGGAAGGATTGCATGAGTGACTACAAGGGAAATATGACATATATGTAGTTATAATACACTACCAACAATATTTAATTAATTTAGAATAGATACATGTATTAAAAGTATCAAACAAATAAGAATTAACAATATAACTAAAAACCTTATATATTCACTTACAATAATTAGTGGCTACAACATTTACATCCTATAGAACAAATAGGCATTAACAATTTTGAACAGATAGTGGAGTATACACAACATATATATATTTATAGGATAACATTAACATCATTTAGAAGAGACGACCATTAACATTTTTGAACATATAGCAAGATATAGGCAACAAATATATAATAGATAGTCATTTACAATTTACAACATATACCAACATATACACAATAAATAGGTATTTACAAAACAATATTTACATCATATAGAAGAGATATTCAATTACACAAATAATTTACCTGATATCTAGAAGAGATAGGAATTTACACAACATTGACAATAATATATATACATAATATGCATAGCATCGGTGTACATGCGACATATTATATCCACATTAGCAAAAATGATTGTTTCGGGTCCACAATGGAAATGTTGAGTTCGAAGGAAATTTTTTAAGGTTTTTTGGTCCTTGTGGCACCCCATGTGGACCCCCAAAAGGTAGACTACTTTTCTCATAAATTTTTTCCTTGTAAAGGTCATACAAACAATATCTTGTATAAGTGTATATATTTGTTAGGTTAAGAGAAGGGAGATGCAAATATGAAAAATACATCATATTATGATGTGGGAAAAGGGATCTAGGGTCTAAATCACACCTTTCTCAACATTAAATTAGATAGGACCCAAAAATGATCACACAAGACCACTTGGATACTATTCTAAATGGAAGATCCATAATGGTAGATCAATGTTTTAGTTCTCTTTGTATTTGTGTGGTTGATTTGAATGATTAAGAATTGAATTAATTTGAGTATGAAAATGAAAAACTAGGTTAACTATAGATCTACAACAAATTGACGTGATTTCTTGAAAACACATAATTACAACACATAAATTGAAGGAAAAAATTGAGTGGAGAGACAAAGGAACCTAGCATACAAATTGGGCCTAAATTTTCCTGGTCAAGGATGATGGTAGTAGGTCATAGTATGTAGGTTATTCCTTCTTGAACTTAGCTTCAAAATTTCACTTGTTGATGAATAATTCCTCTTTCCCTAATTTGTTGAAGTAGGAGGCTTGAATGCTTGATCTTACAATTAGGTCTTCAATCCTCTCCCAAATCCACTTCAAATCAACCAATTGCAAACAATAAAAGGGAGAAAGGGTTGTGTCATATAGAGTCTTGCCTAAGTCAAACCCTATTTTGATGTTTCCAACCCCACTATGGCTATGGTGATGTAAAGAGCGTTTACCCTTGGTTGGGCAGAGGAAAATGGATAAAAACAAGTGATTAATGACAAGTGTTGTAACTTACCACTTAGATCTACTTTCCTTGATGGGTTGAAGTCATAGTACGAGATCTCATGCAAGGAGAATTGGATGCTTGATTAAATTTTTTGCAAGTGTTAGTACTCACAAAATAAATGAACATATACCATGAACAATCTCACTCATAAAATTGATGCATTGTTAATTATGAATCCTGACTGATAAATAATGCTACAAATTTTTCTCTTGACTGCTTTTAGGGTGCATAATTGGAATTCAATTTTCTTTCTTAATTACTTATAGTTTCAAATGGTGAAAAATAATTACATTTATATGCATTTCTTCATTTCATGCAAAATTAATTGTAAGAAGCTGACAAATGCATATGGATTTTCAAATGTAAAAATGTTGATATTAACATATTTAAGATTGGGAAAAAATATGTTGGTAAAGTGCGGTGGCACTATAGACTAGAAATATTTTGAGGCTTTTGTGATCATTGAATAAACATTTAATATTAATTCTTAGTTTATCCTGATTTTCCAGAAACAATAATAAAATAGATAAATTATGAGCATAATTAGGTCTAGGCACAAAAGGGGGAGCTAAACCTAGTATGAAATTGACAAGGTCGACAATTTACAATGCTACACATATCTGTAGCAATGTATTGAATGTGAAACTTTGATGTTCAATGTTTATAATGTCTACTATTGGTCCCTCAAGTGTTAGCCTTTGTTTAGTATTCATTAACGTGAAGGTTCTATTATATGTGGGCGCTTATTTCAATAATGGTTTTTTTTTCTTTGACATTTTGTGGTTTTGTGGGTACCTATAGCTATTGGTATAGATCGTTGGTAATCCATATGTGAAGGTGGATCTATGTATCAATAAAATTTTAGTATAATTGTTTAATGGTTACAATCTTCCCTACAACATGTATACATATGTATATATACATATACATATACATATATACATAATTATGGAGTTATTTTTTGTCTTAAAATGCATACATGTCTACAAAATTCATCAAATTATCTAGAAAAATATATATTTATGTTATCTATTATTAAATGTTTCTTTCAATCCATATAATTTTTAACAATGTTAAAATATTTTATCTTCCTAAAAACTTTAAAATTGTGCCTAAAAAATAAATCCAAGTATAATGTGAGTAGTCATTATATTACATACATATATGTATATATGTGTGTGTATATATATATATATATATATAATATGTATATATATACATATATATAATATGTATATAAATACATACATATATGTATATATGTATATATATGCATATATATATATATACATATATATATATATATATGCATATATATACATATATATATGTATATATATATATATATATATATATATATATATATATGTATATATATATATGGATATATATATATATGTATATATATATGTATATATATATATATATGTCCACACATACATATATACATACATATATATACATACATACATATATATATATATACATACATATATATATATATACATACATACATATACATATATATATATACATACATACATACATATATATACATATATATAATATGTATATATGTATACATATATATATATATATGTATACATATATATAATATGTATATATGTATACATATATATAATATGTATATATGTATACACACACATGTGCACACACACACACACATATTTGTGTGTATGTATGTATGTATACATATATATGGCAGATATAGTGGAGTTTGAGTTAAATTCTTAAATTCTTAACTATTATATAGTTGTAGGACAAGTTGTAGCCTTTAAACAATTGCTTTGAAGTTTTATTGATGCATAGATCCACCTTCATCTATCATATATATACATACATGTATATATATGTATATATATGTACATATGTATGCATATATACATGTGTATATGTATGCATGTATATGTATGTATATATATGCATGTATATATACATATATATGCATAGATACATATGCATACATATACATATATGCATACATATATAATATATATGTACATACATATGTATATGTATATGTATATATAATATATATATATCCATGCATATATATGTATATGTATGCATATATCCATGCATATATATGTATATGTATGCATATATCCAGAATGTAGAATTTAAACCAAATGGTAGAACAAAAAGTAAAAGGTTTTCAATTTCATTAAAAGTATGGGCATGTTGTGGATGCCACAAAAAATACCTTGCACTTGAAAACAAAAGAAGCCCACAAAAAATAAAATTATGAATGACATAATAAAACTACTTGATTCCATGGAGGTATTTTCCTTTTTAGGTTAGTAAACATAATTTTTATTCTTATAAAAGAAAAGCTCTTAAATGACTTGACAACAAAAATTATAAACCCTAAATTTTTAAAGAAGAATGTTAAACATTACTAATAACAATAACCCTAAACCAACTTGATTGTATTATTGGCTAACAATAAAACTATTGAAAATCCATTTGTATAACAAAATCATAAAATTTTAAGCTAAAATTTATAACTTAACTGGTATATCATAATGATGCTCTAATAGAAGATTAGAATTCCCATGAATAATAAATGTGTTTATGAACACATAATATGATCATGCTCATAAACACTTTCCCACAACACCTTTTAGTCTTTTCTATAAATAGTTAAAGAAACATAAAACCTCACACATTCAATCTCAAACTAGATAATGTCAAAGAAAAGAAAAACCTAGAAAACCATTATTGAAACAAACACCCACAAAACAACAAAACATTCAAGTTAGCGAATGCAGAGCAAAGCCAATAAAAAAGTAGAAAACTATAAATGAAAGAAGCACCCACAACAAATGACTTTTGATTTGTCTCCTTAGTGAGTAATAAAAACCTCACCTAGGTTGAAAACCACTTGAGGATGGCCTAGAAAAGGCCCATTGATCAACCCAAAGTTGGGAACCATTCTATTCTCTAATACCTAAAACAAATGATTAACAAGGAAACAAATGTTATAGTGAAACAAAAACTAGCTTTATTGTGAAGAGGAGCCACAAAAAATGATAAACGAGGAAGCAAAATTTGTAGCCAAATCTTACCTTTGCATGCACCATAACTATGAAGAGGAGCAACAACTATGAACCCACCATTGCTGAGCATTCATTTTGCGGAAGATGAACAAAGCCAAACATGTTCTAGTCCCCATTCAAACAAACACTTGAGAAGAAACGTATCATTTGTGGGATGACGATGAGTGAGATAAGCGAGGTTGTGTATCATTCAATGCACAAATGTATAGAAAGTTGGCACCATCTGAAACAAGTAAATGGAAAGGGATGCAAAGTTAATGTGGCTTGTCGAGAGGGAAAGAGGAGATGAAACAGGTTAAATGCATGAGGAAATGGATTTTTATGGTGGCGATTTGTTTTCTTGCCACACGACATGTCAAACATGCACCAATCTCCTGCCTCACAATCATCGAAGGTGTACTTGACCGATGATTGATCACCCATCCAAACAGGCAACTAATTTGACTACTAAATCTATCATAGACGTACATGTGACAATTTACATCCAATAAACCAAAATGATTTTTTTGGGATCCATCATAATAATATTGAATTGACGAATAATTTTTTATAATTTTTGGTTTACGTTACACTTCACATGAACCCAAAAGTAGAACACTCCACTTTGACCCCCTCCCTTAGTGCAATTCATTCTTCTCTTCCTCTTGCAAAGAAAAGAAAAGAAACACATAAAATTTGGAGCACACAGATCTATCTATATTATATTCAAATTATATAAAATTAGCAATTGCACCTTCATGTGCAATGGGTACGCCGAAGAGGTGTGTAAGGTCAATCAAGAAAAAAATCAATCTATTTTTTGCATACATTTGTGTATCACATGAGATCAATTGGCAAGTCATTTAGCAAACATGATGTTGTTTGTGCAAAAAAGGTCTCAATGAAGCAATGATAGCTTCAAATCAACTATGCATCCACTTATAGGGTTCCAAACACAATTACAACAAAACCTCTAAATCAAGATGATAATTAGGGTCCATTACCAACATGATAATATTATGTTTGCAATAGGGAGAGAGGGGGAGAGAGAGAGGGATAGGAAGAGGGAGAGATGGAGTAAGGAAGAGTGAGAGAGATGGGTAAGTAGATAAAGAGGAAGATAGAGATGGAGATGGACATGGAGATGGAGATGGACATGGACAAGGAGAGGAAGAGGGATATGGAGAGGAGAGGGAGAGATGAAAATAGAGAGGAGAGAGGGATAGATAGAGATGAAAGAGATAAATATATAGATGAGAGAGAGGGGGAGATAAAAAGATAAAGATAGAGATAGAAAGTGATATAGAGGAGAGATACTGAGGTAGAGAGAGATGGATAGATAAGAAGATAAAAATATGGATATAGATAGATAAAAATAGAGAGGAAAATAGATATAGATATAGAGCTCTAGTAAGAGGGAGAGGGAGAGAGATGGATGGATAGAGTAAGGGAGACATTTCTAGAGATAAAGAGGGAGAGAGGGAGATATAAGTAGAGATGAAGATAGAGGGAGAAATGAAAAGGGAGAGATAATGATAGATGGAGAGATGGAGAGAGGTAGAGGGGGAGATAACGATAGAGAGGAAGAGATGGAAATATAAAGAGGAAGAGGGAGAGGGATAGATATATCTAGGTATATAGATGGTGAGATAGAGTGGTATAGAGATAGAGATATATGAAGATATAGTGAGGGGGAGATAGAGACAAAGAGGTAGATAGAGAGATGGACAAACAAAGAGAAATAGAGATATAAAAATATAGATTGAAAGAGAAATAGGGGGAGATAGAGGGAGAGATATCTATGGGAAGAGAAAGGGAGAGATGTGTAGAGATACAAAGATAGATAGGGGGATAAGGAGTGAGTGAGAGAGGGAGAGATGAGGAGCTCGATAGAGAGAGGGAGGGAGATAGGTAGATGGGGGAGAGAGAGAGAGAGAGAGAGAGAGAGAGAGAGAGAGAGAGAGAGAGAGAGAGAGACATATAGAGAGGAAGAGGGAGGGAGAGATAACCCAATATATAAAGATGAAGAGGCAGAGAAAGAGGGGGAGAGGGAGAGATATAGATAAAGTTCAATATAGAGAGATGGAGAGGGATAGTGAAAGAGATAGAGAGTGGAAAGATAGGGGTATAGAAAGACATGGATAGAAAGAGAGAGAGATGAGTGTGAGGGAGATAGAGAGGGAGAGAAATACATAATGATATAGAGGAGAGGTGAAGTGAATGAGAGAGA
>VDFB02000017.1:145978892-146099647 GCA_007258455.2 Sequoia sempervirens
GCATTGACATGGAATGATGACCCTTTCCCAATCCCTTAGATACTGAGCTTGTTTCAATCGATTCTATTGAAGAGAATCGATGAAATCAATGAAAGATGTGTTGTAAAACATGATTACAACTAGATTAACATGATAAAATCTAAGATGATCGATGCGAGTGTATGCAATCTATTCTAAATGTATGCAAGATCCGAAAGATTAAAACCCTAATTTCAAAATATGCTAAATGGATGCACCTAAGTTACCATGGAAACCATTAATGGATGTTCTAAGCTAATATGCATGTAAAATGACCTAAAATTCTTTTAAAACATAAAATGTGAGTGCAAGATGAGAGTGATTTTAACAACATAAGTTTACTATTAAAATATGGATCCCTATTCAATAGACACAAGCTCTATTTATAGGATAGGCAAAATGAAATTGATGGCCAAGATCAAAAGGATCAATCAATAGTCATAATGGAAGGAAGATGGAGGCATGGATCATGGATTCCCATCAAGGGTTGAAAATGCAAGATGATATTTAATCAATGGCTTACATTCATCCAAACAAATACACTTTCAAAACTTGCACAAGAAGTCTTGTTAAAAGTTTGTTTCAAAAAGGAATATTCCCTTTTTTCAAATGAGTGCAAAGGGAAAGAATATTCTATGAGAATATTCCCTTTTTGGAGGAATGTGCAAAGGAGGAATATTGTCAAGGAATATTCCCTTGCAAGTGGGAGGATTAGATTAATTAGTAATTTGATAATTAAAATAAATTTTTAATTATGAAAATTAGGGGAATTAAATGATATTCATTAAATAAATAATTTAATGAAAAGGGGGAATATGATATGATATTTAATTAAATAGCTTTAGGGTTATTTAATTAAATAAGAGGACTTAGGGATTAAATTAGATAATTTGATCTATCCAATTTAACAAGACGAAAGGTCAGCACAAGAGGGGGTGAATTAATTAATAGATGAAAATGATTACGAAATTAATTAAATATCTAGGCTAATTTAATCAATTAAGTGAAAAGATGATGGATTTTATGACAAAATGATGTTAGTATATCAGATTCGAGTGCATGATATCATTCTGGACATTTTTAAGTGTCTACAATAACAAAAGATATATCAACCATGATGAAGAAAATGTGATTTATCAAATGGATTGAATAGGGTAAAAAAAGATTTCATAAGGACTAAGGAGCCATTGGTAGAGCTTGGTTTCCTATGTGCCCTAATTTTAAAATAATTTATATTGTTATGCTCTAGAAAACATGTCTTTAATTTAATTAATCAAAAGAATGAAGAGAATCCAGAAGTTCCAATTGCATTAATGAGTAATACCTTCAAAGATCATGAGATGAAATATTCACAACTACATAACATGTATATGTTGTAGTGAGAATGGTAAAAATAATATATGTTATCTTTAACTCTCATAAAAATATGTTTGTGTTTGATTTGTTGACGAAAATAATTCTCATGAGCAAGGGATGAATTCAAAGAGAGATGATTGGATTGCATTGTTTAGGAATATGATCTTGATATCAAACCAATCAAATTGATTTGTAGGAGTGGATTATATCAACTCATAGTGATAGAGTATTGTGTCAATACATGACAAAATATGGACACTAAAAAGAGGGTAAGGACATGGATACAAGAGAAAATGAACTATTAATATTGTTTGTCATCTCTACAAATTAATGATACATGAACATGACATACTCTAACATAGGGAAATTATCCAACTCATGTGGATAAGTAGCAAAGGATAACTTTAAATTGAAAGCACTTAAGTTCATTATTTTGAAAGATGTACCCTATAAGAGAGGTATTGATGGTTGTTGGCACATCCTTGAGGTGTGATAGGAAAAGCATTATTGATGATAAAGTTTGTGGTGGATATTTTCTTTAAAGGTGAAAACTATCAAAATCCCAAGAACACAATATTGTTGGATTACCATATTTCATGGTGCATATGAGTGGGGACAAAGTGTCAAACATGTCAACAATTTGTTGGTAAGCTTAAATTTATCGATATTTTTTTTCTCAAGTTAGTCATTATATAAGCCCCTTTTCAATAATTGGGATTGAATTTCCTTGAACCCCTCGATCCAATTTCTAGCAAGGTGCATGTTTATGTCATCATTACCATAGAATATTTAATGAAGTGGGTTGAGGCCATTCTAGCAAAACAAAAAAATTCACATGTGGTTTGTGATTTCTTGAAAGAGAACATCTCTCACGCTTTGAAGTGTCACACAAGATAGTGAGGTATGTGCATCAAATTTCTCTTAAGATCATATATTGAGGTTTTGTTTAATATGGGATAATTTCATCTCACTCGTCAGATTATTATGTGTAATGAAATCGAGGGCTAATTCTTCCAGAATTTTTTTTTTTTTTTTTTTCGATCATTCAAAAATTGGTTGGAAGTAATCAACAAAATTGGTATAAGGATTTATGTGACATCTTGTGGGAAGACCATGCTTAAGAGTCAAATTGCACATGTGATATTACCCTTGGACATACAAAGAAACAATGAACATGTAGGAGAGAAATAGCTTCCACTCCGTAAGGAAGCAAAGAAGCAAAACAGACTAACTTTGATTGCATGATACAAAATTTCCATGCAGACTGGTAAATATGTTTTGGCTTCATTTATTTATGTAAACCTCTTTTAAAAAATATTAATGGCATTTTCTCCCACCAAACCATAACAAGAAATCAACTTATTATATTAATGTATCACAAGATATCTGCTCCAGAATTGAAGCCCATTTTGCATTCACGATGATGAAATGGAAAAAATTAAAATCAAGGAACAATTAACACATGAAAGATAGAAGTAAGATGAGATAAATACCACACCTACTCCATTGGTGAAATCCAATATTCTGTTCATAGACAAATTCATTCAGACATTGGATGTGTAGCATTGCAACGTTCAATTTTATATGTTTACATGCATAAAGATGTAGTGGGGCAGTACTACTCTAGATGTTGCCATTACGAGAAAGAAAGCAAAGTGTTGCCAATGAAAACAATGACAAGAGGAGATACTACTGGTTATAAATCTTGGAGCAAAAGGCACTATCCTGTACAAAATAGCTAACAGGATTCTTATGAGGAGACGCAACTTTAATACATAGGGGTATACTCTATCGTGCATACCTTTTGATTGAGATATAGAACCTAAATCTACCATTTTGTTCATATATTACCATCAACATTATGTTCTATATTCTTCCTATTCATCGATATATAAATTCTCATATATATATTCATGTATATTTGTTTGGTATATTACATATGTCAATTTTAAACCTTTCTAATACACATATTTTATTCAACAAAGATATTTTTACTGAAAGTTTTATAATCTTAAACATACTAATTTTTAACTATATTTTTGTTAATTATTCATATTATTCATGGGGTAGTTGACATGATTTTATTTTGAATATGGAGCTTTGCATCTCAATCAAATGTGTGGGTTAAGACAACATCAATGACCACACAAGATATACAAGAGAATATGAATAGTAAGTGAATTTGAATAGTTTGAAGGGATAAATGCATAACTAAGTGGATAGAGATTTCAAAAGAGTAAGCTAGGGATATGTTTAAAGTTAGAATTAAGATATGATTAAATGAATTATATATAGATAAAATTAAAAAGGATTATGGTGTTTTAAGTTGAGTCTAGGGAGTTCTCAAAGCAATATCAATTCTAAACAAGATTTTAAATTTGAATATGAAGACATTTAGATGATATAGGATTTTCAATAATTCAAATGAAAATATAGAGAAACAAAAATTAGCATATAAACAAAGCTTATAGATTAGATCTTATAGAATCAGGTTTCATGACTCAAAGGCTAGGGAAAACATATAGTTTTAGACATACACAAGGAGCATTTTAAAACTTTAAAGATAGGTAGTTCCGATCATTAGGCTTTGATACCAAATGTAATGTCACTTTTCCTCCTAACATAGTTTAAGTGTTAGCAACAGATTTTATATAATAAATGTTTGACTTAAGGTAATTTATAAGATGTAATATCACTAAAATGATGTGAATAACTATTATAAATTAACCAAGGTAACCATAATATGTAATAATTAGACAATGATTCTAAAGTAAATAATTAATATAGTAAATTGAATAACACAACCATATAATTCACATAAATTAACATCAAAATCATATAGAAAATATTCCCAATATAGATATAGTAGCATCAATAGTTTTTAATACTTATTTGAATAATAGCACTTGGAAAAGCCACTCTCACTCAAGGAAGATGTCAGTGGTATTGGGTCTTGATATGGAACAATCTAGGAGGATATAGTTCCTTTTAGAACACAACTCACTATGCGCTCCACACAAGTGTTGGTTCAATAGAACAATGCTCAACATAAGTGCACACCATGCTCCAGAGTAATTACTTCTCATGTATACAACATGCTCCAGAGTAATTACTCAACATACATACATCATGCTTCCAAGTAATTGTTCAACATGTATACAACATGCCTCATAATAACTACTCAACATGCACAACAACCTTTGCCAAGACAATCCAGGGTGTACTTTGTACCCTGAGTTGGACACACTTTGTGTGCCCTCTTCTCCAATGCCCATAGCTCACCAAACCACTTTCTTCTTCCTTGAATATTCTCCATCCACGAATATCTTCCATGCCTTTCCAAGCCTCACATAAATGATTTATATATCCTTTTAAGGGGTGATTTCCAAACCATCACACCCTTTCAGAAAGGTTTCCTTTTAATAATTATTTAAATAAATAATTATTCTTCCCTTTTTTTAAAGAGTGTTTACACATTTTTTATTAATATCTCTTTTAACCAAAGGATCATATTATCCTTTATTTTTCTCTTCCTTTTAATTCTAAAGGGTTATATCATAACTCTTATTTTGGGGAAAAAGTCACATAACAAAATTAGACGAAACGAGTCAATAGCTATTTAGACCTTTTTAATCCATGGATAAGTGTTTGATATGTTTTCAAAAGATTGTTCATGTTTTAAGGAGTGATACATTTCGTGTAAGACACCTGGTCTGGTTTTGAATATACAACATAACCAAAGACAAATAATTTTTGATAAGATAAGTAACATTTGTAGATTCTTGGTCAGCCTATTTGAAGACTAGTTTGGTAGTGTTGCCTATTGTTTCATGATTTGTTAAGCTCAATTCTATGTAGGATATCTTGTATGTGTCCAACATGTTAATTCTCTACAAAGGAATAGTTTTATTATGCAACTTGGTTTTGCGATGAAAATTTTATTGTAACAAACCCTAAGGGGATTGACCTAGAATGCCTCAGGGGCTCATTAATGATGGCCTTGCCTACGTGACAAACTCAGAGACAACGTAGATCGATTGACCATGACAAGTGGCATTTTACTATGAGATGTGGACTATGATGAAGATTTTATTGTGACAAACCCTAAAGGACAAACCTAATGTCTCAAGGGCTCATCAGTGATTTGCCTTGCCTACGTACACATAGAGAGACAATGTAGTTCGATGCTTTGGATTGAAATTATTTTTTATTTTTTCATTTTTGGATTTTTGAAAGGATATTTGGATGTTTTTGGGTTTGTGTTGATTTTTCAATATTTTTTTTATTTTGTGATAACATCCTCAGGTACCATGTGTAAAATCCTTGTAAAACCTAAGGTTGAGGATTACCCCTAGTCCAAAATAGGACTACTTAGTATGAAAGGGTGGATATGATAAATGATTGACACTAAATGCTGACCAATATTAGGCCATGAGAAGGGGTGAGAAAGCTTTTTATTATGAAGGAGCATATGCTTGGGTTATTATGGATAGAATTGGATAAAGTAGTGATAGATGGTAGAGTGGTAGCCAACTACACATGGCACATGTTTATTAGGTTTTCACCATGGTACTTATCCAAAGCCCCACCAAAATGGTTTTCACTGTAGGTAGATTATTTCTCTTTTCTTTTCTTTTTTTCTTTTTTTCTTTTTGGTTGGTAACATAGATGATTTTATTAATAATTAAAACAAATTACATAGAGCTACTTCCTGAAATGACAACATAAAACCCTTTCCAACCCCAGTAAATACCTTTATAAAAAACCAAACCCAACCAACTATTAGTAATACACTCAAATTCATGAGTTACAGACAATAATACGAACCAAAGCTTCCTAGCCATCACAAGAAAGCAAGCCTAAAACTAACAAACCCTACAAAAAACCTATTAACAGGTTAAAAGTTTGGAGTTAAAACTGGTCTTCTCTTTGTCTGGGACCTAAGAACCATTGCAAAGGTTTCCTTCCTCTCTTTCCTTGCTTTCTTCCCCTTAACCATTTTCCATCCATCCTCTACCCCTTTAGCTTCCTTCTGCTAGTCCAAAGGTTTATCATTAGGACTCTTCAAAACTCCATCCAAGCTTCCATTCGATTGTTGACTCTACACAATAGTTTTTCTTTTCCATTTTTCTTTTTCTTGAGACCTTGCCAAACCCTTTTTCTCTTGGCATTTGGGTGTCACAACCCAATTTTTGGGATTTACCTCCTTTTCCCCTCCATTATAGACAACATTGTCTCTGTTCACAACTGGATTCCCTTCCTATGCCAGGGCATCCCTGTTCAGTTGCTAAACCACCCTTCTATCTTCTTCCACCAATTCCTTCCCTTCCTGACCCCTTTCCTCCCTGCTCTTCTCCTGAGCGTTCATTTGATTTTCAATCTTTTTCTCCATCGTATAGTGTTGGGGTTCAACACCTTTCCACTAGGAAGCAGATTTAGTTGCTTTTTTTTGGGCACATTGAGTAGCCAAATGTCCAGTTTTAAAACAAACTTTGCACCTAAAGGGTATCCCTTCGTAATCCAATGGTTGCACCCAACATCCTTTCGAAGTCTTTAAACATATCTCCTCTGGAGATGCCTTTGACATGTCCATTTCTGTTAAAATCTAGGAAAAGGTTGAATGTAGAAGGTTTGAGGACTCATCATCCACCATTAAAAAACTTCCTAAAGAATTCCCTACAACTTATAAATAAGAATCAAACCAAAAGTGTAAGGGAAGGTAGGGAAGTCTCACCCAGATGGGAACCTTCTCAAACACCTCAGTGGCTGGATTGAAAGCTAGATGCCATGGCTTTAACATCAGTGGATATTTTTGTTCCCATTCCTAGTGGTAGTCACAAAGGATCTTAGTTCTATCCTTCTCCTTGTCAAAAACGACAATGAAAAATCCTTTAGCCATGGGATAGATTTGGACATACACTTCAATAAAATCTTACCACTGGTGAGAGATCCACTGGTGGAGTTCCGTCATGCTTGGCCAAAAACCCCCAAATCTTCCTATCAGACCCAACCTAGAAAAAAAAAATTCGTTAAAAATTACTTCTTGCTCGAGCTCTTCATCAAGCTCCATTGTGATAGATCTAGATGTTAGAAGCAATCCAACATCTCTTTCGCTCCTTTCTAACAAAAATTTGTTTGGCAGTTTCATTGACTAAGAAGGTCTAGTTCCCCTAGTCAGAGTCACTTTGGACCCCTTGGCAAAACTCCTACCTCTTGGGATGCGCACAACAGGAGGCACTCTCATCTGGTTACGATTCATGGGTAAGTATTCCCCAACTGCACCATGGACGTCTCTGCTAGGCCCTATTTTCTTTATTTCCTTCTCTTTTTGTGAGTTCCCATTGTTTGTTATGTCCCCATTGTGCCAAGAACCACCAATCGTTTCCTGTAAACACACTTCCTCAAAGCTCAGATCAGTATTTGGCCGTACTATGTAGAGGAGACACCGCTTTCCACAAGAACCATTTCCCTATTCTGTCTAGAATTTTTCAACCCACCTTTTGCACCTAGGTCACTCTTCACCCTGTTGCTACGATTTCTACTCCATAGACCATTGATCTCTCTCGGGGAAGCCCTGAAAAAAGCGTTCTTCTTGGGTGAAACCTTAGCCTTTGCCAAGAGCCTTAGTTGACCATTAATGCCCTCCATTCTTCCCTAATCATAAGGATGGAAGTAAGTATATTTTTTATTTAATTAACTAATTTATTTTTTCTTTTAGATATCACACAAGATGCCTGTTTGCTAGGTTTTCATCAAGGTGACTATTTTTAGGAATTCAATGATGTTGTGATCACGATGGGTGCTCTTTAGGAGACACAAGTTGGTGATCAATAGATGGATATAGATTATAATATGATATTGTAGAAAAGGATTGCGATATGTTGCAGGTAGGAGGAGCTAAAGTATGATCCATAAAATGTGCTCTCCATAGATTGTCATACTTCCACCGAAGAGGATATTGGACAACCAATGGAGTAGACTACATCAAGGGGTCGTCATCGAAGATATGTTGCATGACATCGCCAACTGATTTATTATGAGATGTTGGATTCATGAATGTTGGTGGATCCACTAGATTGTATGGATTAAATAGAATAATGATGTGGATAGAAATGTTGGATCAACAATTTCATATCTCAAAGGCCTCTTTTGCATATGCCCCCAGTTATTGTGGGATTAAAGGAACCATTGAAGATCAATTTATTATTTTTTCTTTTTTCTTGCCCTGAGTGTCTTTTCATTTGATTCTTCTTTAAGGGCTTCTCTTGATCTTTCTTCTTTTACTTTGGCCTTGTATATTTTTTTGATAAATGTGTTCATTCTTGATTTTTGATTTATGGCCTAATCCTTTTTTGTTGTCACTTATTGATCCAAGTTTGGGAGATAGTTGAGACTATAAGGATGTGATGGATTGGCGAATATGAATTATTCTTGTATAGTCCAAGTGATGTCAACAATGTATTCCTTGAAACTATTCTTTTTAGTATTGGTAATACCAAAGGAAACTCACTCTCCATCAATGAGTTGGCAGGAAATTCTAGTAGAAACAACATCTAGAGATGCATACTCTAACTCAAGATGCTTAAGAGAAAAAGATGGTAGCCCATACAGTGGACTAAAGGGAATATGATATGAGAATGAAGAAGGATGCTCATGGATATCCTCTATAGGATCATTATGGAAAAGTTGATTATCATAGAAGTCTTGATTAAACAAGGGATTATCATGGACATCAAATGATTGGGGTGTGGATAATAGTAGTTCAACCTCTGGAAGGTATGCTTGTAGCTCATATTCACTGACTCCAAGGTCTTTGAAATTAACCTGGATAGAGGAAGTGGGAGATAGATATGGTACTAAAGGCTCAACTACCATAGAGGAAGATGATACACTAGTATTATTAAGGCAATGTCTAAGAGGCCAAGATTGCTCTGAGTGTTGTTTAAAGGGATTCGGGTCCACTATTATAGTCACTCCAATTCTATTGTAGGGGAACTTAATGCATTGGTGTAATGCAGATGGAACCAATTGCATGGAGTGGATCCATGAACATCCCAGGAGAATGTTATATGGGGTCTCTAGATCTAGAATTTGACAAACAGTCTCAATTGTAAGAAGTCCCACTTGGACAGGAAATGTGATAGTGCCTCCAGATTCTCTTTTAGAATTGTCATGTACACTTTAATTTTTATCCTTTTATTTCGATCAATAGCATCATTTGAATATCCTAATTGTTTCACAAGGATTAAACTACAGATGTTTAGCCCTACTTTGCCATCTATCAACACTCGTCTGATTCTGGAATTTTGGATGAATACTTCAATATGTATTGCATCAATATGGTAAAGGTTTTATGTAGGCATATCCTTCTTAGCAAATATAATGAGACACTTAGTATTGTCATGCTTGATGAGTGGGGATGAGGCTTCTTTATTAGATGGATGGAGGTTATTGACAGTGTACTCATAAGCCACACTGGTGCAATATGTTGCATCTTTACTATTTGTTCTAGATGTGGAGGCTTTTCCCTTCCCATGGGTTTGAAAAGGATCCTTGAAGATTGTATGATTTGCATTAGTGGTTTAGGGTTGGCTATTGATTTCTATAACTCATTATTTGATAAGATTTTGTATTCAATGCTCTTAAGCTTAATTTTTTTTGAAATTTTATGCCCTTTATTTAGATGATACTCACAAAATTCATCATTTTTCCACTGGGATGGTTCGAAAGGTTTGGGTTTGTAATGTAAGATCTCAGGGAGTTGTGCATTTTTTTGTAGTAGTTTCTTTAAAACTACCTCAATTGATTCCCCTAAGGGTGTGTATCTTCTACGCAGTTAGGGGGGCCCTAAGAGGACCATGTGGTTTAGTATTAGGTGCCATGTTTATTGTTGGCTCCTATTTTTAAGGTGGATTATTGTTATTTGGAAACGATGATCCTTTCAGATTGAGTACATGATGTAGTTTGTTAATGACCTTAGAGTCTACGATTCCATCATTCATCGTGTTTTTTTTTCTGTGACAAATTTTTTCTCTTATTGTTGTTATTATTGTGAGAATAATTACTATTCTTCTTTACAAAAATCACAAGACCTTTGGTAATGAGGGATTTATTGATGGATAGTCCTTTCTCTATCACCTCCAATGTGCTAGAACAATGGATTTGCAAGTGGAACCTAACCTCCTTGTTGAGGTTCTCCCCAAAAATCTAGACTAGTTGTTTTTCTGGTATATGGCAGGCACACTTACTGGCTAAGCTTCTCCATCTTTGTAGGAATGACGAGAAGGCATCGCCATATTTATTATTTTCAACACACAAATGGGTAATGTTGATATTAGTTGATATATTTTAGGAAAAGTGTGCAATGAACTTATTCATTAGTTTGCTCCAAGTTTGTATACCTCTAGGTAAGTGTGTGAACCATTTGAGGGATTGGCCTCCTAGACTCTATGGAAAAAGTCTCATGAGGTATGTATGTTCATGAGCTATGTATAAGGAGGTGGTATGGAACTCCCATATGTGTTCAATGGGGTCTCCCTTTCCCTTGTATTTTCCAAATTTAGGAACAATAAATTTCATGGGAAAGGGGGAATGTGAATGGTCTTATCAAAAGGGTAAGGACATAGGTCCTCCACCAAGTAGTCTTTTCAAATCCTCGTTACATGTATGTTATTAATCTATTATTGTAATTTTGTAACTATCGATCCATTAGATCCATGGGTGATGGTGTTGTCGAAATTGACTTGGGTTGTATGTATTGTGTGGAATCCTGTAAGGGGTTCTCAAACAGACTGGAGTTGTGTTGTGGTATGGAATTGTGACCATGCATATTTTGAACCGTCAAACCAAACTAGTGTTGTTGTATGGGTGGAATATCTGATTGGAATTGTGATGTGTACATGGGATTTAGATTGTATTGTGGTGGTGGTTGTTGAAAACTTGATGTCGATGTAGAACCAAAGTTGGTTGGTTGTTCTTGAGGGGGTTGACCAAATCCAAATGATGATGCACCAAGGTTATTTGTTTGTTATGGAGGGGGTTGATTAAACCCAAATTTTGATGTGGAACCAAGGTTGTTTGGTTGTTAAGGTGGTGAAGTGATGTTTGGAACTGTTCCAAAAAAGGATTAAGTCCTTGTTAGAGGTGTGCTCATTTTTTGTGAAGTGGATGTTGTACGCATGTGTGGTCCTGAATACAAAGGATTGGTCTTTTGTATTTTACTTGGTGTATTCGAATGGGTGGAATTTTGGGTTGCAGGCATAGTGTGCGTTTGTGGTATTGCAGTTGTAGATGTAGAGGAAAATAGATTTTCCATTGGTTTTGTAGATACAGGTTGTGGTGGAGTGTTCACAGTTTACGTGTAATGTATCATATAAGAAGGAAACATGCTTGTGTTCAATTGTGATGTGGGTGGTGACATTGTAGGTGCTAATGATAATGGAGGTCTATTTGTGGCACCTCATCCTAGTGTCAATATTTTAGGAATCTCCCCTATGATCGTGGCTATGTCAAAGTCAGGTGGTAGCCTAGCTCCATTTTGTGCTAATTGCATGAAGTACTTAGTGGGATGTATCAATATAATTTCATCAATGATTCTTAAGATCCTAGGATCTTGAGGTGCATTTTAAATTTCATCAGACGTGAGCCCAAATTCTATTTCACATATAGTGTAATTATCAAAAGGGTTAGGATTTTGAGTTTGTGTGACCACTAGGATTTTCACCAAAGTCCATTTTGTTGCAAGTATGTTGCTAGTGTTGTTATTGATGTAATAGTTGTTGGTGTTGGTCATTGATGTCAATAGTATGGAGATTTTTGGTGCTAGTATGGATGTGTTGTGGTTTGATAAGAAGGTGTTGTGGTGCTGTCATTGATGTCTTGGTGATGTCATTGATGTCTTGATGAATAAAAGAGTGCAGTGTGACAGAGGTGTGTTCAATATCATGCTCCACATTTATTCATTGTTGAAGATATGCTTGTGTGGTTTGGATATGATGATTTAAAGAGGTGTTAAAAGGTTTTTTTGGTGTTTCCAATTGATTTTTTGAGTTTTCCTAAAATTTATCTAATTTTATCCACAAAAACCCTAGGTTAGTGGCCAATGAACAAGAGGTAGATTTTATGAGTTCTCCTCTGCACTTTAGACTCTACAAAACTAAGGTAGGTTCCCATATAACATCATGCAACAATAATAACATGCAATGATTCCTTTGCTAATAGATTATTCACATTAATTTGATAGAGGTGTTTCTGATGGGCTAAATCATCATGTGAATCCTCTGCATTACTTATGAAGACATGCAGTGTGGGTTTTGGACATAACATAAATACAAAATATAGTAAAGTAAAGATTGTTGAGGTTTAATATACAATTCTATCAAATATTTAGCTTTAAGATTTAGATTGACCAGTGCCTTATCCACATAGTCTAGAAATGTAGTAAAACTCCTAAAACAGACCAACCTTTGGCTTCTGATACCCTTGCTGCCTTATAGCAATAAACCAACAAATAAATAAGATTATCAAACTACTTGAAGATCCATATTGCACACCACAACCCCAAATAGATGAACTGGAAGCAAAGTTACTCCATTCCTTGAATAGAAATAAATAGTTCATACATCCATAACACAAAAGATGAAATGAGAACAAGAAGATAATCCTTAATTATATTGATTCAAGGGCAGTGAGTACAAGAATGTCAAGAGAATGATAGAACTGATATACACCACTAAGTATAATGCAATATATATTTAGGGCATCTATTGTTATTATAGAGTGTAGTGTAGGAAAATGCACTCCTTTACATTTTCACACTTTATTTGGGTGCCCTCAAGTAAATTAGACTTAGTTATGCCTTAATAATCCCTATTTTACATCTATAAGCCTAATAAATTACATTTTTTGAAGGGGAAACTTGACAACAATTAATGCCAACACATAAGTAATTACCTTGAGCAATGTGTGTTCCAGGAATAGGGACTTGGGACCCATTCACCCATGGGAAAATGGGTCCTCCCAGGCCTTTGAGCCCAAATCTAAAATATGTCTTTGGCAGTATTTTAATGTCCTCAAATTCAAATTTCAATGTCGGCTTGTAATGTTTGATTTTTGGGAAATTAAGGATATATACCTATAAATACAAGGTTATTTTATCAATTCAAATCCTAGAGAGAAAGCTAAACTTTTTATGAGACTTCACAAGAGAAAATATTATGATCAAGGACATTCAAGAGCATATTTATTAGTGATTTATTGTAGCAATCAAGATCTCAACCATCATGTCAAAGTCTTTTGCAATTTTATGCATGTTTTTTGGAGCTAACATTGTAGATCCAAGTCAACATTCAATTCAAGATTCAAGTAACAAGATCCACATCAATTGAAGCCATTTCATGCAAGATCAAGATCAAGATTTTAGTTCTCCAAAGGTTTACTCAAGGGTTTGGTAAGTTGCAACATAGCATTGTTCATTCACCATTCCTTTCATGTTTCATTGTTCCAATTCAAGGTTTAATTACCAAAATGGGGTTTGACCAAGGTAAACCCCCATCCACCAAAAAAAATATTTTTCTCCTCTTTGTGAATGTGCAAGTTTACAGGTTGAAGAAAGATTGAAGACCTCAAAGTCACAAAAAGTTGTCAAAATTGTTGTCGATTCATGAAATCTCACCTACAAACCTTATTTCCAACTGTCCAACATCGAAACTTGGATCAAATAGAAGCTATAGGCTAACACCAGAGAATCCAAAAAGTTGAGCAAAACATCTGCATAGAGATCAATTTTCCTATGGGTGAATGAGTCCCAAGTAGCCTCCTGAATCTGCATTTTTGTGACAGGTACACATCACTCTGCCATTTCTAGATCAGTCAAAAATTTGTAGTTTCTATCTGTGTTATGCTTTAAATTGATGATTCAAGTTTGAATGAACATAATCGAGTTGATCTACTATTTCTAGTTTTTCTCCCAAAATTACAAATTAGGCTAATACCCCCATCCTCAATCACAAGGAAATCAATAGATTCCCTCATTGAGTTGACTCACCTAAGGGTTGTAAGTCAATTCTTTGTGTGGATCTCATTTCCTAATGAAATAAAGGAAAATAAGTCCATATACATAGATCCACAATCAAATCCCCCCATATTCATTTCACACCCATATTCCACATCCATATTTTTTTTTATTTCATTTGGGTGAACCTGACTTTTGAACATCATAATTTCTGATTTGAAACCTTAGATCTAGATTTGCATTCTTTTGCATTAGTTTGCATTTTTAGATTTCTCAAATTTGCATTAGTTTGATTTGCATTTTAAGGTGCTAAATTGCATTTTGGTATTATTGAAAATCTAAAATTTCATAAAAATTGGTGTAGTGTTAGACTCATTTTGCATAGTGCTTACATAAAATTGCATGATCAACCACTTAAATCAAAAAATTGAATCAAAATTGCATCTCAAATTAGGTAGTTTTGCTTGTCATTTAGCATCATTTGACACTTACATTTAGATATGATTTTCTAGAAATCTGAAATTGTAACCACCTGCTTGCAATCAAGATCTGGAAACATAAACATCAACTCAAAAATTTGTAATTTAATTTTTAAAAACCCTGAATAAAGACCCCTTCACCCATGGGTGAATGAGTCCCTAATCAGGTTTGTTTCTGAATTTTTACACACTAAAAATCTTTCTGCATTATGTGTTTTTGCATTCAAGTTTTTGTTTCAGTTTCCAGAATTTCTATTTTCTGCAATTATTTACGTTAAGGTTAATTGATCAATTCAAGTGCATTTCAAACATAAATTGGACTTAAAAGACATCATTTTCAGGTTTTTACATAGTATAATTAGTAAATTATCTTATTTAAAATCTAAAAATTGCTATCTCTTTTTACATATTTGCATTGCACTTCCTCTTGTTGATTGTTCCTTGCCTATTCTCCATTTTGGGTGAACCTTAGGTTTGGTGAAACTTAAATGAGCTTCAAAACTTGGTGTCCTATTTCCAATACTCTAGTGAGATGTAGCTCTAGACTCATGCCATCCCACGCTAGCACATCCACCATGGATCTTTAGTTCTCTAGCTCTTTCACTCATAGTGTTGACACTAGTCAACTCATCATGGACCATACCCTTCACACCTCATTTCCTATGACCTTTTTACCAATAATCAATGTTACTAATGTTGAATCAATGGTTACTAATGTCCCTCAAGAAGAACTAAGACAAATGGATGAATAATTAGACAAATTGCAAAACTTTGTGAGTTTTGAATACATTGCTAGTACTGCAATTTCTATCATAGATAACATGAGGAAGATGCTTGATAATGAACACAAAATAGAAATTATGTGTAGCCTATCTCATATCATTAATAAAATTGTCCCTACAATGGCTTGTTGTGCTCAAACTTTGGGGTATACTCAAAGTCAAGGTGGAAGTCAAATTCCTCCTACAACCATTACCTCTATTCCTACATACACCAATCCTCATATTACTACAACCATACAACCCACTAGCAATGTCAATACTACCTTAGGTATTTACATTGGGAATCCCTTTAGCTTTGTGCATTCAAATGTCATATATCCTAATCCATCTCCCCTCATAAATTTACAATTCACTTGTCCTTTGAACACATATATACCTCCACCTTATTTACCTCTATCTCACAACACAAACAATGATCCGGTCCTTAACCAACTCTTGCAAATTGTTTCATCCCTCCAATAAAAAATTGCTACATTGAACCAAAATAAAAATGGCAAACCTTCATAATATGTCAAAAGAAACCCATTATCCTTGGAGATATTGAGAACACAAATGCCATAAGGTATAAAGATTCTTAGATTTGAGAAATATGGTGGAAAAGGGGATCCTATTAGCCATGTTTCTGCATACACAACTTTATGTAGTGACTTCATTTTTTAGGATAAACTCTTGGCTAAACTCTTCCCTAGATCCTTGAAATATACCGCTTTGGAATGGTTTTTTTCCTTACTAAATAACTCAATACATTCATTCAATGAAATTGTTGATGCCTTTCTTAATAATTTCCAAGTGTACATGGGTCCCAAGATGACCTTAGCAGATTTAATGAAATGTAAGCAAAAGGATGATGAAAAGGTCATTGAATTTATCTCCCGTTATCAATTGCTTTACTCACAAATTGACATTAGGATTCCAAATCTTGATCTCTAATGAATGTTTATTGAGAATTTGCAACATAAGATTCAAGATAAGATTGGGATGATGAAATTTACCTCCTTCACACACTTGTGTACAACCCTTTGTGATTACCAAAATTCAGTTAGTAGTTGTGAAGTGAAAACTCCCTCTAACCATCTTGAAAAATTTGAATCCATGCCTCAAACCAACTTCCAATCATTCAATACATAAAATAAGGGATTTATACAACTCAATTCCCCTCAACCAACTCAACATGTTGACTCCCAAGTGGTTTCCATAAAGACAACAAATCCATATAAATTTGGGGAGAGGAGTAGACAATTTACCCCTCTCCTTGATACCCTTCATTCTATCATGTTGCAGCTCTTAAACAATAATTTAATTTCCTTACCTCTTGTTAGAGCTCCTGATTCTACTTAGCCTTTACCTTCAAACTATAAAAAAAATTCCTTTTTTCATTTTCACCGACAAAATGGACATGATACAAAATATTGTAAGCATCTTAAACATGTTGTGCAAGACCTTATTGATTCTAATCACATACAAATTGGTGGTGTCAATGATCAAGGTAATAAGTTTGTTACCCCTCCCAACCAAAATTTTCAAATATTTACCAATCCTATGCCAAATCTTAACATCTCCTTTGTCAAAGCTAGTGAAATCAAGAATGGTGTGATGAATGTTGACACGAATGATAACGACATGAATGATAATGAGGAAAATCATATGGATACTATGATTGGAACCAATGAAGTTCAACCTCATAACGACCAAACCAATATGTCCCTTGACATTTATTTCTCACAAAATGACATAATTAAACATGCACTTGATGGTCCTCTTTACATTACTGGAAGAATCAATGAGAAGTCTACTAATGGGATATTAATTGATCATGTCTGTGTAGAGAACGTGATCACCGAAGAATTCTTGTTTTTGCATGAAATTTATCAAGATACTTATGAACAACCTATAGACATTGAAAAATATTCCAATCGATATCATACACTCAAAATAGATTTACTAACATCATTTCCTCTTTAAGCCCATCTTCTTTTCGCTTGATTAATTAGATTAGCCTAGTTAATTAATTAAGTGCATCATTTTCATCCATTAACCTAATTTATTTAATTGGTTTAATTCACCCCTTTTCATACTAACATTTCATCCTATTAAATTAATTAAATCAAAAAATTTAATTTAATTCCCTAAGCCATCTTATTTAATTAAATAACCCTAAGTTATTTAATTAAATATCATCTCTCTCTCTTCTACCCATTTATTAAATCATTTAATTTAATAAATATCACCTTATTTCTCCAAATCCCCTAATTGCATGATTAAACCTTGTTTAATTAGCAATTAAACTAATTTTCCTATAAAAAAGGAATATTCCCTTGGAATATTCCTTATATCCCTTTTTTTGCACAATTAAAGTTTTCTTTTAATTTGCAAAATTCCTTTTTCCTCACCCAAAGGGATATTCTAAGGAATGTTCTTCTTCCTCCATCATTTGAAAAAGGGATATTTTCACTTGGATTTTTATGCAAGTTTTAACTTTTAACCTTTTGAACAAGTCAGCTTTGACTTGTGTGTGTAGGTCAAAAGTGTGTTTGTTTGAGGCAAGTGTGAAACATTGATTAAATCTCATAATGCATTCTCATCCATTGATGAGAATTCATGATCGATATCTCTCATCTCCTTCATCCTTGACTCTTGATTGACCTTTTTGATCTCAACCCTTCATTTCTCATTTGCTTTCCTATAAATAAAAAACTATTTGGAGACAAATAGATCCATCTTTCAATTGCAAAGTCATGTTGTTGAATTCACTTGCATCCACACTCATATTTCACTCACTTTTAGCTTATTTTAGTTAATTTTAATTGCATAATAGCTTAGAGTATCCATTAGTGGCTTCCATGCATCCATCTTAGTTTGTTTATAAATTAGGGTTTTCATCTTTTAGCTTAGAATTAGCTTAGATTAGCTTAGCAATAGAATAATTAGCTCATTCTTAGCATAAAATCATGGTAACTTAGCTTGCATCATGTTCATTTTTTAGCATAAACTAGGTTTTCATACATCCATCACAATGGTTTCATCAATTCTCTTCCATAGAATTGACTTAAACAGGCTCACTAATCACGAGATTGGGAAAGGGTCGTCGTTTCACATCAACACGACACCAATTCCAAAATAGGATAAGTTTCAAATGGGTTAGAGTAGGAATTTAACTGTTCTTGTAGTTTGTAACTTTCAATTTCAGTAAAATGCTTAGTTTAATCTTTTTAATTTGAATGATATTGTTTGGTAGATGCAGGTTAAATTGGGAAAATTGTGCTTGAATTCATCATGAATCAAGTGTAATTTTTCCAAATTATGAACCCTCATCTCACATTCTAGCGCTAGGAGGGAAAACCATGAACTTAACACTTTTTTAGCTCAGATTCTGTTTGTTTGCTATTTTGTAGAATATAGTGACGCCCAAAATACAACCGACACTTTTTGAAGAGTATCGCCATATAGCAATGCCATCACAATTTGAAATCTCAATGTTGGATTAATGCACCAATGCTGATTTAAATATGGTGACACTTATTTAATCTGGAGGTATCGAAAAGTTCAAATGGCAACGCTAAAACTTCACTAGAGCGACACTGACAAATTTCAAACCATGATACCACTGCGAGAAGTGACATCAGACTAAATCCCAATGCTATCGTGCTCATTGTTTCTACTACATAGTGATGCCCATTTTCACTAGAGCGATGCCCATACTTCAAACCGCGACGCTATTGTGTTCAGCGACGCCCAGCCAGGGTAAGAAATTTTATGCTTGTTTTTTTTGACATGTGATTTAATTCCTTGGATTTATTTGACTACCGATGTTCTTCTAATTGGCCTTTGGTTGCTAGACTAATAGGGTTTTGTAGGTTTAAAGACATGGAGCTAAAGTGAAGAAAGCCTTTTCTATCTTGAATTCTATAATTGTAATAATCATTTAATGCTTTGGGGCAATTATAACCCAACGTTCATGCTTTCTTCTTTATGCTTTAGGACAACTAATTTTCCATTGGGCTTAAAACTTACAATCTTAGGACCAACTAGATTTCAATTGGGCTTAAAACTCTTTTTCAAAGTTGGCTAAAATGGAACCCTCATCATTTTTTTTTGGGTTTAAAATGAATGCTCAAAGTTGGATAAAATTGAACCTTCATCTCATCATTATTTTTTGGGTTTAAAACTGAACAAGACAACTTCATATTTCAATTGGTGCTTAAAACAAACTCATCACTACTTTGAAGGGTTAAAATTTACAAATTTTGCTATGTTTTGTCGTTTTCAATGTTGTTAGTGGATACATATGCAATTATCTCATGCCATTTGACAACCTTGAGAAACAAAAAAATTCCTTAACACTTTGCAAAATCACCTACATCTTTCAATTTGGATTAAAACCGAACCCCCTTTGCAAGTGTGAGAAAAAGGCATAGTGTGTGTTCTCTCTTTTTTCCTACAAATGAAGATGATCGAACTACAGATGAACTTCCTCGCCATTTTTTAATCTTTAGAGGGCCTGCCTTGGTGGGAAAAAGTACTCACCCAAGGGAATGACCCAAGCGGTAACAAGCTAATGCCAAGCTCTTCCAAACCATGATATAAATGTGTGGTTGCAATGAAAGTTGTGACCAATGGGAAGCAATATCACCATCTATGCCAGTCTACACTCATTCAAATATTTCCAAGCATTGGAAACCTCTTTCCAACATTTCCATCATTACCCTAGTATTGAGATTGTTTCTTCCAATACAAGCTCATAATTTTCCTACATTGATCCCTCAATATTATCATCTTCATCAACTTCATCCACCATGTACATGAATCCCAAATCCTCAAGTTCAAGATTAATGACATAGTTTGTGGGGAGTATGAGTTACATTATTCCTTCAATATTGGCAAGATGCCTCTATCTCCACACTCATATAGTAAACCATCTCAACAAAGATCTCAATATGCACCTATCATCGTGAGTTATGGGTCCATTATTTTTTGTTTACTAGGTACTCTAGAAGATGAGAAATTGGAGGAAAACATTAATCAGTAGTTGTATCAAGAGGAATGCAATATAGATGACACTCTTCTTGATTATTTTCAAGAGAAATTCCCTATTCCTTGTCACATCAGTTAGGTACAAACTATGAAGAAAGTATCTTAGGCCTTCACAAGAAAGGGATTATACAACCCATTAATCTTATAGTCAATAAATATAATAGAGGGCTTGGATATTCATCTCCACCATTATAACCTATGATATTGTTAAATACTTATAAATATGTTTAGATGTCTTATGATGTTGTAAATGGAGTTATCTTAGCCTCACTCAATGATTTAGATATCCACCCCTTATTCATTGACCATTCAATCCTCACTATTGACCTACCACTTCACCATCATGAACTCATTGAATGGGACAAACAAAGCTCTACACCTGTTGACTTGTTTCAAAATGATGAATCCTTCATTGAGTTTTTTGGCCTTCATGATGCCATACCTCTTGAGGACCAAAAATTAATATTTGTCTACAAGATCAATGTTGGTGCTTTCTTTGGGACAGATGAATTCCTTAGTAAAAAAATTAAGGATAAGAAGAAAAATAAAAATTAACTTATGTTACTAGGTAATTCCCTTTGGTTTAAAGAATGTAGGAGCTACCTATCAAAGGGATATAGCTACCATATTCCATTATATCTTCCATATCATCATGGAGGACTATGTAGATGACTTATTGGGGAAGTCTATGACAAGATAAGAGCATCCAAAAAATTCTTGGGCACATATTTGATTGCATAACACAATACCAAAATTTTAAGATTAAATCCTAAGAAATGCATCTTTAGATTCATTTCAAGAAAGCTTTTTGGATTCATTGTTTCCAAAAGAGGGACATAAATTTATCTTGCAAAGGTTAAGGCTATTATAGATCTACCTCCACCTAGAGCACTCAACAAGTTACAAAGTCTCCAAGGTAACATATAGGCTATCCAACACTTCATTTCTTAACTTGTAGATAAATTTCAACTATTCACACATATTCACAAGAATTTCACCTATCATTGGGATGATTCATGTCAAAAAGGATTCAAAAAAGTATAGGAGTATCTAACTACACAACCATTTCTCATGCCTCCCATTTTAGGCAACCCACTCATTTTATACATATTTTCCACCTTAGTAGCAGTAGGGGAACTCCTTTCCCAACATGACGAAACTAGAAAGGAGTGGGCTCCTTATTATATTAGTCACACTTTCCAGTCAATTATGAGCTTAACTACACACCCATGGAGAAAACATATTTAGTTGTCATCTTCAACTCCCAAAAGCTTTGGAACTATATGATTGGCCATCAAATTCTGCTCATCTCTAAAGTGGATCCTCTTAAGCATCTTCTATCAAGAACACCTATCATTAGTCGTATTGTTAAATGGGTCATGTTACAAAGTGAGTTTTACATAAAATAGGTGGATTGAAAGGCCATCAAGGGAAAATTTGTTTTAGACCAACTAGTCGAAGCTCCTTTAATGGATACACATCCTTTGATCATGGATTTTCTTGATGAAACCATCTTTATGGTTAACAAAGAATCATCGAGGAAGCTTTAATTTGATGGATCATATACACAACATGGTTCAGAAGCATGCATCTTCTTCATCACCCCACAAGGTGATTTTATCCCAAAATCATTTTGATTAATATTTCCCTTGTACCAATAATATGGTGAAGTACTAAGCCTTGATCACAAGATTGAAAATGGTCGAGTTCCATGATATATATCACCCAACTTCAATTCTATTGGGATTCTCATCTCTTCATTAAACAAGTCAACGATGAATTTAAAATAAAGGATGATAAGAACCTTCCCTAAGAACATGTGGTTGATGGTTTCAATAAATACTTTACACATCCAATTTGAACAAATCCATCATCTTAATAATAAAGTTGATACTATTGCTACAATTGGCTCTTTGTTAGATATGTCATATGCTAGTAAAAAATGTGAGTTCCTTGTAGAAAAACTACTCATCCTAGATTATAATGCTCTTTAAATCAACATGGTGTGTGATATTTTTGGTCCTAAGTCCCCATGGTATCATGATATATGCACTTACCTCCATGACCACGTCCTCCCACCTAACCTTATGCGTAACTGACAAAAATAATTTATCCAATGTTCATCAGGTGATTCACCCTTTTGGGAGATACACTTTATCACCAAGGCTATGATGGTTCTCTATTTTGATGTTTAAACATAATTGAAGATAATATTGTATTGTAAGATTTCCATGATGGTATTTGAGGGGCCCGTACTAGTGGAATGGTCCTAGTAAAGAAGCTTATGAGAATTGGGTATTAGTGACCTACTATGGAGCATAATGCTTATGAATATGTCAAGAGGTGCCTTCCATGTAAGAAACATAGTAATATTATCCATGCATCTTCACAAGAATTGCAACCCATCACTATACCTTGGCCTATTTCTCAAAGGAGTCTTGATCTCATTGGAAAGATCCATCCATCCTCTTCTAATGGGCATAAGTCCACTACTAATACCACTCAATATTTTATAAGGTGGGTGGAATCCATCCCTCTCACCCTCATCACCAACACTCAAGCATTCAAGTTTATCCTATATCATATAATTTTTTGTTATGATATTCCATCTTCAATCATAACCAACAATGGTAAACCATTTAAAAATTAGGAAGTTCGCAATATTTGTGAATGTTTCCACACATAGCAGCAATGGTCTACTCCATATTACCCTCAAGGTAAGAACCAGGCTAAGGCAACCAATAAAACCTTCCTCAAAATCCTCAAAAAGGTTTTCAATGATACTAGTTTTGATTAGAATTTGTACCTTAATCTTGCCTTATGGTCTTACCACACTAGCATCTGCACACCCACTAGAGCCACACCATACTCCCTCATTTTTGGTGTAGAATCCATCTTGCCAATATGAGTTTAACTTCCAACATTGTGTATCTCAAATTGAAAATTATTACCAATGATGAGGAGTATAGGGTTGCATTCTTACATCAACTAGAGCTCCTTGATGAATAGTGCCTCAATGTATCTAACCATCTTTAAGCATATCATAATCAACTCTAATGAAGCTACAACAAAAAAATAAATCCTAGGGAATTCCATATTGGTGATCTTGTCCTCAAGGAAATCAAAAGAATCTCCAAGATTGTGAAAAGAAAGGTAAACTTGAGCCTAATTGGATAGGAATTTATGTGATCACTACTAAATATGGTTTTGGTTCCCATCAGCTACCTACTATTGAAGAGGAACATTTGGATGATCCTCTCAAGATCATCCATCTTAAGTAGTTCCATGCCTATATCCACATTATATCCCACTTTTCAAAAATAAAAAAAAATAAAAAAAATCCAAAAATCCAAAAAAAGAATTAAAATAGTTAAGAGAAGTAATCCATATGTGGTGAAAACCACTATTTGTGGCTCCTTGGACAAGTACCATGGTGAAAACCTAGAAAAAAAGTGCCACATGTTGTAAGGAAATTCCATTATCTTGTTCATCCTCATTTTCATTTTGCATCATTCCCCCTACTCCACCTATCCAATTATCAAACTTCATCCTTATTCCTCATCAATCATCCATCCATTCCATAATATCCCCAATTTAATTTTTATGACTTGGATAACTATCCCATTTTGGAGCTTCATACATAGATTTATTGACATATCCTAATAGTCCTTACATATGGTCACAATGATCAACTCATAATACCAAGATCTCACACAAATAAAAAACATCCCATGTAAATATTAAACATCATGTAAATAGTGTTAGTCTTGTGTCATCACTATACACCATGCCACACATATATACATAAGTGTAGAGCTCTGAGATCACAATCCAAAAATATCATCTATTCCATATGCAATAAGCTTGGTCATATTGTGCCAAATTGCTCTTGCAAAATTAAAGTTTTCAAATGTATCTATTCTACTAACATAGAGCTGTGTGGTGGGATGTTATTGATGAATATGAATATGAATATTTATAAGCATGTAAGATAATATTTATGAACCAATTTTAAAAGAGATAGTTGATTATGAAGATGAAGAACTTGATGATCTTGATGAATTAGCTAATGATTTAGAGGAAGATTTACCATCAATAATGATGCATAGATCATGGAGATATCGAGGACAAATAAGGGGAATATTTCCTTTACAATGAGGTAAATATAAATTTCAATTCTTCTTTTCAAATCAAAGTATGAATCCCCAATTCTCTCTGTATATTATTCAATTCTATCAACAAGAGAGGCCAAATACTCCCATTGTATTGAAAGAACTTATAATCCTTGAAGAATGGATAAGGGATAAACTTACTAGAAAATATGATGAACTAAAAAAACATTAAGAAAAATTAAATATGAACAAAAAATGTGAAAAAAATGTCAAGCTTAAATTTGTAGAGGAGCAATTTTATAGTTATTTTAATCAAGGCTATAGTAGCAAGCCACCTATTGTATTGAATTTTGAAGAAAATTTTCCTAAGAAGTTTGTGTAGAAACCATAAATTGGTTTTACCAAATAAATTTGGATAAAATTCCAATCAATGAAGAATTCAAGGTTGTACAAATTAAATAATAATAATAAGAAAAAATCCAACCAACAACAAATTCTAGAGATCTAGCAAAGTGTAGCTTAGTGATGTCCAGTCTTCAAACTCATAAACTAGAACTTAAGCCTAAATACATTGGTTCTCTTATTTGTGGGAGGTATGCACAATGTTTCTATTTAAATAATTGGGAAAATTTATGATGCACAAATTGATATTGACAATTCATTATCATTATGTAAATTTCGTATTTAACAAAATTGAAAATAATTGCAAGAAAACAATAAATATAAAAGTAGAGATGTATAGGGTGGTGTTTTACTTGTGATAAATATAAACACTAAGAAACCATCAAAATAGAAGGAAAAGTATTTAAATTTGATTTATTTGAATTAAATAAGATTCTTGTAGATATTCTAATAGATGGTAACTTCATCGATACTTATCCTCCCTACATTAGTATAAATAAAAATGTATTGTTCATTTTAAATGGATAAGGATCAAAGCCCTTAGAATTATCTTCTACAATGGTTATACATTCTAACAATGCAGTTCAATAAACAAATAAAAAATGATATATATTCAAAAGATCCTCAAAATCTTTGGAAGAAGACAATGCCACCAATGGAGACCATACCACAAAAAGATAAATAGGTAAAGGTAGGAAAGAAAATTTATATCTTTATAGATAAATGTCTAGACATAGAAAAATAATCAAGGAAGTGGAAGATGGAAAATTTATCAAGCCATTAAAATCTTTATTATGTTGTTATGCATTTATGGTGAGAAAACATTATAAATAAAAGAGGAGGAAAAAAAATGTCTATCAATTATGACCTTTTAAAGAAATAATTGAACAATTTCTTTATTCTATTATAGATAAGCCTTATTTATTACAAAAGGTTTGTTAATGTTTGGTATTTTTCTTAGTTTGACTATAAATTAGGTTTCGACCAAATCAAGGTAAAAGGAGAAAATCAACACAAAACTATATTTAGTTATTATTTTGGACATTTTAAATGGATTTTCATGCCTTTTGATCTAATTAATGTGCCAACTTACTTTAAGGAACATATGTAATTATTTTAAGGGAACTTTTAGATTTTTTTATGTATTTATATAGATGTTTGTCTTAGTTTTTGTAAAACTTTGGATGACCATTATTTTCATCTTAAAACAATTTTATTCCAAAGAAAAAGACTCTAGTATTGTCCTATATGTAATAAAATACAATGGTGTAGTGATACTTGTAAGTTCTTAGACATGGTTGTTAATAATGGTATCCTTGAGGTCTAACCTCACATAAAGGATAAAGTTTTAGGTTTTAACTATTCATTTGATAAGAAGAAACTTCAAGATTTTTTTGGGTATGTTAAATTATATAAGTAGTTTCTACCCTAGATCAGGATATAATTGTTAACCTCTTCGAACCTCTTCAATAACTTAAAAAAAAATCATTTAGACTAATACCCTAGATCAGGATATAATTGTTAACCTCTTCGAACCTCTTCAATAACTTAAAAAAAATTCATTTAGACTAAAGAACATATAAATGTTTTCAATATAATTAAAGAAAATATAAGTAAATTTTCAGTTCTCCATTTACCTACTATCTTAGATTTTATTTTATATATATTATGCCTTTGTTTATTCTTGGAGTGGTATCTTATATTTTGTAAAATATAATAAAGATTTTTTTTGTAGAATGCGATAGTGGATTCTTTGTTGATGATGTAATGAAATGGAGTTTGTTAGACAAGGAGATCTATGGTGTTAAGAAATGTCTTGAGAATTTTTCTCTCAAAATTATGCACCAAGTTTATTTCTTTTTTAAAATTGATTGCATCAGATTCTTAATTGCTACAAAAGGGATTGTGGTAGAAAATATGGTAGAGGAAAGTATGTGAGATGACAATATTGTTTAAACTATTTCAATTATACTATTGAAAACATCTAAGGGAAGGATAGCATTGTAGCTAATTGGTTGAGTAAAGATTTTCCCTCTACAATGATGAATGCTCCTAGTTAATCTAGACTAAATCCACATTTTAATTATCTATGATAGAACTTCAATAAAATCATTTAGTATGTTGGACCAAATATGCTTAATCTTAACTACTAGTTCTCTCAATATAGGACTACAACCATAATAATTAGTCAAAATCTCTATTGAAAATCTTTTGTTCCTATCAATCTCCTATGTAATAGTTTTGACACTAACTAGAAATTACATCATTTTAAATTATGAAATTTATTAGAACTTTCCAAGAAAAGGATGTATTTGAAGATATTGAAGCTTGACAATAATTTTTGATTCCATGCTTTTGTCTTAGAAATTTATTCATTTGAAAATTATTAGTAAATAAGTCATGGTGGACCCATGTTTTTGGAACTATAAATAAACATATTTTTCTTCTAATAAAATTAAAGGACTAACATTGTCAACCATTTGACATGATATTCCTCTTTTCTTTTAGGTGATAAATTAGGGCAAGCATGCCATTTTTGTATGGCCAGATTCTAAAGATCAATCTATAATTTTAAGGTAAAATTTCACATCCATCTCTATATATGCTTCATAGTAAGACATTAACTTTAGATTATTTAAGAAAATGTATTCTCTTCTCTTACATATTGAGTGATCTAGAGAATCAAAAGATTTCTTATCAATTTGTAATAGAATCCTTGTAATTTGGTTCTTATATAATAGTAGAAGTCGTAACTATTTAGTCACTAGCCTTTTTCATTGCTCTCCCATTCCTTTATTTGTGTAACCTTTAGAAATTCTTGAATTCAATAAAAAATGGCTTATTGAGTTACTAAACCTTTATCTTTGGCTAGGAAGTTTTATATTTTCTGAAATGGTCTTACTGCCATGCATGTCTCCTATTCTACTTGCTAGGTTCCATCTAAATACAAGCTTATTTGAAACTAAAAAAGATTCTTTAGGATTTCTTTTGATCTTCCTCAAATGATCATCATGGTTTCCATTGGGTGGCTTGGTCTTATTATAGTCTCCCTCATAATTTAGGTGGATTTGTGATTAATATCCACTCAATTACATGGTATAGCTTTGTGCACCAAGTGGATCATTCATTCCTTAGAGGGTAATGAGGTTTAAATATTTTTGATGTGGCATTGTAATTCTATCCATCTTACTGTGTCACCAACTTGGAAGGGGATTGGTATTTATATCCTTCTTATTATGAAAGATTTTATTCAAGTTCAAGGGACCTTTGCGATAAAAAATATTTTGTATGCTTGGGAAGCTATGAAGCCTTGGATTCTCTAGAATGGGATTGTATTTCATAATGGCCTTTCCATAAAACAACAAAATATTTGGTGGTCTTCTATCTTGTATTATCAAAATCACCCTCTTGCTAAGACTTCATGGGTTAGTGCTTCATAATTTTTCAAAAGTGGGGTTAAAGATATTCTTAATATATTTTCTAAGGTTACTAATAATTTTTTATCCTCGAATGAATTTAGGGATAAATTTCATCTTTCCAATCAAGACCATGAAATTTTTGATGCAATTATGTTAGCCAACATAACCAAGATCTTTCCTGTTTATAGGTGTTACTGGCTTATTGGTGTAATTCCCCTTGTGTTGTTTACAGAGTGCCTTTGACTCCCATTTCTTTGTGAGGTCAATCTCCTCCTTAAGGGTGTCATCAAGAGCACAACTATTTTTCTTGTTGCACTCATGGGGCTCACTCTCAAGCTTCCCATTGTGGCGCCAAAAAATGTATAGTTGGACATTTTTATGCTCACTTGAGTCTTTCTTATGGACTTTGTCTTGATTTTTCCTAGATTTAATGTTGTAATGTGGTCAACACATTCACATTAGGTCTTCGACCCTTGGGAATCATTAAGAATTCTAGGATGTCTTGTATAAAAGTGTTGTGAAGTGTTGTAACCCACTTTCACACTTTTCTAGGACCTTTTCATTATAATTCACTTAAATAACCTCTTTTTATTACTTACCAAGTCTTATTTCAAAGTTTTGTAAAGAGTTGTAACAAAATCTCATGCTTTTCTAGGCTTGTCATCACTAATTCAACCCTTTCTTATGTTTAAATGACCCCTTAATGCATTTTTTGACCCTACTTAAGTGTATTTTTGAGAATATTCATGTTAAAAATTATTAAATAAACTTCAATCACTGACACCCAGTAAGATTTCCTTGTGGGACCAAGTCGCCACTTGGGGTGACTTAGTCCCACTGGGCACAAAAATAAAAATAATTTCAAAATTTTGGCAGGATTTTATTCTCTCAATCTTGAGGTCGGCCTGTGATGTGTTATTTTTGGGAAATATTGGAAAAAAAAGTATAAATAAAGGGTTTTCCCTTCATTTTGCATCTCCTAATTCCCTATTCATTATTCAAGCAATTCATTCATTTACTTAATCATTCTCAAGCATTCTAAGAATTTTGAAGCATCCATTGGAGCATCTTGTTGCATATCTTTAGATTTCAACATCAAGGGTTTGGTGAGTTTGTGACATTGCATGTTATTCATTCATCATTCTCTCTTTATTTCATTTTATTTTCTAGGGTTTGATTACCAAATCGGGGTTTGACCAAGGAAAACCCCTATACTCTAACCCTTAACCCTTTCCCCCCTCTTTGCATGTGTGTTTTGCAGGTCTTGTATGCAGATTTTTCAAAGAGCTTGGTGTTAAAAAGTGGTCAAAAATCATCAAAGTCATGAAAGTCAACAAAGCCCTAATTGAAGCTTGGATACCTCTTTCAACCCATTTTCTGTAGAATTTGAACCAGACACCTATAAGGAAAGGAAGTGTAGACCAAAAGCTACAAATTCCTACCCCGAATTTCCCAAGATTCCTAGGTGGACTAAGTCACCATCTGTGGAAAATTAGTCCCATTGTGAGGGTTGAAAAGTGATTTTTACATTTTTGAATATCCATTTGGTAGAAACTTGTTCCAGCAGAATCTCCCGAAACAAGACTAATTCACCAACTTGGCTTAAGTTTCCCAGTTGGATTCAACAAAAAATTTTGTAGAATTCTAGAGCCTCTCTACATCACACTTTAGTTTCTAGGTGCACCTCTCTGGTCTTGTTTAATTTTTTCATTGTTTTTTTCCATTTTTAGGTCATTTTGCATACATCACTATGTTTTCAAACAACTTGTATTTCTTAGGTTTTGCATTAATAAATCATTCTTTTTATCAGTTCATTACATTTAGGACATTGAATTTAGACATATTTCAATCATACTAGAATTAGTTTTTAGTGAACCTCCAGGTTTTTGTGGGATACCTTTCTCCTTTTAGGTGAAAATCCCTAGAAATGTAAGAGAGCACCCTCCTACAAAAACTTGCAGTTCATTTTGGTGAACCTAAATTTTTGAATATTTTCTTTTTGATTTCAAGTGCATTCAAATCCTAGGAATAACTTGCATCTACATTTCATTAGATTTTGCATTGTTTAATTTTCATCCTAGGATTTTAAAAATTGCATTAGTGAGAAGATCATAAAGCTTGCATTTTTACATTTTATTTCATTGGAAAACAATAAAATTCTGCATTTTCACACTTTAGTTGCATCTGAAAGTCTGAAAAACATAAAATTGCATTTAAATAATCTCAAAAAAATCACCACTAAGACTAATTCACCACATTGGGTGACTTAGTCCTTCTACACATTTTGCACTTTAATTTCTGGCATTTTCAAAGCATTTTCTGCATTTCAATTTTCTGTTATTGCATTCTATTATAGTTTCCAGATTTGTTGTTTTATTCCATTTAGTTTTCTTTCATTCATTTGCATCATGGCTTTTTGTTTTAATAAGTTTTGGATGTCATTAAAATCTTTAGTTGACATGTCAAATTGTGCCTTTGGAATTGATCCTAATGATCTTGAGCTTCCTCATGCTCCTTCAACTCCTCATGAATTTCCTCCTTGTTATGTTGACATCATTGGAGAAGATTATGACAACATGAATAAGTTCTTAAACTAATGTCTTGACAACCTTGAAGCCAATGCATCCTTTTATCCATCCATGAAACAACAAGACCTTCCTATAGTCCCACCTCCTGATATGTTTGGATACTTACATCCTAAAACAAATGGACCTAAGTTCCCTCCATCAGGTGAACCTAGTTATCCTAAACAAGCAACCCCTCAACCATTCTATGATAAAAAAGTCACAAATACTCCAATAAACCTTGAAGAAACTTATAGCAAAGGTTTTACCATCTTAAGCAAACAAGGATGTGACACAAC
The DNA here is from genome assembly GCA_007258455.2 of Sequoia sempervirens. NCBI lineage: Eukaryota > Viridiplantae > Streptophyta > Pinopsida > Cupressales > Cupressaceae > Sequoia > Sequoia sempervirens. The sequence goes on from VDFB02000017.1 coordinate 146,010,367, forward strand.
AACTGAACATAACATTCATCAACTTTTAGAACAAATTCCAAAAGATGAAAACATAATTGGGTTAGGATATCAAGATCCTCCTCATGACATCAAGCCTCCATTAGAATATTGGAGACTTCGTGATGATGGCATAGTGATATTTGATTCTCCTCCCAATCTGAATGTCCTCCTTCCACATGATCAACAACCCTTACATGATAACAATGACAAGGATGATAGGATCACTTTGGGTCCTCTTCCTCCTCCTATTTGAGAAAAGGGTAAATCTAGCAAATGCAAGAGGCCTTACAAATTACAAATACTCAAGTTTCCTCTTCGTCCACCACTTGAATGTGAAAGGAAATTGCAAATCCTTTTAAAAGGACTCATATTAGTACCACCTATGAATAGGTTAGTGATCTATCCTAAAGATGCTAATGTTCCACATTGTGCATATCATCATGTTCTAGGACATAGAAGTGATGAGTGTTGTCAATTGAAAGAAATATTGAGTAAATATCATTTTGATGATGATAATTGCTATCCATTCAATCCATAAACCACCATTAAACACCTCATCATGTGATAGTTGTAGAACATTCCCTTCTCCCTATTACATGACCCCTTCCCATCACCTATCTTAGCTCACTCTTGTCTTGCACTCCATGGGGGCAAGAAGTTTCTAGCCTTGTCCTAGTAATAGATTTGTCATTGTCCCCTAGCTGCGTTACTCACCTTTTGCTTATACCGATTGAGATTGGGAGGCAGATGACTTGCTTGACAGTTGACTTGCATTCTCCTTACTAGTCTTTTGCATGTTTGTGTGTGTGTATCATGTTCCCCCGTGATGTGACGTTTGATATTCTCTCTCTCTTTGTGACATTATTCTATTTATACCTTCATTCTTCTATATGTCGTACATCGCTTTCACCTTTTTCCTTTTTCTTTTCCTTTTCTTTTTTGCTCGTGTTTTCCTTCTGGGGATGATGCAAGGCATTGAGACTAAAATGTCTCTTTCATGTTGACCCAAAAGGACCCCTTTTCTTTTTATTCCTTGTCTTTCTCTTGTGTTTTCCTTTTGGGGATGATGCAAGGCATTGAGACCACAATGTCTCTTTCATGTTGACCCAAAAGGACCCTTTTCCTTTTCTTTTTTTCTTTTTCTTGTGTTTTCCTTTTGGGGATGACGCAAGGCATTGAGATTGAAATGTATCTCTCATCTTGACCCAAAAGCTTTTTCATTTTTCTTTCGCCTTTTCTTTTTGCTTGTGTTTTCCTTTGGGGATGATGCAAAGTGTTGAGACATCCTATGTCTCTTCCATGTTGACCCAAATGGATCTTTATTTTTCTTTGTTTTCACTCTCTTTGTGTCATTCTTCCAGTTCTATGTATTTGGGGGATGATGACTATTTCAAGCTCTTTACAAAACATTGCAACAACGAACATACTGACCCTAAATCCATAGATCCCTTATGTGTTTGGTCTTTTTCATTTTGGGGGAATCCCTTCCTTTTCTTTTTGCTTCACATGGCGTAGCCTTACTAAAAAATGTATGACTTGGCATAGGGGCTTTCCAAGTTGGCTCTCATGTCTTCTTTCTTTTTGCATTTTACATTTGATACTTTAAAGTAATTGCTTATAGTATGATGTGTAACAATTTCTTTAAAGTGGGGGCATACATTAGCATTTTTTTCCCTTTTCACGGTTCTTAGTGAAATCTTCTTACTTCATACGATGCATTTTTTTGGTTTGTGGATGACATTGGGTGTGATGTTCTTCATGAGCGTGATCTATCTTAGCATATTACATTCCTATTGGTGGCCTAATGTGACGCACTACATCCCCTAAGTGGTGAATTTTCTATTCTTTGATCGGTCCTCTCTTGAAGATATTAGACACAATGTTCCCTAAGTTAAAGACCTCACATGAACCAAAAAAGACTCCTTTGAACATATTTTTCATGTTACACTTTACATTTTTTATATGGCCACCTTGCATAACACAACTTGCATGCCTGTAGTGCCATCACGTTTGTTCATGAGCTCTAAGCATACAAAGTTTTGCTTGTCTTGTGAAGCTCGAAATGACATTTTATTTTGTGGAGCCTTATTAAAGTTATCAGGAGGTATTTAACTTTGGCATGGTTGAGTGAGAAGCCCATTCCGAGGCATGAATCCACAACAGGATGGACAAACGGTCGAAGCTTGATCCAACTTTCTTTTCTTTCCTCTCCTCTCTTTCATTCTTTTTCATCATTCTCATGTGTGTTCCTTTGTGTTTGTGTTTGGTTTGCTATGGGACCTTGATCCTAGGGGCTTGATCATCCCTCTTGATTATTGTTGTCTCATCTCACCAATCATTACTACATATGGATCCCTCTTGATGTGCATATTGGGCTACTTTAGTGTGATTTTGAAGCAAGTTCATCCTCTCACTAAAGTGGGGGCTTAATGTGTCACCAAAAAATGTATAGTTGGACATTTTTACACTCACTTGAGTCTTTCTTATGGACTTTGGCTTGATTTTGCCAAGATTTAATGTTGTAATGTGGTCAACACATTCACATTAGGTCTTCGACCCTTGGGAATCATTAAGAATTCTAGGATGTCTTGTAAAAGTGTTGTGAAGTGTTGTAACCCACTTTCACACTTTTCTAGGACCCTTTCATTATAATTCACTTAAATAACCTTTTTTTATCACTTACCAAGTCTTATTTGAAAGTTTTGTAAAGAGTTGTAACAAAATCTCATGCTTTTCTAGGCTTGTCATCAGTAATTCAACCCTTTCTTATGTTTAAATGACCCCTTAATGCATTTTTCGGCCCTACTTAAGTGTATTTTTGAGAATATTCCCGTTAAAAATTATTAAATACACTTCAATCCCTGACACCCAGTAAAATTTCCCTAGTGGGACCAAGTCATCACCTGGGGCGACTTAGTCCCACTAGGCACAAAAATCAAAATAATTTCAAATTTTTGGCAAGATTTTATTCTCTTAACCTTGAGTTCGGCCTATGATGTGTTATTTTTGGGAAATATTGGAAAATAAAGTATAAATAAAGGGTTTTCCCTTCATTTTGCATCTCCTAATTCCCTATTCATTATTCAAGGAATTCATTCATTTACTTAATCATTCTCAAGCATTCTAAGCATTTTAAAGCATCCATTGGAGCATCTTGTCTCATATCTTCAGATTTCAACATTAAGGGTTTGGTGAGTTTGTGACATTACATGTTATTCATTCATAATTCTCTCTTTATTTCATTTCATTTTCTAGGGTTTGATTACCAAATCGGGGTTTGACCAAGGCAAACCCCTGTACTCTAACCCTTAACCCTTTTTACCCTCTTTGCATGTGTGTTTTGCAGGTATTGTATGCATATTTTTGAAAGAGCTTGGTTTTAAAAAGTGGTCAACAATCCATTAAAGTCATAAAAGTCAACAAATCCCTAATTGAAGCTTGGAGACCTCGTTCAACTTGTTTTCTGCAAAATCTGAACCAGACACCTGTTAGGAAAGGAAGTGTAGATTGAAAGCTACAGATTCTTGCCCCAAATTTCCCAAGATTCCCAGGTGGACTAAGTCACCATATGTGGTGAATTGATCCCATTGTTGGGCCCGAAAAGTGATTTTTACATTTTTGAGTACCCATTTGGCAGAAACCTCTTCCGACAATATCTCCCTGAAACAGGACTAAGTCGCCCAACTTGGCATAAGTGTACTAGTTGTCTTCAACAAAAAAATGTGCAAGATTCCAGAGTCTCTCTACATCCCACTTCGGCTTCCAAGTGCACCTCTCGAGTCTTGTTTAATTCTGTCATTGTTTGTTTGAATTTTTAGGTCATTTTGTATACATCACTGTGTTTTCAAACAACTTGTATTTCTTAGGTTTTGCATTAATAAATCATTTTTTTTATCAGTTCATTACATTTATGACATTATATTTAGACATATTTCAATCATACTATCATTAGTCTTTAGTGAATCTCCAAGTTTTTGTGGGATACCTTTCTCCTTTTAGGTGAAAAACCCTGGAAGTGTAAGAGAGTACCCTCCTACAAAAATTTGTGGTTCATCCATCCTCCTATTAGAAGAGATTGTGCATAGTGAGGTTGGTCATGGACTTTCTATCACCACTTTGTTTCACCATTGACTCCTGTTAGTGGTAATACATGCTAACTTGACTCTAGAAAGTCCCCTTGGATGGATTTTGATATTTCTCCTACTCATGTGACTGTTGAAGAAGCTAAAGATGAAAATGTTAATAATGATAATGATGAATGGGATCTACTCATTATTTAATTGGATCCCATTGATGTATGGGTCAAACTAGATGACCAAGATCCTCCTCCTCCATCTGCTTTAGTTCTCATCAATTAGTGGTTGTTTATTGTTTTTCTATTTTAATATTTTTATTCTCTAGGCTATGGCCCTATTTAGACTCTAGAGGTGTCAATTTTCCCACCAATATTTCATTTTGTGAATGTCTAACACTATTTTATGAATTTAAATATAGAAATTATTCATAAAAAATGCATATTTTCAAGAGAAATTTGAATATATAAAAGAATTCAAATATACCACGAAAATATTATTTTTTGCCTTAAAAAAAACTATATTTATGGATTCAAAACTATATCTAAAGTTACTCAAATAATTAAATCTTAATAGTAAAATAAATTACCAAACCTTAAAATTAGTTTCTATTTTTTTTTCAATTTTTAATGATGGATTGTTCTCTCTCCTGCTTATCATTTTCTTCTTTCTTTACTTATCATGTATGAATCTTTCCATGAGCTCTGTCATGGGATTTTCAACCATTTATTCGGTGGTATTTTTCAACTTTATTGTTGTGTAGGGTTTCTAAGAAAAAGAGGCTTCTTGCTGCAATATCTAGGGGAATTATCATTGAACAGTTACAATTATCTACCATTTGAAAGTTTAATTCTAAAATAATTGCCAAAAGGATAAGACAGAAAGAAGCAACTACTTTGGTAGTATTGTCCTCAGAATAGTCTGAATCATTGGGTGGATGACACAAAAAATCTACTGGACCCTTTAACCCTAATCATCTCACGTGTCAAGGTCATGGCATTCTAAAAGCTTCGAGACCTCTACTTTTCAACCCCTAAAAGATATATTATTATGCATATTTCCCAAAAGAATAGTATGGCTCCTAGAAGTGGACCGTTGGAACCTGGCGTAAGCAGGCAGTAATTTCCTTAGAATAGTCAGAATCATTGGGCAGATGACATAGAAAATATACCACCCTTTAACCCTAATCATCCCTCATGTTAGGGTCATGGAATTCTGAAAGCTCTAGGCCCTCCACTTTTCAACCCCTGAAATCCCTCACAACACCCAACTTGCAACCCTAATGCATTTCCTTCCCAAACTCGGCCTTACCGATAGGTTTCCCATCATCCTAGGGTTAGCAACCACACTTCTAATCATCCTGTTCATTTTGCTTCGAAATAAAAGAAAGATTTTAGAGAAAGGAATCCTCCCTCTTGGCACTCACGAGATAGTTTATTGGGGGAATCTTCAAATATTGGTCATTCAAAATGGGAAAGATATTATTACTCAAATTGGGAATGACAAACTCATAAATCAGCTTTGTCTTCCAAGCCAAATATTGAATATGAACCTAAAGCTAGAAAACCAAACTCAAAAGAAAAAAACCAGAGGCGAACCTGTCCTCTTGCTAGGATCTTCATTGGAAGCCGATTCCATCAATACCCATTAGTGTGGACACCCAAACTTTAGAGTTTGAGCAAAATGGTCTCTTCATACATATTTGGGGAGAAAACAAGTCTCTATCTGCTATCTTCTCCTGGATAAAAGATAATTGGTACGAATCTTTTGACCTCACTGTGGTTTCATCTTCTTCTTCTTCTTTTTTTCATATGTTTTGAAAACCCCACTATTAAGAATAGGGTTTTAAGAAAAGGTCCCTTCTAGTTTGATAAAACCTATATGGGCACATGCAATTGGAAACCTAGCTTTTTGTTGGATCCCATTGCTCTACCCCAGAGGTCAATCTATTTTACACTCCCCCATCTCTTGGTGGAATACATGGAAACTTATGTAATTAAGAAAATTGTTTCTCATTTTGGGGATTTTTTAAAGAATGAATTGAATATGGTTAATGGTTTACCCACTATTAGAGTCTGGGTCCTAATATCCAACATGAACAAGGTCCCCCATGCTTTGAAGATCCTCACTAAAAAAGGTGAGTGGCATCAAAAATTGGTCCTAGATACCAACTTTTGGAAAGAGGCTAAATTCCAAATTGACTTTGAACTTTCTTCTCGGGCGAAACCTTTTGAATTTTCTTTCACAAATGGTGTGGGGGAAATTTTCCCATCTGATCAACCTAGTACCTCTTCTTCTCCACAACTTACTCCTCTTCATGCTTCTTTTCCTTATATGAAGCCCTTGTAGACAACTATGGATATCTTGAATAATGTTTCTCATCTTGAAAATTTATTGAAGGGATTGATAACTAAAGAAAACATAATGGATATTTTTAATGAGGTTTGCACTAAAGTGGGTGAATATTTTATAGAAGAGACAACTGGAAAAGTTCTTGTAGAGTTTGAATCTGAGAAAGAAATTCCCTCTCCCCATATCACAATCTATTTTAACGGATCCTCCTCCTGAAAAATTGTCTGTCTTGGTCAAGGAATCTATTGTAGTTTCCCCTATTGGCCAAACCTCCCCTCTTCCTACTCCCATTTCTAAAAAAGATGCTAAAATTCTGGCATCCCCAAAAATAAAGGGGTAGGAAACCTAATAGTGAGAAAACAAAAATTTAAGTTGTTGTAGGCATACAAATGACTCTTGAAAAGAACTTATGATCTTCTCCAAAGAAACTCAAAGGCTTAGAAAATCCTGGTATTATTTCCTAATCGAGACAGGCCAATTCTGTTGTGGAAAATGAGATCTTTGAATTGAATATTGAAATGATGGGAGACAATATCTCTGCTCGAGAAAAATGAAGATACTTTCATGGAATTTTAGGGGCTTAAATGCCCCTAAAAAATGACACCTCATAAAGTGTCAAATCTTAAACACTAATTTTTCCACTGTTCTTCTACAAGAAATGAAACTTTTGACCTAATCAGCTTTTGATTTCTTCTCCACTTGGTACAATTGAGATTTCATTTCTTCTCCAACCAATGGTGCTTCAAGAGGCCTTGCAATTCTTTAGAAATAATTCTCTGTCAAATTAGAAGCTTTGTCTATTCGAGACAATTGGATCCAAGCTACCATTATTTTTTTGAAAACAAACAATACATTTTTTATCTTCAACATTTATGGCCCTTGTGCAACTTATGCTAAAAAATAGTTATGGACTCAACTCTCTTCTACATAAGCTTGTTTAAAAAATGATTTGAAGATTCTATCTGGAGAATTTAATGCTATTCGACGCCCTTCAGAGAAAATTGGTGGCATTATCCCTTCACCCAGGGCTATGGAGGATTTTAATTAGTTCATCATCAATAATAGTCTATATGATTGCACACTGAAGAATGAAATCTTCACATGGATCGATAAGCATAGAGACTTTTCTCAGATTGCTGAAAGGTTGGACTGCTTTCTCCTTTCCAAAAATTGGTTTAATTCCCTTTGGGACTTCTCTTATTCCATTATAACTCTTCCTGGATCTGATCATTTCCCAATTTGCCTATCAATATTTGATAATAAGTTGATTAAAAAGGGTTACTTCAAATTTGAATCCATGTGGTTTAGAGATCCGAATTTTATCCCTCTCCTCAAAAAATGTTGGTTTGAGTGCCCCTTTGTTGTTGCACTCAAATGTACCAAATTTATAAAAGGCTGAATTTTATCAAGGGAAAAATAAAGGATTGGAACAAAACACATGTGTTTCAAGAATATATTCAAAGAAAAAGCCAGAGTAGAACTTGAATTGTCAAACCTGTATGATATAGTGATTAAAGATGGAATGGATTCAAACATCTATGATAAGGAAAAATCCCTTAAAGTGGAACTAGATGAACTCTTGGAAAGGGAAGAATGTTATTGGAGACAAAAATCTAGGGATATTTGGCTAAGAGAAGGGGACAAAAACACAATTTTTTCATGCCTCCACAAAATTGAGAAGGAAAACAAATAGAATTAAATAAATTCTCTCCCCTTTTGGTGCTTCCTTATTCTTAGATGAGGATATTGAAGCTACAACAGTTTCCTTCTTTAAGGACTTATTAGATCCTAGAAAAGCTAATAGATCTTTGGAAAATAATATTGTCTTGGATAACATTCCCACTTTAATTGACAAGGAAAATAACAATATGTTAATGGTTGAATTCACAATGGAGGAAATTAAAAATGTGGTCTTCTTTGTGGTAGTTGAAAAAGCTCCTGGACTTGATGGCTTCACGATACTCTTTTTCCAAAAATGCTAGGATTTTGTAAGAAGAGACATTTTCTTAGCCTTGGAAGAATCAAGGAGGAATAGAAAAATCCTCAAAGAATTTAATACAACTATGATTGCTATCTTCCCTAAGAAATTCAATCCAAGGTCTTTCAAGGATTTCAGACCAATTGCCTTGTGCAATACGGTCTTTAAAATATTCACTAAGGCAATAGCTCTTAGACTTGCAAAAATCCTCCCCTCCATTATCTCGGATGAGCAGGGGGGATTCATTATGGGAAAAGACACCCCTGAAGGGGCTATATTAACACATGAAGTATTACATTTAGTTATTAGGGACAAATCCCCTTCAATGGTTATGAAGTATTACATTTAGTTGAATGGGATTTCCTTTTAGCAGTTCTAAGAAAATTTGGTTTTGCAAATAGCTAGTGTAAATGGATTTATTCATGACTAGCTAGTGCTAAATTTTCTATTTTGGTAAATGGCTCACTAGTTGGAAACTTTACTCCTATAAAAGGTATAAGACAAGGGGATCCCCTCTCACCATCCTTATTCATTTTGATGGCTAAAGGGTTAAGCAGATCAATCATTGTTGCAAGAAACAATCAAGAGTGGAAAGTTATTTTTGTCAGACCCTTTCCCACTCCAATCTTTCATTCTCTCTTTGTGGATGATACCCTCTTGTTTGGTTAGGATTCCATGGATGAAGCAAGAAAAAAAAATTAGTCCTTTTAGATTATTGTTTGGCTTCAAGACAATCCTTCAATGCTGAGAACTCAAAGATTTTCTTTATGAATGTAAATCCCTTGGTTAAATCCCAACTCTTAAAATTTTGGGGTTTTCAAAGTGGAACCCTACCTTGCAAATATTTAGGAATTCCCTTCTTCTCTAGATTTCAAAGAAAAACATGTATTTTGGGATGATCTTACTTCTTCCACTTCTAATCTGATTCTTCTTTAGAAATATAAATGGCTCTCATTTGCAGGGAAGTCGGTAATGTGAAAAGAATTAATTTATTATTTACCTATTTATTTAATGTCAGTCCTTAAAATTCCTTTTGAGATGGGTCTTTCCCTTCAAAAACTATTCAGAAATTTCCTTTGGGTAGAAAATGTCACACAAAAAAAAACTCCCATTAGTTGCATGGGATAACGTCTGCAAGTTGAAAGCTATAGGTGGAGCAAGTCTAAGAGACATTTTCTTACAAAATAAGGCTCTGGGTTCCAAATTGGTTTGGAAATTATACACTAATCTTGACAAGAAATGGTGTCAAATCATGCATCACAAATATTTGGATTCTTTGGAACGCGAAAGGATCTGCACGCAAAGGAATATCCCCCTTGGATCTAAGATTTGGAATTTTATAACCACTTGCAGATCTATTATCCTTCCTCACCTCTCTTGGATAGTTAACAATGGTGAGAAAACATTATTTTGGGATGATGCTTGGAATGGACATCGACCTCTCAAAACTCTTGGAGATTGATCTCAAATTGAGACTGCTCTGAAACCTCTTTGGGGGGACAAAGTGAAAGATTATTTTGTTATCAATCAAGAGGACCCTTTGCATCTGATTAGTTGGAAAGACTTCAGTTTTCTTCCAGTCTCATCTCACTTACAGAATTCTCTTAAATCTAAATTGCAAAAAAGACAAATTGTCTTCTCAGATAAACCCGATGTAATAATTTGGACAAAGTCTAAATCAGACAGTTACACGATTAAGGAAGGATATAACTCACTTGCAAGTGATATTGGTCTATCCCCCTGGCCCTCTATTCTCTGTTGGGGCCCCAATGTTTTACCAAAAGCAGCTACTTTTAGTTGGTTAGCCATCAAAGATAGAATACTCTCGGGATTTAGACTTGATAGATTGGGAATTGCACCTCTCTTTACATGTGTGATATGTGATACGGCCTTCAAAACCATAAATCACTTCTCATTAATTGTTCCTTTGCTTATGAATGTTGGACATGGTTATTGAGAAAACTAGGCTAGTATTCTCCCTTGCAAAATGGGATCCTACAACACTTTTTGAGTTGGCCTAAGCTTCACTCAACTTATAAATTTGCTTGTCTCTAGGAAATCTCTCCCTCTATCCTCATCTAGAACATTTGGCTTGAAAGGGATAGGCAGATTTTTAAGGAGCAATTATCTTGGGAGTAGATCATACAAAAATTTGAAATTTCAATTTCTAAAACTACAATATCAAGCCTTTATAGGAATGCAATTACCTACAACAACTTTTCTTCGTGGGACTCCTTCATTCTCAAAAACTGACCTCTACTTAAACTTCCTAATGTGGGCTCTTTGTTGACCAAAAACCCTCCCGTTAACAGATTCCTTATTAAATGGTTTCCTCCACCTAAGGAATTTGTTAAACTCAACTTTGACGGGGCTTCTAGAGGAAATCCTGGGAAATCAAGGGTTGCCTCAGTTCTAAGAGATTGTCAAGGTAACTTTGTTGGAGCAATTTGTTCTAGTCTTCTAGAAGGAACTAATAATGTTGCAGAATTCAATGCCTTAAGGATAGGCCTGGAGCTAGCAATTGAACATTCAATACCCCATATTCAAATTGAAGGGGACTCCATGGTTGTGATATCTTCTGTGTTAAATTCCCATTCAAATTCTTGGCATTTGAATTACCTTGTCTCTCACATTTGATATCTCTTGAATATTTTTTCTTCTTATCAAGTGATGCATTGCTACAGGGAAGCCAATGATCAAGTTATTAGTTGGAAAAAAAATCCATTGATGGAGATATATAGTTGAAAAATCTTTCATACCAGGAATATATAAATTTGCTAAATTCCTAATCTCAAGTGAAGTCTTATTAATAACCCCATGAGTTTTGTTCGTGTTACAGGTGTTTACTCTATCCATGGTTTATGTGACTTGGGATTATTGTCCTACTCGGTCAGGGTTGGCTTCAGATCCTTTTAACATGAAGTTTAAATGAGTTGGAAATCTTGTGAGTTGGAAATTATACTTGATTTGGCATATTAAATTATTAATGTGGTTCAGTCCAATGGATTTGTTTCAGAAACTTGAAATTGTGTCACATATTTTTTGGGGACCTCCTTGTATCTTGCAAGCCTCTTCCACACTCTAATCACCCATAAGGATTTTCCCTTTTGGTCAGTTAGGGTGTGGAAGCTTTGGCGGTGCAATCATAATTCAAATGTGGAATTCAAACCATCTAAAAGGTGAATGGTGTCCCCCAAAATTCAATTTTTTTTGTGTCCAACAGCTATAACTCACATTTTGCTTACTCTTCATTGAATACATGGAAATATGGTGTGGCACAAATTAGAGTATTCATGACGCCTTTTCCTTGGATCTCATGATATTATTGCTCGCCCCTATTTTGCATTACTTGTACTTGAGGATGTCTCCTCTTGTAGGATTAGTGGAGGATAGCGATGATGGTGAATATGGATTTTGTTGGTATTGGCATAATATGGATTTCATTCCATCTATATTTTTCATTTCCAATGGTACCATTTTGTCAGATGGTTGCCTCCTCTTGGATGCTACAAATTTTGAATATGCTCATAAGGGAAATTGAACCTTTTCTATTTCTAGCAATGTTGGTATCATGGGAATCATTGGCAACTCAAGTCAAATTTGTTGCTAAAATGGCCACAACTTCTTATGATTATTCTTTCACTTTGTGAATTGTGTGAATGTCAGTTGGCATGCTCATACCTTAGGAAATCTGGGAAAGATTAAAGGAATTATGCTAGACATCTTATACATGGGTGCTTATCATATAGTAACCTCACATGTGAATAATTCCTTGGGAGATCTGCTAATCCAAGGCTTTGATTTGGATTTTAAATACAAATGGTACCTTGCCTAGATATGTTGATACGAAAATTAACACTTAGCACTTGATGGTTACATTACCTTACGACTAGCTTTCACTTGATCTAGTGATGTTCCTTTGCAATATTTATGATGCAATGAGATTTCAATTACATTAATGATTCTGCATCAACTATCTACTCTGCTCATGCAAATTGCTTATTTATGGATCTCTTTGTTCACTTCCCTCAACAATTGTTGGCTTTCATTTTTATTTCTCTTTGAATTGTAGCAAAAAGAATCATGCAGACTTCTTTTAGAGTATATATTTTGCCAAGGTATCTGGAACTAAGGGATGATAGACCGTTCTCCTTTGAAAAGCTTGGGTGAACTTTCATTTTAGAATGCAAACTTGTTGAAGACTCAATCAGAATTGTTCTGGGGTATGATTGGTTGGAATTCCATGCTATGTCTTTGCCTAATGAGGTTGCATCTCATTTTGTGTCTAACTTGATTGATGTGCTTTGGTGTAGTGAAATGGTGAAATTCCTTCTAGGTTCTTACATTATTCCCCATGTTTTCCCTCTTCCCATTCTACAAAATGCTTTGGATGATTATGACATTTTGAAGGGCTCCAATCTTTTGGGTGGCATCCTTTTTCATCAATTTCTAATTTTTGATCGATCTATCACTGTCCTTCTTAATACTATGGCTAACGGTTTATTGGATGATTATTCTTATGACTTTATATGCAGCCTCCATAGGCTCAAGCCTCGGCTGGGGCATACTATTTCAAATATGTTGTTCTAGACTTGTTTGAATTTGTACAATTTCTGATAAGGCATGCTCTCACGGATCCTCACTCAATTCCTTATTTCCTACCACCTACTGATTTGGAATCTTTGGAGGAAAGTGGTGTTTACTCTTGATGATGGCTCGTGGCTCTCCTCTTTCTCTCAAAATTGGTCAACACATGCTTTTGATTTTTGAAATCTCATCTTCGCCATCTCCTCTTTGGTCTTCTACATACCTCCATCACTTATTATAGAAGTTTTTTGGTCCTAAAAATCCTGCTCTTCTATCTTTGGAATGTTATTTGACGTTTTCTATCGTACTATGATCTTTCCTCTCTAATAATCAATATATGATGTACTTTCTTTGAGTTATCTTTTGTACTCGTGCTTTGTTAGGATTCTCACTCTTTAATTTGTCTATAACCCTAAATGGGAATTCTCTTACAGTTTTGGGTCCTCTTCTTCCTCTCACGATCCATTCTAAATGAATTCTTAGTGTTTGTTTCTCAACAATATTTTTGATTCCCGCTTTCCATCGATTGGATTTTGTAATTCCTCACAATGTACCTCTCCTTATTTTAGTAATATATGTTTGTGGCTTGCCACTTTTTAAAATAATAATAATAAAAAATAGTAAAATAAATTCATTTTTCATATCATATATGAAAACCCATAATATCCCATTCCTAAAAGTGATTGAGCTTCTTGATGAAAATGGTTGAATATATATTTAGCCGATAGTCTATTGTATGTGGGAAAAGCCCACCGGCATTTCCCCCAGTCTGACGCCGACGGGGAGATGGGGTTTTCCAAGATTCGGTGACTTTGACATCTTTTTCGGTTCCAGTTCCTAATGATTTCAGAATGTTACCCGTGAGAGCATTGTTGTAGATGCCTAGATTTCTGAGTGACGATATGTTCCCGAGCGAAGAAGAAATGGGTCCCTCGTATTTCTGCCAGACTTGTGATTTACACGGCATGATGGAGGTGACAGAAAATTGGTGACGAATTTATGGCATGAACCACCCAGTAAGGTAGACTAGGATTTATTTCGAATAGGCCACCATTTGCCACCGTTTGCCGTCCCCACTACACAACGAACTACCAGCATTAAATATTGCGTCCTTATCCTTGTCTCCATCAGGTATGGCTCCCAGTGCAGCTGCGCCGTTTAATAGGCCACCAAATAGCAAGGCTATAGAAAAGAATCCCCAACGTACAACCCTAATCGCTATGCACAACATCCTCAAGGGTTTTCAACGGTTCCAGGAGAGGATGAGGCACGGCGGCAGCTCTGGCTCACGTTCTCTGGTATGGTAAAAGTCATGGACTGGTATTTCCTCATATGTTTGTTGCATCGAGCTGCTTAGCATTGATCATTCCAACATTTGAATCTCTTTGCAGAGGTGATTTCAAACCGTCTCTTTCTTCTTGTTTGGGTTCTTTTTTTGCACTCATTATGCAGGGGATCTAGAGAACAACGGCCGCCTCAAATATAAGCAACCTGAAGCCGACCCTCATCTCCGATCTGGCATTTTGGAAACGTAAGTTTGCCTATCGGAATGCAACTCCTACAACATTATGGGAGGTAACCCTTTGCTCACATTAAGGCAGTGATGCACCGAGATTTGTGCGTTCCGGGTATAACCCATTTTGTAAGCCTCTCAGAGTTATTATTGAGGGCATTTTGACCTATATTTGGCGTCTTTCTCTACTCCTCTCTTAAACAACCAGTAGGATGCACATCCAAATTAAAAATTGTGAATTCACCCCTTCCTTACGCCCAGATAAATCTTGCACCACCGTTATGGAGTTATGATGCTCTGCTCTTTATTGTTGGTAGCTTCTGGAATCACTCGTTGCAGACCACACCTCTTCAAAATGGCTGTCGTCATACGTCCCTCTCTACCCAACTGAAAAAAAAAAGTGGACGCCAAGTGAGTATTAGGTTTGTGTTATCAAGGAATTTATGCCTAGAAAATTAGGGCAGTGTTGTAATGTGCTGCAAATGCCACGTTTGGTTTCTAAAACAAGTGTTAATATCACCATTTTTTTCTTTATCATCATGTATTGTTGATTATATGAACCGATTGGCTGGAATAGAATTAAAACTTTCTTGTGCCACGTTTGAATTGGGAAATGAAGATAAAAATAGCTATCCTAAAAACACACCTCCTCCGAGTTAAAAAATAAGTGGATTTAGGGTTGAGAAACATTGTGTTGGCGTAGAAATTGGGGCATCAACATATGGAAGGTTTGTAAAGTTCCACGAATGGTTTAGGGCATTATAAGCAGAGATTTTTTTGTTAATATGATACTCATTAATAAAATTCCAAACTATTATGTTCTACTTGCATTTTAAATTTAAAAGGAGCCGAAAATCTCATTTATAAATAGCTTTGCATATTAAAATATACCATCCATAAGATCTTTAAGTTATGAATAGACTGACATATTAAAGCAAAACTTTTTAGAGTCCCTAAGTTTAAAAAGAGAAAAAGAAAAGATTCGTGAGTTTTCCTTATAATCTTAGATTTTAAACCATTTGTTTTAGTATTAGTATCACGTTTATATGGTAAAATAAAGTTTAAAAGAAAATAATAATAGTAGTTGTTTTTCAAAAATAATAATTATGAGTATATATATAATATAAATTTTAATTGGAATATTTGTTTTGTTTTATATTTTTATCATATCTTATTTATTTATTTGTGTCAAAACTTTTAAAATGAATAATCGGGATAATTTTATGGTTTTATTGATAAAATAATTATTCATCAATAAACTTTATTTAGATTCATTTAAAATATAACTATTTTGTTTATTTCAAATTGTCAAATCAATCAATATATTTAGTCAATAGGCTTTTTTATGATAATTACAAAATAATATAATTTTAATTTATTATATAATATTGTAATTACAAAATACTACTCCTAATACTTTAATGTGATTACAAAATAATATTATATTAATTAATTATATAATATTAAAGAAAATTACAGTTTTGCTCTCCAGTTGTATGAATATGTTAAAGTTTTTATTCATTTAAAAATAGTCCATCAAAAAAAAAAAAATCATAGAACATTTTTAGACTTATTTATGCTTGTAGTTTGGGTCTTAGTCAATACCTATGCCCTTGTTAATGACAATTGTTTTTTAATATTAGTATCACTATTCATAATAATTTATTATAATTACAAAATAATATTATATTAATTTATTATATAATATTAAAGAAAATTACACTTTCAATCTCCATTTGTATGAATACGTTAAAGTTTTTATTCATTTAAAAATAGTCCATCAAAAAATAAAATTCATAGAACATTTTAGACTTATTTATGCTTGTAGTTTGGGTCTTAGTTAATACCTATGCCCTTGTTAATGACAATTGTTTTTAATATTAGTATCGCTATTTTGAATTATAGTTTCAGGATATGGCTAATGCATGAGCACTTGAAGATGTTATTACTATTTCAAGCAGTGGTTCTACTTCCAATACACCCTCACCACAAACCCATGAGTTACCTCTATCAGCAACTGACTCAACATCTGTGGATTGGTTGGGCTTCCCTCACCACAATGTTGATGCTTTTTCAAACAATGTCTTGACAAGTTGTCGTGAAACCCATGAGTTACCTCTATCAGCAACTGACTCAACATCTGTGGATTGGTTGGGCTTCCCTCACCACAATGTTGATGCTTTTTGAAACAATGTCTTGATTAGTTGTCATGAATTTTTTGAAGAAGCTATGCAAACAAGCCAAGATTTAAGGGATGTGGAGGATCATGAAGTTGAATTGGTGCAAGAAGTTGTCCGAAAATTTCATGCGACCTATGAAGCTCTTGAGCTATTTTATGGTTTCCTGCGTGAATTGAAGTATTGTCAATATTATGGAGTGGCCAATGCATTTGAACTAAAGCATGAATTCCAAGATTTATTGAGTGATATATGGTCTAAGAAGTTCATCTACCTTCTTGGAAGTTAGTTACTTTTTCAATATGTCGATCAAGATTACTAGTATGATACAAATTAGATATTTTTGTGAAACTAAATGAAGATGTCAAGATAGCTATATGTGGAGTGAAATGGATTTAGTGGTCGACCTTATATTTGAACCCTTAGTTGTTATATATTATGTTTACATTGTAATGTCATTGTACATATTGATCTTTATAGTTCTAATTTTAATGAATAGAACTTATTGTAATATTTGTGTCCCCTTAATTTGAATATTATTTTGAACTATAACCTTAAGTCTACCAAATATATATTGGAATGCTACT
The DNA here is from genome assembly GCA_007258455.2 of Sequoia sempervirens. Lineage (NCBI taxonomy): Eukaryota > Viridiplantae > Streptophyta > Pinopsida > Cupressales > Cupressaceae > Sequoia > Sequoia sempervirens. Next base: position 146,027,634 of record VDFB02000017.1, read on the forward strand.
CAAAATGATGATATATTTGATCATGATTGTAAATATTCACTCTTGCAACACTTAGCTATGTGAAGTATCATAGTCATATGTATGCTTCTTTCAAACCCTTTGATATATTCAATGTTGAATATAGTTATATATTATGTTTACATTGTAGCACCATTGTGCATATTGATCTTCATAGCACTAATTTTATTGAATAGATCTTATAGTACATATTAAGGAAAAATATTGCTCCTCACAATTTTTTTTGTTTGTTTTGAAAATGATGTACTCCACTTGTGTATTCTTATGCTCAACATTATGTTGAGGTCTATGTTTTCTAAAACAAGAACATCCGCCAATTGTATGCAAACACTATCTTACACGTAATATAATTTTGCAGGGTTAGTCAACTTCCATAGACCATGCTACAATATTAACCACAGATGCAATTAAACTTATCCATGATGGGAATGAAGGGTTCAAACCTAATGTGCAAATTTTGTCTATTTCAAACTTCGGCCATGGCCATGAATGTAACAACCGCTACAAGGTAGAAATATCTGATGGGGCCTACAAACAAAAAGCATCTTTACCTCAGAAGTACAATCATTACATAGAATCTGGTGAAATTACAGTTGGATCCATAATATGAATGACAAAATATAATTGCTCTAGACCAAGCGGGTCTCGGTGAGTAAAGGAATCCAAAATTTCCCATAACAAAATCATTATTAACTTTTTAGCTTCTTCCTTGTATTAGTAATTCTTACTCTTGTGTTCCAAATGTATAGGTGGATTGTCATTGTGAACCTTGAGATTGTTTCTACAAACCAGTCTATAATCAGTCATCCTACTTCACTTTATATGGAACCAGAGCACCATATAGAACAGGAAATGGAAAAATCTTTAGATCCACATGCATAGCCTGAGACAATTAGTGCTGCTAGAGTATCAACTCATGTGAGAAGATTATTTGGTGTAAATCCTTCTAGGAGTAGAATGGAAGCACCAGTCACAATTATGCCTATTAAAAGTCAAGATTATTTGGTGTAAATCCTTCTAGGAGTAGAATGGAAGCACCAATCCATTTTTAATCATAAGGAAGCGAGAGGAGACATGCTTACAACAACTATGTCTCTCCTAAAACAAGGTATGCAACTCTCCTTCCTATCCATTTGATATCTCTCCCCAATTCCCATGGTGCTTAAAATTGCTTCTACAACTTGACTTCATCAACGCCTATTCTACACACTTAGCCACCCCATTCCTTTTGTTGTACAGGTCTTCAAGACAAATTGCATAGACCACATAAGCTCATCCCCAAAAAAAATTGCACTGCTCCTACATGTTCATAATTTAATACCAAAGTGTATCAGCCTATCGGCGTAACCATTGCACCTCATTGGGGTGCAAGTGCTAGTTTTAGATATATAGAAAAAAAAGGGAATGATAAAACTTGAAAATAATTATGTAATAAAATAATGCCTTGCCTATATGTTAGAATTTGAAATAGATGCATAACCAAGAACTTTATAAGAGTGAAATAAGCTATAAAACCATAAATGAATAACATAATTATAGACTAGAAATTGCAAGAGATGTGCAAATTACAAGATGGCAATATTGTATTATGAGCTCAAAAAGAAATAGCATGAAAAATAAATCATGAACCAATATGAAAATACAAGTTAGGTAGTGAGTTTATATAGAACTAGGGAGATGGTGGAGGTGACAAATATAGCCACTAGGGAGTGACCACCAAGTTGTCTAAAAATACTAAATGCTCCTCCCTTTTATGGTGATGACACATTAACAACATGTCCACTAATTATTTATTAATCAAAATCACTTTATTAACCCAAGAAAACTTAATAAAAGTGTAGGAAAAACCTAGGATATAGGAAAATAAATTATCCCACTAGAAAAATAAAGCTTACACTAACACCCCCTTAAGTCTAGCTTAGGTGGGTAAAATGATGGGTCTCAAAAAATGAATTTTGATGAGGTACCCATGTTCATAGAAACTCCTTTAAAGAGAATAAGCCCTCCCCCACAAGAAAGGATGTATACCCCCTATAATAGAAATAAATAGAAGAACTAAGAAGCCTTCAACAATGTAGAATTTATGCCAATGGTAGATGCTCAAAACTAGAGGTAGAAAATGGTCCATGATCATCAAACAATGTTCTTCCCCTTAGGAATAAACAAAACTAAAGATATATGCATGAAGTCTTCTAATTTCTGAAGCGAGCTTGAGGAAAGAAATGCCAAAATGTATGAAGTCTCTGAACTCTACTCACGTGTCTTCATGTCAATGTTGGAAGTTTCCACTACCAAGTTAGGTGTTTCAAGCCACATTGATGAAGATGAAAGTGGCTCCTTTAGGTGTTGCTCAAAAGTCTCCATGTCAATGTAAAATTGTGACAAACAATCATGTGTAGAAAGAACAAGAGGGTCTAAAGCATCTAAAGAAGAGGATGCAACTCCATAGGAGCTAACATCAAAGAGAATGACAACTAAAAATTATTAAAATTTATTATTGTTTTTGGTGTATTGGAATTTGTTACAAACAAAAAATCTACCCAAAACCAAATGCCTATAAGATAATAAAAAATATAAATGAATATAATAATTCTATTCTATATTCAATTTTATGAGATAAGTTATATAAATATACAAATATATAGACCTCTTGAATGTAAGAATCAAGGAGATGACATGTTTAAGTGATATGAGTTAACTCAATTTAAGTAAGATAGAGGTGACCTTGACTAAACAAAGTTGGTACCTAACTACAATCAATCAAGAGTTGATGAAGTAGTGGTGACACTTGTCTATCTCAAGTAAAGGTATACACATGCCATTATTATCTACTTATGTGAGAATAAATAGATATCCTAATTATCCTAACTAAACTTAATTAAATAAAAGGAAACTTACAACCATCTAATGACAATTTCCACATAACCCAAATAAAGATCTATGCAAATAAGTAATAGGAATCCACATACAAGAGAATGTAGAACATACCCATCAAAATATGGCACAATATATACCCTGGGAAAACCCTCAAGAGGGAAAAACCCAGCCTCCAAAAGCATCAATCACTCATGTATTATTCAACAATAATCATTACAATACATCTTCAAAGCTCTTCGTGAACACCATTGAAGCATCAAGGAGCTACAAGAAATCCATGTGAACAAGCATGTAACCACACATCCCATGCCATTCTTCAACCCTCACAAATGCTAACAAGAGATAACCTATCAAATTCCCAACCTTAAACAACTACCCATGTGGTTGCTTTTATAGAAATAAGCTCCCACAAAACCACCAAGTGGTATTACATAAAACCATCTGACTACAACCATGAGATTACAAAACCATGACCCTACATTTAATATTGGGTACTTAAATCACTTTCCCCAATATTAAATCAATACATTTTATAACTTAGAATTATGTCTTCATGTTACATACAACATAAAGTGGCCCCAACAATGTTAACTCTTTGTGTTGCACATACTTCTAGGTTCCCTAAGTGCATCTCACACATAATAATAAATTAAACATTATAAACATTATGCACGGTGTACAAAACCTAATTCCTAACATTAAATATGTGTAATATCACACTCATGATAAAACATATCGAAGGTGAATATATAATATTACACCAAAAAGGAATATAGAATGAAGTCAATCATCAAGTCAATCTAGATTAAAATGGGTTTCCATAATTTCTACTTCAAGTGCAAGGATAGAAAGACTTTTGACTTGAAACCATTGCTTCCCAATCTTCTCATCACAAACAACATGTTTCAAGGAAATTAGTCCACATATAGTTTTAGGAAGCCTCATCAAATGTGTACACTCTCTCATATCAATTTCACTCAATTTCTTTAGTTGTCCTATCTCCTCTGGTATTTCTCTTAGACCATCACATAATGAAATGTCTAAATATTCTAACTTCCCAAGTTTTCCAATTGATGTAGGAAGCTCTTTTAAGCTTGGTAATGCTGATAGACTTAACACTCTTAGATTGAGTAGATCCCCAAGGTTATTTGGCAAATTTTGAACAAGATGGCAATTGGTAATGGACCATATTTTAGCAGATGGCATATGACAAATACTGGAGGGCAACTTCTCCAAATCACTACAATGATCCAATTTAAACACTCTTAGGTTGGTATTGTTGAAGGTTGGTGTATTTTTAAACCCTTCACATAAGCTTAATGATAACTTCTCTAGGTTTTGCAATTCCTTCTTGTGGCTTTGAATAGGGATTGAAATCAACCTCTCCAAATGAAAAACCTTGAGTTCAGTGAGAGAAGATAAGGCATCTAGACCATTTAATGTGGCTCTTTTTGGACCATAATTAAATACCATGAGAATTTTCAAAATTTTCATGGATTTAATAAATGGAGGAAGAAAGTATTCATTTGCATTGAATAGTAATACCAAAACCTCTACCTTGGGAAATTTCATTTCATTCCACTGAGTTTCATCCATAGGTCCTGCATGAACATATCACAAATGAAATCCAATTAGAACATTCTATGTTGACCATAAATATTTACTTTTGGGTTATTTGTCAACATATTGTAAGGAAAATTGTGAGAATTAAAAATGTAAATTATAGAAACATTTTTTTCCTATGCAAACAATAAGAATGTAGAGGATGCAACAAATAATGTTTGATAAATCTACATATGAGAAAGTAAGAAAAATGAAGCAAAGAATAAATCGTAAAAAGTAGAATAGTTTACATTTTTCATTGTGTCTATTAAGTACACAAGTAAAGTTCTATTTATCATATATTTTAACATATACAAAAAAAAGAGTATTGATGATTTATATGTTTCAAGTAAAGAATTTTTTAGCAAAGATGTTTGGAGGAATGTTATAAATGGAAAATAATATGCTTGGAAACCTAATGTAAATAACATATGCAAAACATATAGTGATATTTTTTTGTGAGATATTATTTTCAATAACTTACCTGTCTGAATGGAGACAATTTGAGCATTAAATTCTATATCACTAAGCAATCTCCATTCCTCTGGAAAACCATTCTCCCTCCAACTCATAAGTAACCTCTTCTTATGGACTACATTATCTTGAGATCCTAGATATAAGGATAAATCTCGTATTACATCATGTTGAGAAAAGTACAAATTTGAGGCGTTTTCATAATCGAGAGTCTCTTTGTTCCTGTTAATTGCAAGGAACATGTTAGAATAATATCAAAAGTGATAACAAGAAATAAAAAAAAGTATGCAAGGAAATTTGATTTTACCTTGAATTATTGGTTAAATTCAAAATATTTCTTCTTGCAAGTTGAGATAAGATGGTAAAGGAATCTCGCCATTCTAGTTTTCTAAAATTAACCCAAATATCTAGTAGTGCTTCAACACATATTTTTCTATTCCCAGGAAATAATCCCAAGTCTAGGAAACATTCCTTGACTATATTATCTAAGGATTCAATACTAGGCTCAAAACATCTAAGTAGACCTTCTTTGTGATAATCAAATATAGTTTCTCCTTTGAGAATATTGTTCTTTTCTCTCTCCCAAGCCACACGGGGTTGTCCATGCAAAGAACTTCCAATCACCTTTAGAGCAAGTGGCAAATCACCACATTTTGCTTGCACCTATAATTCATGAAAAGAGATGAAAATTATCATCAAATCTTATGGAACAATAGCAATACATATACAATTTCAAAGAATGTGTTTATATAACCTATTCTCAACTTTATGGTTGTCTACAATCATATTTGTATAGATATAAAATAATGGTGTAAATGTATTTTATATCTTTTTATTTCATTATGTTTAATTAAGTGTGAATCTAAATTACATGATTCTTGTATTATCAATACTTGAGGTTTTATTCATCACATTTCATCTTAACTATATATAAAATAAGCACATGTGAAATAAGCTCTATGTTCTTTTATCACATGGCAATAAAAGCCAATTTCTCTTAACAACATACTTTGTTAAACACACAATAAAGTTACATATATAATGTTGTATATATATTTTTTTGTTGATTCACAACTATTATTTTATGGTGTGTAAAGTTGAATATATGTTTCGCCTAATGGAAAGATAAAAAAACAAAATACTATTAAAATTTAAAACCCTTTTGTATCCAAAATTATTATTGTTGTATTATAGATTCTAATAAAGAGAACAAAATTATATAAAGAAAAAATATAAGTAGATTCATCTAGATCGTTTAGAAAAACAATACCTCATTAACTAGATCTGCATCTATAGTACTTGGAATTGATGTTTGTCCAAAAGCCCAAAAACAAAAAAGAGATAGAGCATCCACTTGATCCAACAATGACAATTGATATGATTGAATAGAGGGAGTTAAGGGGATAATGGAACTATCTCTTGTTGTTATAAGAGTCTTATATCCTATTCCTTCAAAGAGTAGTTTCTCTAAATTTTCTCTTGACCAAACATCATCCAATATCATTAAAGTTGGTTTGGGTTGCTTTAGAAGATGTTGTTGCAGCTGTATACACCCATCTTCAACATTTTGAAACTCAAATTTCTTCTTTTGAACAATCTTCTCCCACATGATCTCCAATATTTCTTTAAGATTTGAAGATTGGGAGACATTGATGAAAATCACATTGTTCTTGAAATAATCTGATGATCATAAAGAAGCATATACATATGTTAGATAAATTTCATAATATTTTTTTTAAAGAAATATGATCCTAAAATAGAAAATATTGTTGAATAATTTATTAGGTAGGAAACTTCAAAAAGAAAATAATGATAACAATTACATTGACCCATCCAAAAGAAATCTACTAACAATTGAATGATTTGGGAAATGGCAGAAATACAACATGTAAAATTATTTTCTTCGGATGCCTTGAATAATAACTTAAAATATGAGCACTTTTTCTAATTATAGACCATCATTGAACTAACAAAGCTATTTAAATTAAAAGTGCATGGACAGTTTAAGAGAAAGATCTCTTGAATGAATTTAAATAGTAAAAGCAAATAATAATTATGATATTGCTATTAGAATTTAATTATGTAGTTTTTTGAGTCTAACTCATTGACCCAAGTTTCATGAGTAATGGTTGACAAGAACCCATCTCTCATGAGAATGAATGGTCCAATTAGCGCTCATTGCATCTAGGTGATGTTTGCAGAGGTGAAGCATTGGGCCTTCTTGGGAGGTCACCCATCCCACTACTGTTCCAACTCAAAATGGAGTCTGGAAAAACTCATTGACTTGAAAAACTACAGGATTGAATTTTGATAACAATATCATAATATGACACACTGTGAAAAATACCTCCTGCTTATCAGTAAATAACAATTGAGAAAACACAGACCACGATCTAGAGAAGGGAAACTCACCTTTAATTTGAGGATCATTGCAGAGAGCCAACGCGAGAGTTGTTTTCCCACCACCACCAATGCAGTGCACACCAACAGCGGAGACCTCTCTCCCCAACAAAAGTTCCTTCAAATCCCCAATACTTTTCTTCAACCCCACACAAAACTGAGAATTTCTAGAAGTACTAGTATCACAAGAGTCTGTGGACTCCACCATTACAGTGTTGTCAACCAGATCAACTGAAGCCATTTTTCGAAACTTGTTACTGCGGATTGTTAACTTGTTAATATCATATAGACATGCCCGGGGCTTGCTTTGATATATAATGCAAGTATCAGAGGCGGTGAAGTGTTCTCTACGTTTCCATCACATGTGCCGACAGTGCGATAATAGTTTAATGGCAAAGTAGGAGGACAGCACAAATAGCGTGTTTGGCAAATTTTGGGAGGAAGTTTCAAATTTTTACACATCTCTGGTCCGTAACTGTGCGACTTTTTAAAAAGTTGTCGGCATTGACCTTCAATTTTTTAAGGGTCCTCTGTTAACCACGTAGGCCTAGTGTTTGGCTTTTTGGTTTGTCGACGCCTGCTCTCAAGAGTATTGTAAATATCAGGTCGGCGGAATGGATACGTTTTACACTCTGATTCCTTCACTATTTTCGTTTCAAAAATTTATAAATCTACATCCATTAACATTACATTAATTTTAATAAAAAGAAAGGACACATCAAGTGATCTCTTCTAACACACTTCTTCTTTAAAACAAAAAAATTATGTCATTATCATTACATTATTTTTTATTAGTCCTTGTCATATTGGTGAAGATTTATGTTTGCAATTAGATAAATGCACACAGTTTTTGGGTTCTATTTTAATGTTGGCTCTTCAACACATAAGTCAAGGGTTGTATGGAGACAATATGCTTAGGCTCTTGGATGGCAAACATTTCAAAAAACTAATTGAAGCATGGCATTGCTTTTCCCCTTGGGAATCTATGGAAGTGGATTAAAGTTGCTTGTGTAGCTCTATGGCTTGAGGTCAAGTAGTTGAGAGAGTTGTTACAACATTAATGGCATCACCTAAACGTTATATCTACATTCAAGTCTCTTTTGTGAAAACTAGACCTTTAATTGGATATGTTGTTTTACAATGAAATGGTTATCATTGGACTATGTGAAACATTAGCATCTATTGCAATTTTGTGGGCTTGGAGACTTCATTTGAAATGTACTACTTGGCTTTGGAAAGGTTTAGATCACTTTATCCTACATGAAATTTACCCCTTAGTTGAGTTTGGCCTTTATCAAACTCATGAGTTGGGATGCTCCATCAGGTCCATGCAAGAACCTAACCCACATTAAAACTTTACTTTTCAAAAATGAACTGTGTCACTTGGAATTGTCTACAAATCCATATGGCTATCAAATTCTTGCAAATGTGGAAATTGATCATTATCGAGCTCTAGTGGAAAATCCATCAACATTCGAACATGCAAGAAGATGTCTAGTTCACATGAAAATATTCGCAAAACTAGGTGCCCACAAAATCCTTGCAAACTGGAAATTTGGTTGTTATCGAGCCATAGTGGAAAATCCAACTAGTTTAAAATATTGAAAACAACTCAATAATTTTAAATATTCTTGAAATTTTTTGTTGGTATTGGTGTATGGAATGAAGCCAATCATCAAGCCAATCTAGACTAAAACAGGCTTCTAGAATTTTCACTTCAAGTGTAAGGATTGAAATGCTCTTGACTTGAAACCACTACTTCATAATTTTCTCACCATGTAAATAACATGTTTCAAGGAACTTAGTCCAAAAATAGTTTTAGGAAGCCTTGTCAAATGTGAACACTCTCTCATATTATCAAGTTCACTCAATTTATTTAGTTGTCCTATTTTTTTTGGAAGTTTTCTTAGACAATCAAATAATTAAATGTTTATATATTCTTTAAATCACCCAATTTTTCCAATTAATGTAGGAAGTTCTTTTAATCTCGGTAATACTAATAGGATTTTTTTGGTCGGTAAAAGGCCGAAGTCAGAGAGTTTTGTATTGATATTCTTTCAAAAAATTACATGTCGAGGTGACCAAGTCCTAGATTTTTCTTCACCTAGAATTGCTAGCCCTACTACTAACCAAAATCCAAATACATTCAATGCTTTCTGAATAAAATGAAGCCTATGTAGCTTCTAAATTACAAGGATCCCACATTGTTTCAAGAAAATCATAATTTTGTCTCAAAAATTCACATGACTCTCAAAACCCGTCATTACTCCAACTTCATACATGCTTGATCACTGTGCCTGAGTGTAGGAGGAGGCCGCACATCCAAAGCTGGCTAAACTTGTTCTTCTTCATCCATCTCCAACACTTATAAGATGAGGCTTCCCTTTTACTTATCCAAATGAAGGCTTGATTGATTCTCTTCTAGCACCGGTCTAATTGCTCCAAAATAGAACCCATCTGCAACTAAATTTGAGAGGGCGTCTGTGTTTGCATTTGCTTCTCTATAGATATGATTTAATGTATATTCCTCAAAAAACTTGAGGATTTCCTTAATTCTGTCAACTTATGCACATAGTTTCTAATTAGGTGTATATCCTAACCTTAATCCATTAATGGTAAGGGCTAAATCCCCTTCAATTTTCTAGGTTATTAATCTCAAGATCCTTACAAAAAATAAGACCCTCGATGAGGGCACTTAGCTTAGCCATATTGTTCGTGTCTTTCTTCAAAGGAATCTAACCTATTGCAAGATGGCGTGTCCCTTGGTTTTCCTTGTCAAACAAAACACTTGGGTTTGTGACATGGTCTAATCGCCTCCTATGGATCTTAATTGATTCTTGTATTGGGCATTGACAGGTCGACCTTTTGGTGCAACGACAAGGCCAACGATTGGTATCAGAGCTGGTCATAGGTTCAAACCCCTCGCTTGTGCTGGGGGGATTGTTGCAAGATGGTGTGTCCCTTGGTCTTCCTTGTCTAGCATAGCGCTTGGGTTTGTGACATGGTCTGACTACCTCCTGTGAATCTTAACTGACACTTGTATTTTGCATTGATAGGTCGACCTTTTGGTGGAACGACAAGGCCAACACAACCAAGGGTGATCCCACAAAGCTGGTTTACAATTTCTGTGAGATTCTAATTTTTGCTGAAATCACATTTTTTAGAAAATATAATGATTTAAGCCTTAAAAATTTCCATTTAAATCATTCCAATTGAAGAGGGTTTGGTCAAACTACCTTAGATCAAACCCCCTTGGATAGAACCTCACTAGTTTTAAACCATACCTATAATGGAATCTCCTTTACACATATCAAAATGCTGATAAAAAACCACTTTTGATTTACCTTTTGGGGGATCAAATGCATTAATTTAATTTTTTTTTAAAAGTATGCAGTCCTTATTATAAGCTTCCCAAAAAGTATAATTTTAAATAAATTTAATTTTATTATTATATTTATTTTTTTATTTCTTGTGAATATAGGTTTTCATTGAAAATCAAGCTCTTTGTTCTACACATGTGGAAAAATAGAATATTATAATTTTTTTTGAAAAATATGAGTGCACTAGATATTGAAGTCCTTGATCTAACAAAAAAATAAAATTGAATTTTGATACATACAAAAGTTACGCGTATACGGTCGCTATGTCGAATTGTAATTGGTTTGACTTCAAAACTTGATTAAAGAAAACATATTCAATAAAAAATATCTAGCCAAGTGGAATCACTAGATATCGAAGTTAAAATCTAAATTTGAAAGAATTAGAATTTTATCCTTCATGGAAAAAAAGTTATGCATTATATGGTGAGCATCACATTTTAAAAATGTTGTTTTCAAAAAATATTTTTTGAGATGGAAAAAGAAGTACAATCTGATTCCAATTTTTTTAAAAAAAACATTTAGAATCTACAAACAAAATTTCACAAAACTCTAGTTTGCATCATCTTCAAATTCCTCATAGTTTAGCCGCTATAGGTGCTCGAAAGTGAAGATTTAGTTAAAAATAATAATTTCAATGTCCAGTTTGACCAAAAATTGTAAACCACTATTGTTGGATCACCCCCAATCTACCCACTATCTCATCATTCCACATTCAAATGATATACCCTGCCCCTAAAGGACCTAGATTAGCTCTTGAAGCCCCATGAAAGTTCAATTTGAACTAACCAAATGATGGAGGGGACTATTTTTCCTTCATTCTATCTTCTTTTGAAACCTTATCGCCATCCCCCCAAAAGGATGGGACACAGTCCAAACCAATTGAATCTCATCTTCCCATCCCAAGTAGTGAATTTATCTTTCTAAGTTGGTCTCCCTTGAATTATGTTATTTGCTACCTCCGCCACAACTTCCTCCACTTTATTGAGAAAGGAAAGGATATGCATGGATTTGTCTTCAAAAATCCTCCTATTCCTTCCTTTCCAAATTTCCCACACAAACAAAGATAGATAGATAATCCATAGCATGTGAAATAACCCCTTCCCCAATTTGATAGGCCAACTTTTGAAAAGGCTCCAAATTTCATTTGGTAGATCAATGATCCATCCTAGTTTTGAATAGAGCCATTTCCAACACTCTTGGGAGAATTGGCATCCCAACAATAAATGATCGACATTCTCCTCTGCCCTCCCACATAGGACACACATACTCAACCCTTCAAAACCCATTCTTTTGAACTTTTTTGCTATAAAAATATTCTTCTGAATAGCTTCCCATGTGAAGACTCTTGCTTTTGGTACATGGTGCTTATTCCAACATAGCTGAATTAGGAGATACGCCCTTTCTTGCTTCTCTATCTTAGCCACTATCTTGTACCCATCCTTGGAATTGAAGATGTCAAATTTGGAGCCTACCTAGATTAACCTATCATTTCCTAATTTGAACACTATCTTTCTCTTTGAAAGGATTCCCAACAACTGGTCTATCTCATTCTTGGGAAGTGGCAAGGACTGAAAGTCCTTCCAACTCCACCCTACTGCTAGATTCTCTGAATAGACAAAGGCATAGTCTTTAATCTTAGTTCCACAATGTCAAGTCAAAAAGGTTTTTGTTTTCCCAACCCCTATCTTACTATCCAAGTTCGGATAGGCACCCCAAGAATCTTCCCAAAAGAGAACTAAGCCTCCATCAAATATGTCCCTTGTAGCATAATCCAAGATCACCTACCTGTAATTTAACAAAAAAATCCATACTTCGGACCCCTCAGGGGGGTTGGAGACCCTAATAATTTCACTAGGATTATCATTGTTTAGGTACTTATCTTGCAAATTTTTCACCCATTTGAGATTTGGTTCTTTGAGCATCTTCCACACTAGCTTGGCCCCAAGAGCCTTATTCTTCCACAATAGATTTCTGAGACCCACTCCTCCACACTTCTTCGGTTTACACACTTTCTCCCAAGAAATAAGAGGGACTTTCTCTTTCTGCCCCACCCCTTGCCAGAATTTTTTTTCTCATTTTTGGACTATTGATTGATTAACCCCTTTAGTTAGTGCTAAAAAGGAAAGACTTGGTATATGGGGAGTGATGAGATCACTGATTTCATCATAATGATTCTTCCAGCCCAAGAAAGCCAATGCCCCTTCCAAGAGCTCAATATCTTGTCTATTTTTTCTTTGAGGGGATCCTAGAACTTTGTATTTCTTAGTCCTCTATCTAGGAGGATGCCAAGGTAAGAGCAGGGAAACTTTCCTCTTCTAAATCCCAGTATGGCTAGTACTTCCCCTTCCATTCTAGGGGATGTTGCCAAAAATAATACCTCTGATTTGGTTTTATTTATCTCTTGCCCCAAGGCTTTGGTGTATTGCTTCAATATTCTCCCAAATTTTCTTGCCTCTTGCTTATTTGTTGTCTCACACAATAGGGTATCATTTGTGAATTGGTTATGAGTAATGGATTGAGTATTGCTTGAAATCATTATGCCTCTAACCTATCCCAATTCTTGAACATTTTTTATGGCTCTCCCAAGAGCATCCACCATGATGATGAAAAAAAAGGGTGATAAAAGGGTCTCCTTGTTTCAATCCCCTTGAAGGTTCAAAAAATGCCTCCGGAGAACCATTTACTAACACTGAGAATATAGGTGTAGAAATGCAAGAGAACACCCAATTTATCCATTGAGCGTTGAAGCCAAAGGGTTGCAATATCCTACATAGAAACCTCCAATCTGTCTTGTCATATGCCTTCTTGATGTCTAATTTTATTAGCATTCCAGCTTTCTGAGTGCTTTACAGAGAATGGATGATCTCTTGAGCAATAATCACACCATCCAGTATTGATCTCCCTGGCATGAACCCTGTTTGCTCTTCTAATATAATGAGTTCTAGTAGCGGTTTAAGGCTATTTGCCATAATTTTTTTCATGATTTTATAGATTGTGTTGCATAGAGATATCGGTCTAAAGTCCTCTAAATTGGAGGCATTGTCTTTTTTGGGAAATAAAACTAGAAATGTGTTGTTGAGTTCTCTTAACACCTTCCTTAAGTTCCTTGTGCATTCCAAAGCTTCTGTTAGTTTTTCCTCCAATATATGCCAACATTTTTGAAAGAAAAATATCTAGAAACCATCTGGGCCTGGGGCTTTATCTGGATGTAACTAACTAAGAGTTAATTCTACCTTTGCTACTGTTATCTTGGAATTTAGCCTAGCATTCTGCTACTCACTTGTGATGTTGGAATGGGCCGCAAAAACTCTATCTGAGAAGCCAAATTAGATCCTTCCCAATTGTTAAGAATATTTGTGAAAAATCTTACTATCATTTTTGCTCAATCTCTTTAAGATCTTCTGTGACTGAACCATTTGGCTTGCTTAACTTTATTATCTTATTGGCATTTCTCCTAACTTTTGTGATATTATGGAAATACTTAGTCTTCCTATCTCCTTCATGTTAGAGTTATCATGCATTAGCTAATAATTAATTAATCTTTAATTGATTATTAGTCTAATTTATTTTCATGCACTTAAACTAAACTTGGGAGTATTGTAATACTTTATTAGTTGAGCCAATATTATATCATTGTGTCTCATCTCATGTGATGTTAACACTTGTCATGATCTGATCCCTTTCTCATTTAGGGCTTTGCTCTTATAAGCACTCAACCCTCATTGTAATTATTCTCAGATATTATCTAGAACTTTCGTATCTTCTTGAAAGTCTCTTGCTTATGTAGTTTTTTCTTGTTGAAGAATATCACATATATTGTTTGTAGATCTCTTGCATAGAAGACCTGTATTTTTTTTTGGTTTGATCCAGTGGCTTGTGGTTTTGTGCTTGTTTCACAATTCTAACATGATATCAGAGTGTGGATTCAGTGAACCCTTTCTCAATTTATGAGGCTTTTTTTCTTCAACAAGGGTTGTAGGCTTCAGATTTGAATCCCCTTTGCTTGTTTTGCAAATTTTGGAGGTGAATTTTTTGAAGAATTTTTGTGTGAAAAGGACCTCATTGTTGGATCCAGAGCTGTCGAAAAAGTAAATTTTGGCTTTTGGTTCACCTGATTTTAATTCCTGACGCCAGATCTACAAGGTTTTGAAGTGGTTGCTCTTTTTTTGGATTTGAAGGGTAGCTATATTTTTGGTGCATTTTGAGCCAAAACAGGCATCGCCATCATGCTCAGAAGGCCCAAAAACCTTAAGATTGCCTGTCAAATTGTCGAATTCTGTGTCGAGAGTTTCTGAGGCAAATTTTTTTTGCGAGGAAGGCCGTATGACCTCCCCAACATGCGGTTCAAGCATATCTGGAGGATATTTTTCCTACACCACCAAAATTGGTAGACCTCAAAATTTGGAGGTAGTTGTGCTAAATTTTGTAGAGATGTTTTCTTTTCCTACTCAACCCCTCTTTGTTGGGCATTTCAAGTTTTGCACCCAATATTCTAGAGGCCATATCTCGGGCATGCATTGGGATTTTTCAGTGCAATTTTTTTTGGAATGGGGTAGAATTTTGAGCTCTTTGCGATGGTGTAGATATTTTATAGTTTCGAATTCTATTTTTTTTTCTAAAATTCTATTTTCTCAGTGTTGTTGTTATTTAGTTCTCGTTTTGGAGACTTTGACGGGCCATATCTTTTGTATCCAGACACATTTTTGGGTGCCGTTTTTTTGAAAGTGCATGTTTTTTCATGTACTTCATCATGGTGCTATCAATTTCCTCTTTTTATGTCAGAGAATTGTATTTTCAACTTGTGTCTTTTTTTGGACATTATGGGCTCCCATTGTATGAATTTTTCATTATGTAAACACATTGAAATAAAGTGCCATAAATGGTGTATCTTTTATGGGATCATGCACATCACTTTGTGCCTTATTGTACTTGCACTATGTTATAAAGTGCCATGAGGGGGTTTGATGTTTTTCCTTTGTTTTCCATCATACCTTTGTCAAGTGAGTGTTCCTTCCGCGAAAGTAGCCTCATGCATGTGTGACTTTTGTTTTCACACCCTTTATATGTGGGTACTTTCATGCTTGTACGTACAAATGTTCCTGATTCTTCTTCATGCACTTCTTTCTGGCATTCAGTTTCAGTGTACTTATCACGCCTCTCCCTTTTCAACATTATGAGGGGGTTTCTACTATTGGTGTTAATGATTCTTTGGTTTCGCGTTGGAGTGAGCTATGTATACAGTATTTGTTCCTATGTACTAGGTAGATGCAGCGGTTGGTAACCCATGCATTTCAGTGAGATGGAGCACTTACCATATGGATAATCTTGTATTCATGTTTCAACATTTCAGCAGTCATTCTTCAACAGTGTTTGCAACTTCTTCATACTTCAGTGGTGTTCTTTTGTTCATCCTTTGTTCCTATGAGGTTTTCTCTATTTCTCCACATTATAGAGATCTTATGTTTGTACATGGGTACCTTTTTTGGCCTTGTTTGTTGGGACCCATCATGCATTCTTTTTAGGGTTTTTAGCTACTCCCTAAGTTCATCTTAAGGGGGGGTGTTAGAGTTATCATGCATTAGCTAATAATTAATTAATCTTTAATTGATTATTAGTCTACTTTATTCTCGTGCACTTAGCTAAACTTAGGAGTGTTTTAATCCTTTATTAGTTGAGCCAATATTAGATCATTATGTCTCATCTCATGTGATGTTGACACTTGTAATGATCTAATCTCGCTTTCTCATTTAGGGCTTTGCTCTTATAAGCACTCAACCCTCATTGCAATTGCTCTCAGATATTATTTGGAGCTTTCTTATCTTCTTGAAAGTCTCTTTCTTCTATAGTTTTTTCCCATTGAAGAATATCACATATATTGTTTGTAGATCTCTTGCATAGAAGGTGTATTTGTTTGTTGTTTGATCATGTGGCTCATGGTTTTGTGCTTGTTTCACAATTCTAACACCACCTATTCAAGCGTCCTTGGATTTCTATTTCCATAGGATTTCCTCTTTTGGCAAGATAGCCTCGTATTCTCTCATGAGATCTTTCTCTTTCAAATAACTCTCCTGATTCATGCCCACTTTGATTATCTCCTCATTGAGGTCGTCTAAGTCCTCTATTCTTTGTTTAGCCTAAAAAATGTTCCCAAAATGCTCCTTGTTCCACTATTTTATTTTATTCTTTAAAATAACTCTACTTTGGCTATAAAGCAATACATCTTGGATCCTTCCATGACTTCTTTTGACCACCATTCTTCTACAAGTT
This sequence comes from Sequoia sempervirens, assembly GCA_007258455.2. Taxonomy (NCBI): domain Eukaryota; kingdom Viridiplantae; phylum Streptophyta; class Pinopsida; order Cupressales; family Cupressaceae; genus Sequoia; species Sequoia sempervirens. The sequence goes on from VDFB02000017.1 coordinate 146,044,652, forward strand.
TAAGAAAATCTTTATCTTTGAACCAAAATTTTTCAAATTTGAATGGAGAGCGGGCATGCCTCTTATCTTCCTCAATTTCTAATTTGATTGAAAGTGATTTGATCTTGAACAAGGGAGAATAGATGCTTCTATTGTAAATGGGAAGGATGAGAGATCTCCTTTGAAAAAGAACCTGTCTAGCTTCTCTTCTATATTTTTGAAACCCATCCTTTTGTTATTCCAAGTGTATGATCCATTACCTATTTCAATTTTCAAGGGCCCATTCCTAGAGATGCACTCCCCAAAGTCCTACTGCAATATCCCTAATCTAGAATCACCACCTCTTTTTTCTTTCTTATGCAAGATGAAATTAAAGTCCCCTCTTATAAAGCAATGAAGGGTGGGGTTGTTCCTCAGAAAATTATCCATTTCCCCCCATAGTTCTTTCTTCTTGATGTAAGGAATCAAACCATAGACATTGACTAGTTGCACTTGTAAGTTACAACTTCGGCTTGAAATTTTGCCTCCAATCTAGTGTTTTCCTTCTCCTAGTACTTCAAAACATACCTTGTTCTGGTCCCACAAAACTACTAGGCCCCCTGAAGCTCCTATTGCATTAACAACCTCTACTTTCCAACCTTTCAACCCTTTAGAAAAGTTTTCCACTTTTACTACTATGAGTTTGGTTTCTTGCATTAAGATCACTTCTGCCTTGGTCAAACCAATTCTTCATTTGACTAGGCGCCTTTTGTTAGGGGAATTTAAGCCCCTAACATTCCATGAGAGGAGCATCATGGATCCTGGGGAAGGTGGTTTCCCTTTCCTAAATCAAATATAGTAGTTAGTTTTAGTTGGCCCTCTACTTCCCCATCCATAGATCTCATCTCATTCCTAGATTTTCTACCAACCTTCTTACTTGAACCATTTCCACAATCCGGTTTTGACTTAGTGGAGGGGATCTATTGGATCCCTAACTTTTCTACTCCATCCTGATGCCCCAATTTCTCTCCTAAAACTTCTGATAGTATGGGAAGGCCAGTCTCCTCCTCTTCCAAATCCATGCCTTCCATGAAGAAGGCCTCATTCTCTTTCATCACTATCTCTCCTTCCAGTATTGACTACAACAAGACTTGCTTTTTATTTTCCAGACTTGTATCTATGGCTTTACCGACTTCATCCAAGGAGGGTATATTTTCTGTTATCCCTAAGAACTTGCAAATTGCCTCCATGTATGAATTGGTTCCCTCCCATCCTTCTTCTATTTTTGTCTCCCTTTCATATTTGTTCTCTAGAGATTTAGCCATGTGATCCTACATTTATTTTTGCAATTCAATTTCTCCTTCATCCAATTCTTGTTTGGGGTTATCCCCTATCTTCCCTTGATCTAGAGGTTCCCTGATAAACTACCTTATCTCCCAAACCGTTTCCCTACATCCTTCACTTGGGATTTCTTCTAATTGTAGGCTAATATCCTTTTCTAGAGCTCTTGTGTTTCTTTCAATAGTAGACATAGCTCTGTCTCAATTTTTGAAGCTATTTTTGAATTCATTATAGGAGGAGGGTAGGGATCTCCTTTTAACCCTATCTCATAGTTTTCTAGCTTTCTCTTTTTGAATTCTAATCTTTTACTAGGGAAGGACTCTACCTCCCTAGAAATGACATAATTTTAGGAGTTTGACTGCTGAAACCCTTCATTCCCAATATCTTTCCCTTTCTTTTGTCCCTCCCTTGGGTCCTTATTCTCCAGGATGCCTAGATCTACTACCTCATTCCTTAAGCAACCTTCCCCTATATTTTTCCTAAAAATACATTTGTCGATATTCAATCCTTGGCTCTTGACTACTCTTTGATTCCAACTTCCAAACTTTGATAGAATTTCCAAATTTCAATAAATCCCAACTCCTCCGTCTACTTCCACCAAAATGTTTGCCTTCGCCACTTCTTTGCCATTAAGAAAGTCTTCATCCACACCTAGGAAAACTCCTAGAGCATTCCTAATTTTGACCAGGGATTCCATGCACCATTATTTTTTTGGGACTCCTTCAAGCTTAAGCCAAATTGAATTTTTATTTATGGTTTATTTCTAGGAATCGAAGTTGGGAACCTAGTTTAAACAGTGAAAGCTAGATCCATTCATAAATAGGGGATCCCCATACAATATTTGTTGTTTTAAATTGAGATCAATGCACTCAATAAAGAAGAAGTAATTAGTAATTAAAGAATACTTACCCTATCTTCGAAGTTCCTCCTCCACCAATCCATGATCTCCATTCTAGGGCAACCATCCGTACACCATTTAGCGATCAAAGCTTTTCCTTTCAATCTACTCGTGCCCTTGTTGCTATTATTTCTGAAGGTAGCACAAAGATCTTGCTCCCTCTTGGTTTGGATTTGAAATTATTATTTCTCTTGTCCTCTTCTCTATTTTTCCACTGCCTCCCATGCCCTTGAGTAGCCTTGCTCCAGAAGCAGTTAGGTTTAGGCGCCCTTAGTTTTTTCCCTTCTACTCCATTCCGTACCTCTCCCCCTTATAGGTATGGCATTTGTCCCTGTTGTGGGGGGAAATTGTCCCCAAAAATTATCCCTCCAATTTCTTGCAACTAGCTATCTCCTCGCCTATGATTTCTTTGTTCCCTCCCTAGGATTTCCTCTATCTACCTTTCGCCATTGCATATTCATCCAATGACATGACACAACCCTTCTATTCTGTTCATAGGACCTTCTATTGTGTTGCCCCAGATTCTTGTAATAGGGGTGACATCGATCCACCCATCTTCCTTTCTCATACACCCACTGAGGAGTGTGTGCATTATCGCCTACCATTCTTTTTGTAGCATCATCCTTTTGCAAACACCCATCCACTTCAACATCGCCCCACACCCATCCGCCAAGATCGTCTGCCTTTTTTCGCTCTTCTTCGCTCACCATATTAAAAAATTTCCTTTTTTTGGTAATACTAATGGACTTAACTCTCTTAGATTGACTAGATTCTCAAGGTTATATGGTAAATTTTCAAAAAGATGCCAATTGGTAATGGACCATATTTGAGCATATGGCCCATATGGATATTAGAGGGAAACTGCTGCAAATAACTACAATGATCCAAGTTCTGAGGTTGGTATTGTTGAAGGTTGGTGTATTTCCAAGCCCTTCACATAAACTTAATGATAAATTCTTCATTTTTTGTATTTCTTTGTTGTATCTTTGAATATGGATTGAAATCAACCTCTCCAAATGGACAAGCTTGAGTTCAATGTGAGAAGATAAGACATCTAGACCTTTCAATGTGGCTCTTTTTGGACCATAATTAAATACCACGAGAATTTTCAAAGATTTCATGGATTTTAGAAATGGGGGAAGAAATCATTCACTTGCATTGAATATTAATATTAAAATCTCTACCTTGAGAAAGTTCATTTCATTCCATAGATTTTCATCCATTAGTCCTACATGAATATGTCACAAATGGAATTCAATTAGAACATTATATGTTAGCCATAAATATCTATTTTTGGATTAGTTTTCAACATAGTATAGGGAAAATTGTGAGAATGGAAAATCTAAATAGATACAAAAATTTTGTTTTCTATGTAAAAAATAAAAAAGAGGAACAAAAAGACTAATAATGTTGTCTATGTGTGTGTGAAAGCAAGAAAAATGAAGCATTAAATAAATCTTTAAAACTAGAGGATTAAATAAACAACATTGCAAATACCTATAAATGAGAAATTAAGACATTTATGGTGTAATAAATCCTAAATATTAGAATAGTTTAGATTCTATGGTATGTCTATTGAGTACACAAGTAGATATTTATCCCATAATTTTTTAACATATAAGATAAATAAGAGTATTAATGATTTAAATGTTTCAACTAACAAACATTTTAGCATAGATGTTTAGAGGAATGTTGTAGAAGGAATGTAAGATTCCTATAGAATTAATGTAAATAGCATATGCAAAAAACATGGTGATATTTTTTTTTATGAGAAATTATTTTCAATATCTTGCCTATGTGAATAGAGACATTTTGAGCATCAAGTGCTATATTACTAAGTGATTTACATTTCTTTGGAAAATCATTCTCCCTCCAATCCATAACTAACCTCTTCCTATAGGCTACATTGTCCTCACATCCTAGAGACAAGGATAAATCTCATATTACATCATGCTGAGAAAAGTAAAACTTTGAGGCATTTTGGTAAGTGAGAGTCTCTTTGTCCCCGTTCATCATAAGAAACATGTTAGAATAATGTTTAAAATGATAAAAAGAAATACAATATACATAATGAAAGGAAATTTTACCTTGAATTATTAGTTAAATTCAAAAGATTTCTTCTTGAAACTTTGGATAAGATGATAAAAGCATCAAGTGACAATCTAGCTTCCTAACAATTTAATCCAAGTATCTAGTAGTGCATCAACACATATTTTTCTATCATGAGGAAATAATCCCATGTATAGGAAACATTCCTTGACTACATCATCTAAGGAATCAATACTAGACCCCAAACATCTCAGTAGCCTTTCTTTTTGATGATCTAATATAGTTTCTCCTTTGGAATTTTTGTTCTTTACCCTCTTCCAAGCCATATGGGGCTATCCACACAAAGAAATCCCAATCACCTTTAGAACAAGTGGCAAACCACCACATTTTTCTTGAACCTATAATTCATGAAATAAAATTAAAATTATCATAAAATATCATGGGATGGTAAAATTATGTATGTAAATTTTTTAAGAGGACATGTACGTGTAACCTATTCTTAGCTTCATAATTATCTATAATCATATTTTTATAAATATTACTAACTCCATAATTATCTACATTCATATTCATACAACTATAAGATAATAGATGTGAATGCATTTTATATACTTTTTTATTTTATTATTCTCAACTGGGTGTCTGAGTGATAAATTAAATGTTTACTATATTATCAATCCTAATTCAATAAAATGTGATGAGTTTTTCATCATCACACTTCATCTTAAACTATATTTTGAATACCTATGATCTTTCATCACATGTCAATAAGACCAAATTCTATTAACAACATGCCTTGCAAGAAAGTTACACATAACTTTATAATAAATAATTCTTGTTGATTCACAATTACCATTTTTATGGTGTGAAGTTGAATACATGTTTCAACCAATCAAAAGATAAAATGCTAACAAAGGATAAAATACTATTAAAAGTTAACCTTTTATATCCAAAATTACCATTTTTTTGTATCATAGATTGTAAGAAAATAACAAAATTATAAAAAGAAAAAGAAGGTAGATTCATATGTCTATAATAATAAATAGTTTAGAAAATTAATACCTCATTAATTAGATATGCATCGATAGTGTTTGGGATTGATATTTATTTGAAAGCCCAAAATCAAAAAAAATAAAGAGCATACACTTAATCCAACAATGACAATTGATACAATTGAGTGAAGAGAGTTATGGGGATAGTGAAACTATCTCTTGTTTTTATAGGAGTCTTGCATCCTAATCCTTCAAAGAGTCTATAGTTTCCTTGAATTTGTTCGACCAAATGTCATCCAATATCAATGAAGTTGGCTTAGATTGCATAAAAAGATGTTGTAGTTGTATATGCCCATCTTCAACATTTTGAAACTCACATTTCTTCTTTTCAAAAATCTTCTCCCACATAGTCTCCATTATTCCTTTCCTTAGTCTCCAACATTTCGTTAAGGTCCGAAGATTGAGAGACATTGAAGTTCAATTTGAATTACGAAAACATGGGTAATTTAAGAGACTGTTTTATTCTCTTAAATGGATTTTTGAGAACGCTTTAATTCAAAAATGTCAAAAACTGATATGTACAGCTCACAGGTATACGTCTCCATTCATTCAGGCAGGCAAATTGTGAAGAGAGCACAGGTAGGTAATGTGGGTATCAAGTTTTCCAAGGAAGTTTCAAATTAAAACATCTTTTGGTCGGCAATTGTTTTCAATTTCGTTACATTGTCGGCATTGACTTCTGATTTTTATGGCGAAGGTGTCCCAGCTTGGATTCTGAGATCAATGGCTGACACTCCATAAAAAAAGGATGGAAGACCATATCTTTAATACTGGTAGTTCATTTTCTATACAACTTTTTAGTACATTTGTCGGCTAAAGTAAAAGTCACGCGTACTCATTTAATATTTTGGCGGTGAAAGGTCCAGGCGCAGGCGGAGGTGGAGGCGGCAGGTGGCGGTTAAAGTAAAAGTCATGCGTATTTGTTTAATATTTGGCGGTGAAAGCTCCAGGCGGAGGGGAAGGCGGCAGGTGGCGCTTATCTTTATTGACATATTCTATTGTTTTCAGACTGTAATCAAATTTTTATTTATGTTGGATTCTTTGCCTTTTCATGCGTTCCCATTCCGTAGATGCCACCACCGTCTTTAAGGGCTAATCCTAACAGTTACCTCTTTTTTATATGTATTTAATTTTACCCTAATTTTATATATATTTCAGGCACAAGACCATTGGAGCTCTAAGTGAGATCCCCTGTTTACAGGTTTATCTTCGTTTAGGCTTTTGGTATAGATGGTATACGAATTTTAAGGGCTTTTTGTGAACTTTGCATGAGGTTATGGGAGGAAGATAGAATCTAAAGAACACATGGGATAAGTTGCCTTATAAAGGAGAGTTACGAGAAGCATTAAAAGATGGTGATGGTTATATATATATATATATATATATATATATTTTGATGGATAGGTATATATCTATATTAATAATAAAAATAGAAATACATATTAAAAAAAAATGTGGGTGGTAAAAAGGCACACCTTGAGAGTCATATGGGTAGAGCTCAGAAGTTTAGAGCCACATGGGTCTAGCTCAGAAAGCAAGAAACATTACGGACATGTAAAAATAAAAGGCCATCAGGCGGCCATAACAGTACCAGCAGAGGGTGGAGGGTCCATGTCATTCAATTTCTTCCCCCATACATCAGTGGGTCTGGAGTGACGTTAGGAGGACCCGAACCATCATTATCTTTTTCTTTATCCTCACGGTCGGGTGAGATTGCTAAGTTTGAGTTTTAAGAAGTTATGCTAACTTTTTTATGATAAGAAGGGTAAGATTTTGTGATTTGTGAAACCTTACAGTAATATATAAAAATATATTTTTTGATGAATAAGTGTTATCATTTAAAAAATAGTGTTACACATTCAAAAATAAATTAGGTTGAAAATGTCACGCCTCTAAAGTTTATGTGGGGCAACAATCTAAAGCATAAAAACACAAAGAAAGTCGTTAGGCAGTGAGAGTAGTAGTTGTGGGGGAAGGAAGAGGATCCTAGTCATCCAATTTACTCCATACATCAGCAGGGTCCAAAGTGTCCATGAGAGGGGACGACCCCACCCATCATTATATTTATCTTTATCTTCTTCTTTAGTAGCATGAGTAGGTGAAATGACAAGAGCCAATTGAGAGAATTTGCTAGAATAAAAAATGTGTTACCAAAAAGTTCATTTATAATCAATAGGGAGATGGAACATCAAAGAGTAGATTGCAACCAACCCTATTGATCATGATCCCTTCTCGTAGTTGGAGGAGAAGGCAGGGAGTGGTTCTTGGTTACCTCAAATATACAGGCTATGCCCATGAGAAGGTGAGCAACCTTTGGAGGAAGAAGGAGATGAAAGAACTCCGACAACCATACAAGGGGCATTACCCAAGTGTCAAGAAGAACCTAAAGATCACATTTACAACTTTTTTAGGTTGCATTTGAATTTGTAATAAAACATTAGAATAGACCATTGCTTTTGTATAAAGCAAAACATCATGATTCACAAAACAATTACCAAAAATAGCTAATTTTCTTTTTCCATATGTTGAATAGAATCTCCACTTTGAAAGCATATCAAACTTCAGTGATTTATGAGGGATGTAAGACCAATCCCCTAAAAGACAGATATGCCAAGAAAAAGGTTCTACTTTGAAAGGCTTGAAAAAGTCATGAATCCAAGACCAAACATTTTGAGCTCAAGGATAAAACTAGGAAAAGTATTTAAGAGACTCATGTTACCTGCAAAAGGGACAATAGGGGTCAAGTAATCTCAAACGGGTTAACTTGGGGCCAATATGAAGGCCTTGGAAAATAATACAATAGGGAAAGTGAGATAATTCTGGTTTTAGAATTATTGAGCAAATGGTGTGAAATTTGTTGTTGCCAAATATAAATTCCTAAGTGCAAATGCTACCATTAATTCAAAGTTGGAACCATGGGAAAATACAGAGAGAGCTAGTGATATCCTTGTCATGGTTTGCAGTTTTGGAAAGTGGTGTTTGGACACCACTTCCAATCTTTCCTCCATGGTTTGTAGCAATTGATACCAACAATGTGAAGCATATTAGTTGGAATGACCCTTATAACTATGTCAAAAGTTTCACAATCTTGATTGGGGATAATGTACAAACATTTACCTCATCATTAGGAAAAAATTACCCCCTTTTTGACCATCCATAACCTTCCATAAACCCTATCATGCTTAAATTAAGAAGATTATATAATAAATCAGTTGCAATCTTAATTGATATTAATGTATGAATATTTGTTATTCTTTTTGTGTTAATGAAGATTTTAATATGGGTGATCCCACAATAGTGGTTTATAATTTTTGGTCAAACTGGACACTGAAATTATTATTTTTAACTAAATCTTCATATTCGGGCACCTATAGCGGCTAAACTGTGAAGAATTTGAAGATGATGAAAATAGAGTCTCGTCACATTTTTTCTGTAGACTCTAAAAATATTTTTTTCAAAATTTTTGGAATTAGATTGCACTTATTTTTCCATCTCCCATGAAAACTGATTTTTTTTCAAAAAATAACATTTTTAAAAAGTGAGGCACACCGTATAACACATAAATTTTTTTCATGAAGGATAAAATTATAATTCTTTTGAATTTATATTCGTAACTCTGATAGCTAGTGCTTCCACTTGGTTAGACAGTTTTTTATTGAATATTTTTTCTTTAATCAAGTTTCGAAGTCAAACCAATTACAATTCAGACATAGTGCAACTGTATAATGCATAACTTATTTTGTATATATCGAAATTCATTTTTTTGTTGTTGTTGGACCAAGGACTTCAATATCTGGTGCACTCATATTTTTCAATTTTTTTTTTTGATAATCTACTATTTTTCCGTGCAGAACATAGACCTTCATTTTTGATGAAAAACCTATGTTTAATAAAACTAAAAAAACAAATACATAATAAAACCAAAACATATTAAAATTATATTCATTGGATAGCTCATTCCAAGGACTACCTGATTCCAGTTGGATTTGCGAAGATTCATCCATTTTCATCCTCAACCTGGCCTTTGAAGTGCCAAAATTTACGGTTTTTTTGTGTCTCAGGGGGGCATGAAGAATAAGGGGGGTTCTCTCAAACCAGGGTTCATTCAAACCCCCCTTTTATAAGGGGTTTTATTGGATTTTTTGGCGGGAAAGCATTAAAGGGGTTCGCTCGAACCCAGGTTCTAGCGAACCCCTAATGGGTTCGGTCAAACCAATAGGTTCGTACGAACCCCTAAAATCAAGTTTTTTTTCCATGCATCATTTTTTGTGAGTTTTCCTTCCTCACTTCAATTGTAAACCACTATTGTGGCTTCACCCATATTGATAAATTTTTGGGTTGAAACTATATGTTTTTGTATAAGTAGGACATGTTCAATAATTTGGAGTCTCACATTTGAAAAGCTCTAGAATATCCGAAGGATCTTTGGAACCATAATAGGCTAAATCGCCACGAGAGGATTTCTAGAGATAGACATCTATGACATTGCTTAAAGTTGAAGGTAAGAAGAATGAAAGAATTCAATTTAATAATAATTTTCTTAGGTAGTTAAACTATTTTATTAAATTCAACTTGTATACTTTATTTATAAATTTATGTAACAAAATTTTAATGGCATCAATACATGTCACCAAGATGCTATAGTTTAGGAATCAAGTCATAGTTAAATTTTTTTTTTTGTCATTTAGTACAAACACTTGACATTATTAGATGGATGAAGTAATTCATAATCTCTCTTTTGTAGCAGGTATAATTTTTCCACAATCCATGAATAATAGTATGAATCTTTTTGGATTCAAATATGTATGCTTTTAGATCAATATTTTGAACCACCCTCATTGATATGATAATTAATTGAGTAAAATGTGAGACTTGATGATAACATCACTTTTTGGTGTCATTGTTAGGCAATGTGGTGTTCCTACACTAGATGTAATTAGAAATTTAGAGAGATAACTTAAAAAAAGTCTTCTTCCTTTTGCATGGTAAAAAAAGAGGACCTCATGAAAGTTTTTTTGTGAAAACCCCCTAATTTTAAATATTAGAAAATAAAAATAATAAATAAAAATAAAAACAAGTCTTAGTTGACAAAATTTTCCAACATCATGAATAACAGAGAAACAAATAATTAAAATCAATCTAGTCAACATCATGAATAGTGGAGAAGTGAATAATAATGTTGGAGGAGAGGCTAGGAGGATCTAGAAAGAATGTTTACTTATCCAATTAATGTGAATGCAGATGGAGATGCTCCCATGAAAAGCATCTCTCCTACCAACCTTCCTACTTGAGGTCTATCATCAAAGGACCAATATTAGTTCTGCTTTGAGTTCAAGGTTCTTTGCCAAAACTATGAGTATAAAATTGATATCCACAATACAAATTCATTTCCTTCTACTTTGAAAGATTCAACCATGCATTGATTCATGGGATTGTCATCTAGATCAATTAGCTCTTGGAAAGAAATGGAAACCATATTTCTAGACAAATATTAGGATTATTGTTGAGTCAATGATAGGAAGGAATAATTTTTCCAACTTAAGAAAAAAGAGGAAAATAGTTTAGAAGACTACTTGAATAAATTCCTTTTTGTGTTGAAGCATTGTGGATGTAAAAATGTGATGCCTATTAAAGTGGTTAAAATCATTTTTTGAAAGGACTAGAAGAAGACTCTAGAAAATATCTTGACTTAATAGGAAAGAGGGACATAGCTAAATTAAAGATTGATGAGATCTTTTCACTTTGCAAAAACTATTCTTGAACTAGAGGAGGAATCCAAAAAATATTGCATGGTGAAAGACATAAATGATTAGGATAGGTGAGAGAGAAAATTATAAAATTAAAAACTAATATTCTTGCTCAGCTAAATTTTACTCTTAATGGGATGCAAGCTAAAAATGGGAACAAAAATATACTTTCCATTTACTTCCCTTGATGTAGGAATAAACATACATTGTAAGAATGTCCTTTATACAAGATAGATGTTTTCCAACTTTGTGATAAGAACCATAAAATTGACCATTGTGACTTACTACAAGAAATTTAAAATTTAAAAAATAAATACACTTTAGTAGAAGAAGAAGCTAATTACACGGGACAATGACGTACAACTAATTTCTCCTTTTATCAGACTTCAAATTCCTCTTGGCATCCTCAACCTGCTTGGAACAATAACCAATGGAATGCACTTTGGCCTTAATACCTAGGCCCACATAATTAGGGACCATACTCTTGGGGACCCATAGAGTAGATGAAACAGAAATGAACAACTCCACAATGGGCTAGCCCACCACAACTGTGGTTTCCTTTGAACCCCATGCCACAATGGAATCCTCCACAAAAACAATTCTATTAAGGGTCCCGAGTCATTGCATGCTTAAAAAAAAATATTCTACCACCTCTACAAAGCCAACATCAACTTGGCCAAGTGACATAGTCCCCAGTACTTGTCCAAATGGTTGCTAGTAAGCTAGTTTACTCAATTGAACAAGAGAATATGACCATAATTAATGCAACACATTGTCATGCCATGTAACTCAGGTAAGTTAAATCCTTGCACCAACCAACCATAGTTGATACAATAGCTAAAGATCTTGAATCACTTTAGGAGTACAAAATTGATCTAGTTGAATGAAATGGCATGTGACCAAATGCAAAACTGCACAAAACACCCATTAAAGAGACTAACTTTGTAACTAATCCAGATTATCTTTAAAAGGAATTCTAAAAAATCCTCTTGATGATACTTTGAACTAATCTTTTAAAACTTTTCATCCAAACAAAATCTTAGGAGTCCCTCTAGAGGGACCTTTCAAGAATCCTTCAAAAGATCCCACTTGAAGAGTTGTAAAAAGTTCTTTTGGATCTATTTTAAAAGGACACTCCAAAATAGGAAATGAATACTCTTTCAAGCAAGCTCCTTTTTTGGAGAGGCTTAGAAGTCCTACCAATCTAAATTATTCTCCAAAATTGGTTACTTTTAGAGAAATCTACTTTTTTGTAGGAAATCAAATGGTTAAACATAGAAGTTCCATTGCTTTAGGCAATTAAATATATACCTAAGCTCAATCAATTGGCTAAAAAGCTATGCATAAAGAAACTATGGAAAAAGAAGAAGTATATTAAAGCCATAAAAATTGATGGATATCTAGATCTCATCTCCTTTTAGGAAAAAAAGTTACCTAAATATGATGATCTTGGTAGTCCCATAATTACAGTATTTATTGGTGAAATTCAAAAATGCTCTTATAGACTTAAGAGCTACCATAAAAATTATGACAATATATGCTATTGTTAGCAAATATTCATCCTACAAGCAATGTCCTATTGATGAAAAATAAATCTATCACCATGCCAAAAGGAATATTAGAAAATGTCCTAGTCATGGTAGAAACTTGAGAGTACCCTATGGATTTTTAGGTCATCCAATCAAATACTCCAAAAGATAGCTATCCATTGATATTAGGAAGAGACAGGTTAGACATTGTGTTTTCTTTGATAAATATAGATCAAGAGGAATGAAAATTCCAATGGCGCGAACAAAAAAAATTATCATTATATCCTCCTACCCAACCAACTATGAATATGAAAATCTAGGTAGATGAACTGGTCAATGAATAATCACAAAAAAGAAAATTTTGTATAATTAGTAATAGTTGTGATCAAATAGATATCTAAAGGATGAAATAGGGGATTATTTATAACTCAAAATTTACCCAAATGTAGATGATGAAGAAGGTATGGACACAAACTATATGTTGCAAAGCCACATTTAGATGACCATTGTAGAATTTTCTCAAAACAACAAGGAAAAATTCCTCTCAACATTTCATTATCCTCTAGCACATATAATATGAAGAAGTGAGAATTTCTTCAAAGAAATCACCACAATACATATGATGCAACCTAACTATTTCCCTCTTAATACTTTGATGAGTGAAACTTATACAATTACCTTTAGTCATCTAGAGACTGAACAAATCATGGAATTATTATGCAAAACTCTAAACATCAATAATAAGCTTATAAAAAATGAGAACTTTAGTTATTCAATATTATGGTAAACTTATCCAATAATTCACTTGGGATTATAAATACACGAGAATAATACATTGAAAGGATTTACTTACATCGAGCTAGTCAGACTAGTTTTCCAACTCTAACATAGAATTAACCCTACACTTAGGGAATAGTCATTTAACAAAGATTGAAAAGCTTTTGCAAGTAGGATTCATTTATCCAATCTTTTAGAACCAATTAGTTTCACCTCTAGTGTCCATTCCAAAGAAAGGAGGAAAATGGAGAACCTGTGTAGACTATAGGTAACTTATTAATGCAACTTAAATAGAGAATATTATTCTCTACCATTTATTAATCAAGTCCTAGATAACCTAATTGGGAAGACCTAATTTTAATTATTGGATGGATTTAGTAGGTATTTAACTAGATACATGTTTCCACAAAAGATCAAAACAATACTACCTTTACATTTTGATGGGGAACCTTTGCATACAAAGTTCTTCCATTTGGTTTGTGTAATTATCTTGCTTTACTTCAACAACCAATGTTGGATATTCTTGTTGAGCTTGTAAATGATTGTGTAGAAGCCTACGTGGATGAATTATCAATACATGAAAACATGTTTGAATACTCCATGCAAAACTTAGATAAAGTTCTTCAATGATGTGAACTACAGCAACTATCCCTCAACCATGAAAAATATCTTATCATGGTTCAACAAGGAATTGTGCTAGGAAATTACATATTGATAGAGGGAATGAAGGTCAATCTTTAAAATATTGAGGTAATAAAAAGATTAGAGGCCCCAAGGACCTACATATATATGTACACAAATTCATTGGGAATACTAGATATTACTGAATATTTAAATAAAAAATTAGCAAAATCATAGTGCCCATGTTTTCTTTACTTCAAAAATATGTTGAGTTGTATTGGTCTCTAGAGTGTCAAGTCTCATTTGAATCCATCAAAGAAAAGTTAACCACCCCATTTTTGTATGGACCTGTAGCATCGTAAATTGTCACTCGTGACAATTTCACACAATGTTCTGCTCCCCCTAGTGCATGGACCTAATTGTACACCTAATTTCCTAAATTATGCTTTTTGTTACCCATTTTAACATTTATCGACAATTTACAATCATAAAACCAAACCATTCATTTAATATTTTTTCCCTAACACCTTAAGTCCTACAAAATAAGACTGGGACATAGTCACCTAGGGCAACTTAGCCCCCTATTTTTCCTCCAAATTGAATATTTCAGTGTTGAAATTTTATAATTTTAATATCAAATGTCCAATGTCGGCTATTGAGATTTAGTTTTTTAGAAATTAGAATAATTGCATATAAATACCTAGTTATTGCATCATTTGAAGACATCTAGAAATCATTGGAGAAATTATGATCAAGAGAATTCTCAAGAAATTCAAGAGCAACATTTCAAAGATTTATTACATTAATTCAATATCCAAGTATCATGTCAAGGTGTATGTGAGTTTATTTATGTTTATGATATCATATTGTTTGTGAGATATAATACTTCTAGGTCTTCAAGCAAATCAAGCCACTAACAATGAAGCCTTGAGGAGATTCACATGACTTTAGTCTTTCAAGGAAGCCATTCATCAGTGGTGGATTGTAGATTGTTGTTGATTCATCATTCATTTGTCATGTATCTATCTTTCATTAACATTGCCATTGTGGAAGTAAAAACACTAACATGAGGTTTGACTAAGGCAAGCTCGTATATGGAATAATCCTTCCTCTCTCTTTGAATGTGCAAGTTTCATATCTAAATAAGATTGAGAGAAGTTTGAAGGTTAATTGTTAATTGTTGCATTCAAATTCTACACCTAGACAAAAAACAAAAAAATGGTTACAACAATATCCGACAATGATTTGACAGTGCAACAAGTGAAAACAGAAGGCTTTGATCTGGCATCAAAGGACTATGGAATCAAATCTGTGATCCTCCTATTGGGACATAGTCACCTAGGGTAACTTATTCCTCAAAAACCAACTTCAAATTCATATCACAGGTGTACAGTTTCTTGCTCAGTCTATTTCTAAAGTCTGAATTTTCTTGTGACTTTATAGATCTATTATTTTTACATCAAAATAGGTATTTACATCCTCAACCTAGTTATTTCATTGCATTTCATCCTTAATTCCATTTTAGATTTGGTCAAGGGTAGGTTGATTCACCTTTTAGGTTGTAAGTCAGTCCTATATCTTGTCCAAATTCATCAAACCCCTGCTATGCCAATTTTAAATGAAACACAAGGAAAAGGTGACTAAATCCTAGGGCCTTCTCTCTTTTCGCATATTTCAGGACCCAATTGGGTGCTACCATTTTACATATACATTGATGCCTCAAATGATGTCATCATTACAATACATGGCCACAAAGATAAAGATGGAGGGAAATATGTTGTTTATTTTATTAGCAAAATTTTGACTCCCATTAAAAGAAATACAATAGTATAAAAAGGGAATTATTAGTCATTGTGCATGCCTAAATAATGAATTCCACCATTATATCATAGGTTAAAAAGTAATGATATACAAAAATCCTTTAGATATAAAACACTTAATGAATAAACCTACTAGATAAGTGGAGGGATAATTAAACAATTGTTGCTTCTATAGGAATTCAACATAATCATTATACAAAAACTTGGAAAATATAAGATAGTAGAATTTTTTTGTCCAAAGTACAACATGATAAAGAAGGAAATAAACCAGTTCAAGATGAGGTCCTAGACATAGATTTATTTTCTATATTCAAGTATACCTCTTGGTTTGCTGATGTAGCCAATTTCTTGGCCATACGAGGATTTCCTACAAACTTTTCTATGAAACAAAGAAAGATATTGGTTAGGGAAATGAATTTTAAGTGGTTTAATGTTTTTATGTATAAATGTTGTATTGACCTGATGTAATGAAGGCATTTTAGAGCTTATGAAACTTAAAACATAATGAGATATTTCCATGACAATTCTTCTAGAGGAAATTATCTATGAAAATGACTTCTTGCAAGATCTTGAGTGCTAGATATTGTTGTCCTTCAACACATAAAGATGTTAAGAGATACGTTCAACAATATGACGAGTGCCAAAGAATGGGAAGAATAACAAAATTTAGTGAAATGCCCCTTCATCCTCAAGTGGTCTTAGGACCATATTTAAAAAATGAGGACTAGAATTTCTAGGCCCTATAGATCCACCATATTAGGGGAAGGACTACATACTTGTGTGTATAGACAATCTCACAAATTGGGTAGAAGTTCAAGAATTTGAAAAACAATGAGGGAAGACAAAGTAACATTTATTTATTCTAAGATATTCTTGATATTTGTAACACCTAGATCTATTGTGATAGACCAAGGCCCCCAATTTAGGTAAAAGTTTGTCTACTTTTTTATTAACCATTTCTAAGTAAGTCATAAAAAACAACACTATACCATCCTGAAGAAAATGTTTAAGTTGAAGTGACTAAGAGTTGGGAAACATTCTCACAAAAATTGTTTCATCCAACATGTAAGATAAGGCTAGGAAATTGCTTGAAGTTTTTTGGGGATACAACACTACTTATAAATAAACTATAGAATTTTCAACATAAGAACTATTTTTTGGGAATAAAAATATTTTTGCAATTGATTTTGAACTCTAGACATTGAGGAAAACCATGGATGTGGGTTTAAATTTGAGTAGAGATTATGTCAAATGTACACTACAACTAAATAAATAGGTTGGATTCTGAGCATAATCCATACAATAAACTAAATTAATATAGAGATAAAGAAAATTGTGACACGATCATCACATCAAAGAAACTAAATTCCATAAAGGAGACTAGACACTATTACTTAATTCTGAATAATAAGACTTGAAAGGAAAGCTTCAAATGTGTTGGTTGAGACCCTATGAAGTAGAATAAGTGTTTGAAAATATGTCTATACTATTAAATCCAATTGATGGTGATACATGAATGCTCTTGGTGAATAGTCATAGACATTTTTCTATGAAAACCAATGAGTGAAGAAGAGTTCATTCAAATAGTTAAATGACAAGATGAAAATTGGTGTGTAAAGGGGGTCTTCCCTTTTCCAACAAATTATAGGTAATCATTTCTAAATCCAAGTAAAATAAAATAAAATAAGAAATTATATATATGTGTGTATAATGTTATTTTATGGTTATTTTATTTCTCTTGAAATATCCTTTCAATGATGCTCTAGAGGATTTGAAAGGTTATTCATATTGAACTTCAAGATTCATCATTTCAATGATTCTTCAAAATTTTGTTCCTATTCCCTCTCAAAAAATCCTTTCAATGATGCTCCAAAAGGATTTTTGTGTTCCCTCTAGAAGTATTCTTTCAATGATGCCCTAGAAGCTTTTCGTTGTTTTTATTTCCTTTCAAAGCATCCTTTTAATGATGCTTTGAAAGGTTGTTTGTGTTTACTTTAGAGGCATCCTTTTAGTGATGTTTCATAAGGTTATTCCTATTCCCTTTGAAGAATCCTTTCAATGATGTTTCGAAAGAATGTTTGTGTTTCCTCTAGAAACATCCTTTCCACTATGCTCTAGGAAGTTTTTCATGTTCCCTCTATAATAATTCATTCAATTATATGCTATAGGGATGCTTGTGTTTCCTCAAAAATAATCCTTTCATAATGCTCCAAAAGTTGTTCCAATTCTCTCTAGCACCATCCATTCAATGATTCTTTGAAAGAATGTTTGTGTTCCCTCTAGAAGCATCATTTCAATTATGATTGAGAAGTTTGTTCATGTTCCCTCGATATATCATTTCAAAATTATTTTAAGATCACTCATGTTACTTTCAGAGAATTGTTTCAATGATGCTCTATAAATCCATTTTCATTTCCTCCAAAAAATGTTAATTTTAAACACAATAATAAGAGAATTTTGAAGTTGAGGCTTAAACATATCCAAAATAAGCATGTGTTAGAACTATTAAGTGGAGTTTGAATGAGAACCTTTAAAATTTCAAGTTACTACTATGGATGATGAAAATATGAATTATATTAAATAGTAACAATGCAATGATCAACTTGGGTGCTAATGTTTTTGCTGTTCGTTTGTTGATGGGTTTCTTTGGTTATTTTTGTTGTTAGAATTTTGGTTTTTTGGGCTGCGGGTTTTCTAGGATTAACCTTTAAAATTTCAAGTTGCTTGATCAGCTTGGGTGCTAATGTTTTTCTTGTTGGTTTGCTAACGGGTTTCTTTGGTTATTTATGTTGTCAGTATTTTGGTTTTTTAGGTTGAGGGTTTTCTAGGCTTAGTATTTTTTGCAGCTTTTCATCTTTGTAAAGGGTTTCGAGGCCCCTTTAAAACTTGCTTTTCCTTATAAAAAACAATGCAATGAAAATACCAAATTCACATATCAACAATCAATCAATGAAGCTTAAGATCTTGGCTCAAAATTTAGATAACAAAGTCATCATAACAAAGACCTTGATTTGCTTCATTGTGGGTTTCTCTTCAAAGGAACATAACCATAAAAGCACAATGATAGTATGATGATGGAAATATAATAATGGTAAATGCTTAAATATAAATGATACTTAATGCTTGATAATGATAATGATAGCTTGACAATGTTTGAAAGTGCTTGATAATGATAGTGGTCTTAGTGATCTTGATATTGTGCTCTTGATAATAATTCTTTAGGGAATATGAATGAATGAAGGATTTGCATTTATATGATTCACTTGATAATTGATCAATGGTGGAGATTAATTAGAAAGCTCAATGGATAAGAAAATTTGAGATAGTGTAGGAGCTATAATTTAAATTTTATGGAGGGAAAGTTAAAAGAATTAAATGAATTTATTTAATTCATGAGGATAATTGGAGAATTAAATAAAATATTAATTTTATTTATACATAAATTAGAGGGAAAGATTTAATTTAAATAAATTATTTAATTTATTTTAAGGGAGAAGTGTTAGCTAATTAAATAATTTTTGAAAATGATTTAATTATAGTGGACCAAAGATAAATTGATTTTTATTATTATTGGAGGGAAAATGATAAGTTATGAATTAATTAAAAAATAAAAAAATAATTTAATTATTATGGATAAAAAGGAAGAAATATTAGCTTAATTAAATAATAAAAAAATATTTAGTTAATATAGATAGAGGCAATGATGAGGATAATGATAACATGATAAGATGAAAATGCACTAGAGGTGTCTACATTTTACCCCTCTTTGAGACAATGTGTTTTATAACATTGTTTCAAATAAAAATAACGGTGATATGCCTCAGTATGCCCCATTGGTCTAAGAGATGGAGGTATGATGCCCCATCAAGAAAGCCAAAAGAAAATAATTTTTTGATCAAACTCTCGATAAGAAGGATAAGTTAGGGTAAGCGAGACAAGACTTAAAAAGAAGCCCAAACGTTCACTAGGATATAAAAGACACTACTGAGGAGGATTGGGAAGGAATCCTTAGGGCTAAGAGGGCTACATAGGGATGAGAATGTCAAAAGAGCTCATTTGCACTCTTACACTCTCAAGAATCCAGATCCTCCAAAGCAAGTAGTAGGTGCAATCACAAGAATTCTAAGGGTGATTCACCGATGGAGCACACGAAAGTCTTTGAGGGGAGAACTTATATAGGACCAATAATGAGTGCTTATCCTTGCCCAGGTATCTATGGATAGAAATTATAATAAGTATTGTGCAATTGATGCATAACTGTAAATTTGCAAGGAGATGTGATTCAATTGATTTACTACGTAAATGCATGATAAGACTCCACAAATGATTTTACTACATAATTGATATAAAATGTAATGATAAAGACAAAAAAATACCATGAAATTGATAAAATTACATAAATTGAGGAAAATACAACACTTTTGATGGAAGCAATGTGCATGCAAAATTTATTAAATAGCAAATGATTGTAAATGCAACACTATTGAAAGAAATTGTTTTGCAATTGATAAAATTATGCAAATGATGTTTTAGGTTGTATAAATGATGCAAATATGGGATAGACTAGGAAAATATGATTTTTTTTATAAAATCTAATGTCATGCAATTCATGGATGTAGGATGATGTAGATCAGATGATGTCTCGAGAGTAACATCCTATGACCATGCTATTATGATCACAACTAATCGATATGGATGAGGCATTTTTGGGAGTGGTCGACCTATGGAATGTTACCTATAATCCCCAAATGTGAGATAACCTATCCATGATAACAAAATTAGTGGAGTGATGGCACAATTATCATGGAACCTTCATGATACCTACTAACAAGGCTACTATAACACTTGAAGATATCTGAAGGATTCTCTAGATATCAATTCATGGAGAGAGAGTGATCTATGATACTAATCATGGTGAGAGTTTATTGAGAAGGGTTTTATTGACAGATGACCTGGGGATTAAGCATAGAGAGATGAATATTTGATGAGCAATGGGATAATTTGATTCACTACCGTTGCTTCTAGACAGAGTGATAAGGGGTGTACTAGCTCCTGATAGGAGATCTAGGGGATTCTCCACTAGATGGAGGAGATTATTGGAGAGGATGATGGAGGAGATCATTGTGTATGCATGGAGACCATGTTTCTTATCTCAATTGTACCATGACATGCATTAGGTGGTATACAAATATTAGGAAAAATTAGCATGTGGAGTCATGTTGTTGCACATATGGGCTTGGGAGCACATAGTAGTGACATGGTCAATGACATAAAAGGTTCAATATGTAGGGGAGCCTTATTTCTACATGTATGTGGGGATAATTACATAGAGGAATAGGGGGGATCTATGATACTAGAGATAAGAGATAGATGACCATGATATCTTCATATGAAGGCCATGAAGAGATTGTGAGGCCTCGGAGGAGGATGCAAAGAAACTATCTTATTATTGGAAATCAAGGTATTTGATTGGGAGAAAAACCCACATTATTGAGTAGTATATGCTTGAGAAGGTACAAAGATAGTTTGGTTAGAGGTAGGGAGTGTTGATAGGAGAAGTTATGTTTTCCTGAATATAGAGAGAGGTGGCAGACAGGGGGCCAATAATTACACTTGAGACACCCATCATAAATTTTAAGAAATTGACACAATACCATGGGAATTACATGCAGGTATGGTTGATGTGGGTACGATCATAGAGTATCGTGCATGTTGGGTGAAGCATAGGCCCACAAGATTCACATGACTTAGACAAAGGGTGAGAGCCATCAACCAAAGCTAGACGAGGATGGAGGGTCAAGCAGTAAATATTTTTGGTTTTAATGGTGGTAGGAGGTAGAGGGGATGGAGATTACATATGGGGGTATTCGATTGATGGTAGGGATGGAGGGTGGGGATCCCAACTAGTGGGGAAGTTGCATGTGTAAGTACAAGCTTAGGTACTAGGACAAAGAGGATAGGAGATGGAGAGACATAGGTGTTTGTTTCTAAAACACTATTTGAGTGAGATAAAACTCACAAAAAGAGGGAAAGGGTGAGTCCAGACAGGGATCAATCTCAGGCTGAGAGAGATAGCATGTAGACATAGGTGAAACAATTGATAATAGAGAGAGATGTGATATATGTATAACTAGCCCAAAAATAGACATAGTTGCCATAGACATAGGTATAGGTGGCACAAGTCACAATAGAGAGACTCCAAGAGAGCTCAAAAATAGAAGGAAAAGGCCATAATAGGGATAATTTCATGAAAAATCATGGACAAGGTGAGATGGATCACTCAAGGAGTCATATTATAGGACTCTCTATGAGATTTCAGTGCTCAAGGAGTAGCAGGCTCCAACTTATTCAACAAGGACACATACATAATTTGAAGGAGCTAGATCAGGCAAATTAGAGAGTCAAAGGAGCATGGGCCACTACCACTATGGTCACTTCCCAGATATGGAGGAGGCAAAGGATCACCTAGACACTCTGAGGGAGGGAGCTTCACTTAGGGGAAACTTGTATATATGCACATATGTATATTTGTATCCCTATATATATTTATATCATGATGTAGACACCATGTCTATGAGCTATGGATATTTGTATTCATATGGCTCATGTATCCCATGTATAGACTTTGTACATTTGATCTATATATGATACTAGTGTTTTGGATCCATATGATGTGTATGGGATTGATGACATGATAAATATTTATTTTCTATGATATTATGATATAATGCATGTTATAGACACTTATGATATTTCTTATGATAATGACATGATGTTATGATGATTTTGATGCATATGTATGTGATGTGATGGATATTTATGATGTTTTATTTTAATTTGGATGAATGATTATGATGTGCATGTTATGATCATGATACTATGATGTATGCTAATTGTTGTGAATGTAGGATATGTAGAAAAATCAATCTCTACCAAGGATAAAATATAAAAAATGAAACCTATAAATGTGATATGTAATGAAAAGAAATATGCAATATGGATTCCAAATGAAAGGAAACTTTATTACTTTGAAGAGGAAACCTAGAAAGTGGATATCATGCACCAAGGTATGGAAACTATGATTCCCCTTGTATCATTTACCCACTTGCATGGACTTTGACACAAAACAAAATTGCACTTGACAAAATAAAATCAACATGTCTTGTTCCAAGCTATTAGAAGCTCATCAAAATATAGGCTTCATTGAGAAAATGGGAGATAAAAGATAAAATCAAGAAAGAAAGAAATAAAATAATTGCCAAAAAAAATCAGCCAACATGTCTCTTTTCAAAAGATAAGCTCATATAGGGCCCATTTTAGGAAGGATACATCTATTTTAAGGCTTGAATTTGTTTTGATAGTGTCTATTACAGGAAATATAATTTCTGTTAAGGAATAAAAATGTTTTGATAATGATAGATAAATATATGCAACAAGCTATGTGGGCCATAGACTTAGTTGAACAATTGAAAATTTTTTTTCTCATGATTTTCATAAAAACCCAATGTTTTCAAGTAATGTGTAATGTGTAAAATTTCATCTCAAGATATAAACAACAATCCAATGAAAAACCTATGTCAATGGAAAGGTTCCCCCATTTAGGTAAAGACTACTATTATGAAAGTGAATGGATCAACTAGAGTATGCTAGATGGATAGGTGAAATAATAGATACTAATAATCAAGCCATGGTAGATGAATAGGTGGAATGAAGATACTAGTGATAGGAAGATGAGATGGAATGCAATAATGAAACTAATCTATACAAAATAATAGGATACCCCAAGGGTCATGCATAAAAAATCTTTAGATGAATGTTATTAATAGGCTCTTCAAAAGGTTCCCCTTCAAGTGTAGCAAGTTTATAAGCTCCATAACCATAGTTTTTTATAATAACAAAGGGTCTTAACCAATTAGGTTCAAACTCTTCTTTCTTGTCCCTATCTTGTTAACTCTTTTGATTCTCTTTCAAGACAAGATCACCAATTTTAAACTTTTGAGTTATGATATTTTTGTTATGATTTTGACAAAGAAATTTTTGATAATATTGTAAGTGATTTAATGCATTGAGATGCATCTCGTCTAAAATTTCAAGCTCATGTGATCTAGATACTCAATACTCTTCCTCATTAATGATATGTTTAAAGACACCCTTAAGGAGGAAAGTTCAACCTCAATAGGAAAAATTGTTTTAATTCCAAATACTAGGTAAGATGGAGTAGTTCCTATAGGTGTGTGGATGATAGTGCAATAAGCCCATAAAGTAGGATTAAGTTACTAGTGTCAATCATGACTAGCTTTGTTAACTTTTTCTTAAGAATTTTCAATATAGTCTTGTTTGAAGCCTCAACTTGACCATTACCTTATGGGTAATAAGGATTTGAAAAATGATGTTGGATATGGAATCGGTGAAAAAGATTGTGGACATCTTAATTTTTGAATGATTTTCCATTATTTATAGTGATTGCATGGGGAATACCATACTAACAAATGATATAATTTCGGATAAAATCAAGGCTATTTTCTTTATGATGATATTGGATAATGGAGTAGCTTCTACCCACTTTGTGAGATAATTAATGTAGTGATAATAAACTTATTACCATTGGATGAGAGCGAATGTACTTTTCCTACAAGGTTGAGTCCCCATTGTGAAAAAGGCTAAGGAATAGTTATGGGTTGTAACTCCTAGGTAGGTGCATGAATCAAGTCTCTTGGTTGTTGACATTGATGATATTCCTTAGAAAATTATTGTTGTCCAATAGTAACTAGTTATACAAATTTTTATCAAAAGCAAGTCCACTAGAGTGTGCCCCACAAAAACCTTCATGTACCTCATGTAAGACAATTTTAGCTTCTTTTAGATTAGACACCTAAAAATGACACCATCAAGACTCCTTCGATATAGGTGTGTCATAGAAAAAAGGACCCTTTGCTTGACATGGGAATAATTCATGATAAATTGACTTAATGAGGCCTTGATTCAAGTGTTGTGAGGCATTTCATGCATCCACACTAGGTCTTGGACCCTTCTACACTGAATAAAATGTGTTTATCAATGTCTTGTGAAGGTGTTGTAGAGTCTTGTAAAGGAATTTCATGCTTTTCTAGACCTAATGAACCTATTTCTCCTTAATTCAACATTATAAAACATGTTTAATTACATCATCACATTAATTTAGAAGGCTTGTAAAGTAAATTTAACTTTAACCAAGTGTTGTAATGTGTTTTATACGTTCACATTGGTTCTTGTGCCTTCCTAGGCTATGTGGACCTCATTTTAGTGTTTTAAAGTGTATTTAATCAGACTTTCACATTGAATTTTGTGTCCCAATCCCTATTTTACATTCACATCATCAATAATAGACCTCTATTAACCCATATTGTGCATCCTGAGGCTTAAATTGATCAAACACCCAACAAAGTTGCAATTTAAACCTTATTTCCTTATTCCTTGGCCTCTTAGTTGTTGGAATGGCTCCTATGGGACCCATTAACCATGCATGGTGAATCAGTCCCATCCAAGTGGGACCATTCACCATGTGTGGTGAATGAGTCCTATCTGGCCCCCATTTTGACCTTTGAGTGGGAAAAAGTGAAATTTAAAGTTTATTTTCACTACATGTCATCCTGTGATGAGGTATTATCAAGTACTAAGGAACAATTGTCTATAAATAAGTATTTTTATCCTCATTTTACATCCATTATCTCATTCACACATATCTTATCATTTTTTTATCATCTATCTTCTCATCCAAGTCAAGCAAGCTAGGGTTTCTTCATTAGAAGTCATCAAGTTAGCTTTCTAAAGCATTCAAGGGATGAATTTTCATGTATTGCTGTAGACTTTCAAGATCATTCATCATGGAAAGGTAATCTATTCCATTATTTCATATTTCATTCTATTATTTCATCATTTTGGTTTAATTACCTAAACGAGATTTGACCAAGGCAAACCCTCATGCCCTAACAATCAACAATTTCTCTTTCTTGTCTTTTTTGTATACAAATTTAGGAATCTTGGAGGCTTAAGAATCATTGAATATTATATTTCAAAGTCATTCAAGTCATCTCTTCATCATTCAAGTCAAAATATCAACAAAAAGTCACTTTCAGGCCTGGATACAATAATTTCAGAAGCATAAACTCGTAGGAAATCGAAGTGCAGACTGAAAGCTTTAGAATCAACCTTTGAATATTCAAAAATTTAAAAGTGGACTGATTCACCATGGGTGGTGAATAAGTCCCACTTTAGGGTCATTTTTTGGTTTTCTGCATTTCTAGATATCCTTTTGTTCAAAATGGGCTCTAGTTCAGTTTTACAAAACTGGGACTGATTTGCCCAGAATGGCGAATGAGTCCCTCTAGGCTTGAAAATCAGCATTAGAAAAATTTCAAAAGAAATTTCCAGTCTCCTTCAAAGTTCTAGGTGCACACTTTAAGTTTCATTCATTTATGTTTAGCTTTGCATTTGTTTCTAGTTCATTGTTGCATTACGCAATGTGTTTTCAAACATCACTTGTTTCTTAGGTTTTTCATTCATATTTGATCAATTTCATAGCTTAGATGCACTTATATCATTCCATTTAGCTCATACAACATCATACACATCCTGATTTGAGTGATATATAAGCATTTTTGGCCCTATTTCTCTCCTTTTAGGTGAAAAAACCTAGAAGTGCAAGAGAAGCCATTAGCGACCTAAAAATTTATGTTTCAATATGGTACCACCAAGGATGATAAAATAGGAATATCAATGAATAAATATTTTATTTTGAGCACTAGATAATTTATATGGAAGTATGTTGTCATGGAGATAAGTGTAAACATCATGAAAGTGAATTAGAACCAACAAATTCACACACCAATTTAAATTTTAGAACATCAAAATTTGGGATTAAAATTTTCTCTTCCAATAACCCACAATGATGAGTATTATGCAGCATGTATAAGAAAGATCCAATGAGATCCGTAGAATCAACAAATTTTTTATTTAACCCAGGTATTTATTCAAAAGTGATAGTTGAAAATTTTTGTTTAAAACTATCTAATCCCCTTGTAGGGGAGATAGTTGAATTTTTTTGTTTAAAACTATCTAATCCCCTTGTAGGGGAGAATTTTTTTATCCTTTTTTTGATAGTTATCATCTACTTATCTTATAACCAATATTGAATCTCCATAAACTTGAAGTTCCCTTATTTTTCATTGGATTTTCATTCAAAGTCCAGCTATCAAAGATTCATATTCCACAATGTTGTTTGTGCAAGAGAAAGCTAATCTATATAATTTTGGGATACAATCACCTTGTGTATTAATAAAAATAATTCCAACCTTGAATCCATGTTGAGTGTAAGATCCATGAAAATATAAATTCCACAAGTGTGAAGGGTTGATGTTAAAAATCATCTCATCTAGAAATTTTAAAATAATGGGACGATCCTCATCTGTAATGCTCCGCCACATAACCCTAGAGGATGACGCAAACACAACTTAAGCGTAACAATTTTTTTTTTAACATATGTCACAAATAAAATATCTTTTCAACCAAATCATAGATATTTCCTCTAAGATAATTGCAAGATATTTATGCATTTAATAATTCATAATTCACATATTAATTTCTAATTAAATTTAATCTAATCAATTTAATCACTTTATAAAATAAATTTAATCTCAAAGATTAAATCATTTTATAAAATAAATTCAATTAAATTAATTAAACCAAATATAAAACTTGTAACAATATTAGTCAAAATTAATTAAATAATCACTAAGAACCAAATTATAAACATTAATTAACATTAATTTCCCATAGAACATACCTTGAAAAATAAATAAACAACAAGGAAAATGTGGAAAACATAACAACAAAGCATACCAAAACAAGGACCAACGACACACTATGACTAGGGTTGTGGCTTGACAAGGAAACCTCGTTACTATCTTCCAATCAACTATTTCGTTGAGCAATGGACATGCTCAAACTTGTGAATCTAGGTGGAGCCAATGTCCTGTACCTACAATCCTGCAATCAAAACATATGTCGTACATATATATATATCATGAATCAAACACACCGTGAAGAGAAAATCATGGAATCGCAGGGCACTCGCAAGTGAGTGATGCAATCCCGTTCCCTTCACCAATACAATGTCACATGAAAATTGAAAAAATTAAAACAACAATTAACTATAGATGAGCATATATCAATATCAACTCAAATAATCAACTATGCTAACTAGAAAGCATTTCATAAACAATAATCATCGACATAGAGTACCATCACATCTAAATATAAAAAACATCATCGCTCCAATGTCAGCGATCAAATAACAACATAGTATCATGGTCTATCAAAGTAAAAGCACCATCTGAAAATATAAGCAAATTGGAGGGGTGCTACATCCTCCCCCTAGGATCAAGCTTACTCTTGGAAGCCTGTGAACAAATAGGGATAGAGCTCCCTCATCCTAGTCACATCCTCCCAGGTAGTCGAAGTATCATCTCTAGGATCCCATTGGACCCTAACCTACTCAATATCTTGACCCTTGAGGGTGAGTCTCCTATGCTGTGTGATGGCCACGGGCTCCAAAGCCAGTTGCCCATCCTCTACCTGTAAGGAATTCCAATCAAGGATGTGAGATAATCAGGGTGATAAGGCTTGAGTATTGAAACATGAAATATGTTGTGTATGCACGAGAGACTGGGTGGAAAAGCAAGACGATACGCTACTAGCCCAATCTTCTCAAGAATCTCGAATGCCTGACAAAGTGAGGTGTGAGCTTAGAGCCCTTTCCATATTAGATTGGACTCTTTCACGGACACACTCGCAAAAATAATTGATCACCTACTACAAATTGGAAATCCACCCGATGCGCATCTGCATACTTTTTTTGCCTATCCTGTGCAGCAACCAAATGTTCCATGATACAGATCACCTGCTGCTCCATATCCTGAAGCATCTCTAGACCCAGTAGAAATATATCCTCTAATCGATCCCAACTCAAAGGAGTTTGACATGGTCGTCCATACAATGCCTGGAAAGGAGGCATACCAATCGAACTCTGATAATTGTTATTATAAGCAAACTCCACTAAATGAAGATAGTCCTCCCATTGTGTCTGTTGGTCCATCACATACATGCATAACATATCCTTGAGGATCTGGTTGACCCTCTCGGTCTATCCATCTATCTCAGGGTGATACGTAGAACTAAAGTTCAACTGCATCCCCATGGCATGCTGTAATGACATCCAAAGAGCTGAGGTAAACACAAGATCCCTGTCAGAAATGATTTGACAAGGAATACCGTGCAACCTAACTATATCTCCTGTGAACACTCTAGCAATGAATGAAGCATTATAGGAAGAAAAAATAGGTGAGAAGTGTGATACCTTCATCAACCTACCCACTATCACCATAATGGAATCGTGACATCATGAAGAATTGGGTAACACAACAATGAAATCCAATGAGATTATATCCAATTTCCATTCTAGCACCAAATGTGGTTGTAGAAGTCACGTCGAATGTTCATGTTCAACCTTTACTCACTGACACTCCAAACACCTTGACACAAAGTCAACGATATCTCACTTCATACTTGCCCAGAAGTATAGTTGTCGCAAATCAGCATGCATCTTCTTCACTCCTGGATGAGCTGAATAGGGTGCCTGATGTGTCTCTGTCATAACCAAGGTACAAAGATCTCCATAAGATGGAACATAAATGCATCCCATGTGTCTCAACAAACCATATGAATCTAGAGAATAACCTAAGAATCTTCCCTCAAGAGTTCTGCTTGCCTCTATCTCTGATCTCACCTCTTGATACCAGCTGTCTGCAGTAAGTGTAGATAGAATCTGACTCCTCAAATCCACACCAAGAGTCAACTATGACAACTTGTGTCTCTATCTATTGAGAGCATTGGAAGAAATGTTCTCCTTCCCCTGGATGAACTTCACCTCAAAGTCATACTCATAAAGGAATTCCATCCATCGCCTCTACCTAACATTTAGATTAGGCTGCATGAAGATGTACTATAAGCTTCGATGGTCACTATGCAACTCAAATCTGTGCCCCAAGAGGTAATGCCTCCATCTTGTCAAAGTGTGTACTACCGCTGCCAAATAAAGATTGTGTGTGGGGTAATTCAACTCATGATCCTTGAGTTTGTACAACTCATACGCAATAACATGACCATCCTGCATCAAAACTGCTCCTAATCCCTCCAAAGATGCATTTGTAGAAAAAAAAATATCTAGTAGGATTAGGTATCGCAAGAATTGGTGCATTGGTCAACCTCTCATTCAGAGTCTGAAATGCTGCCTCACACTGCTTTGACCAGATGAATCTCTTCCCTTTTCTCTTAAGAGAAGTGATAGGATGTCCTATCTTAGAGAAACCCTGAACAAAGTGTCTATAATAACCTGCTAATCCCATGAAACTATGTATCTCTACCACATTAGTGGGCGCAGACCAATCGATGATCGCTTGGATCTTTGCAAGATCTACTACAATACCCTCTCCTGATATCACATGACTAAGGTACTTAACCTCAGTCTTGAAGAACTCACATTTGGACAGGTTAGCGTACAACTGATTATCTCTCAAACACTGAAAAACCTGCCTCAGATGATCCTAATGCTCCTCTACTATCTTGGAATAGATCAATATATCATCAAGGAATACTAATAAAAATCTATCCAAATAAGTGTGAAAGACTCTATTCATCAAGCTCATGAATATAGATGGAACATTTGTCAACCCGAACGGTACCACTGTAAACTCATAGTGACCGTAACGTGTGAAAAATGTCATCTTATGAATGTTGGATTCAAAAATACGTAGCTGATGATAACCTGACTTAAGATCAATTTTTGAAAAGACTATAGCACCCTTGATCTAATCAAACAAATAATCAATCCTAGGTAAGGGATATTGGTTCTTGATTGTCACTTTATTCAACTGACGGTAAGCTATGCACAAACGGAGAGAACCATCCTTCTTCACAAAAATTACTAGTGCTCCCCAAGGTGAAACACTAGGGTGGATGAAATCCTCTGCTAGCAACTCCTCCAACTACAAGGGAAGCTTCTTAAGCTCATGTTTAGTCATATGATATGAAGCTTATGAAATAGGCTTGAAACCAGGTATAAGATCAATCTTGAAATCAATGTCACACTGAGGTGGCATCCCTAGAATCTCATCAGGAAATACATCTACATACTCCTAAAGTATGTGGTGGCTATCAAGAGAAACCTTCTCCTCGCTATTACCCAACTCCAAGTCATCTACTGTCACTGCAAACAACTAACATCCTTGATGTACACATCTCTTCAGCTGCATAGCTGAGATCATCCTCAATGATATGGGTCTATGTACTCCCACTATCTCAACCTCTCTACCAGATACATCAATGCATCGAATTGATGCGTCGACAGTCAATAATGACCCTATGAGCCTCGAGCCAATCCATCCCTAAGACAATGGCATATGACCCCAATGGTATAATGCAAAGGTCTACAGTAATGTGAAAGGATCCAATCTCCAATCTACAATCAGGTACTACGGAATGCACAACAACTTTAGCACTAGAGGCCAATTTGACCTGCCACTTATCGTCTTGCTTTACTACCCTCAGTCTACAACGCACCACGAAAAATGATGAAATAAAAGAATTTGATGCTCCTGAATCAAATAAAATGGTAACCTTGTTACCCTATAACATACTAGATGTCTCTACCACTGTGCCCTGGTGATCAGCCTAGTAGTTGTCAACTGCAACAAATACTCGATGAAATCTACCCACATCTCCAACAGTCAGCTTTGATGCCACTGGCCTTTGAGTATAATTTTAAACTCACTTAGGATCATGATCCATTTTCCCATATGACCAGTTAGAGCATCCTTATATAAAAGGTACTTTAAGGACTAGCCTTAGAGATGAGCTTTATTTGATGGTTAAGCATGTAGTGTCTCAATTTTTGTGATTAAAAAATAAAGCTAAATATTCCCTTTCTATTGGAGTATAATTAAGCTCATATCCTAACAAGGTATAGCTAATATCACATATAACTCTTTCATTTCTAGTATCATCATGTTATGTAAGAAGAGCCCCTAAAGTAGACATAGTGGCATATATATATAATAACAAAGGTTTCCCTTGAATGGGTGGCATAAAAATTGGTGGTGAAGCTAGATAATCTTTCAAATGTTAGAAGGATTGTTGACACTTCTCATCCCATTCAAAATGTGACATTTTTGTGTAGATGATGTCTGAAAGGGTGGAACTTGTCTACTATTTAAGCTATGAATCATCTAATTTCTTGAAGTTTACCTTGAAGACTATGTAATTGTTTCAAATTTGTTGGACAAGGCATATTAGCTATTGTAGTGGAGAAAAATGTACTCTACATTTTCACACTATGTTTGGGTCACTTAATTAAATTAGACTTAATTAAGCTTTTAATTGCCCAAATTATACATTCCAAAGACTTATTATTTCCATTTTCCAAAAGGGAAACTAACATTAAACAATTGTCAACAGTAAATTAATCATCTTGGAAATTGAATGTAGATTTAGGTCCTAGTACCTATTTGCCCAAGGGAAAATGGGTCCTCCTAAAGTTACAGGTTTCAATTTTTAATATGTTTTTGGTGACCTTTTAATGATTCAAATTCAAGTTTCAAATGTCGGCTTATGTAATCTAACTTTTCAGAAATTAGATAAACACTTATAAATACATAGTTATTCTATCAATTCAAATAATCTAGCATTAAGGAAACTTTCAGAAGAGTAAATATTATTGTCAAGAGCATTGAAGAGAAGATTTATTAGTCATCTATAGCAACAATCAAGATCATATCATCGTGTCAAAGTTATGTGTGTTCATATTTGGAGCTAACATTGTGATGTAGGTTTCACGCATTCAAGCATCCAATCAAGCCATTTCATGCAATATCCAATCCTTAGAGAGATGTGTTAGACTTCAGTCCTGTAAGGGAAGCCATTGAGGGTTTGGTGAGTTGTGACATAGCATTGTCCATTCATTAAATTCTATTCATTTTATCATCATTTCATTATCAAGTTGAATTACCAAACTAGGGTTTGACCAAGGAAAATTCCTATTCACCAAAAACAAACAATTTTTCCCTCTCTTTGTGTGTGAAGATTTATAGGTGAAGGAATCAAATTTGGTCAAAAGAGCAATTTTTCAAAGTTGTCGAAGTTGTCATCAAAGTTTCCAAGCCAAAAAAACTCATTTGCAGAATTTATTTTCAACTTTCCAATAATGAAATTCAGAGGAATTAGGAACTTGCATATCCAAGATCAGAGGACTGTGAAATCATATTTTGGACCCCTATATAGAGACCTATTTTCCCTAGGGTGAATCTTTCCCAATAAGACAATTAGCAACCAATTTTGGTGATAGGTGCACATCAATTTCCCCTTCTCAGATATGTTTGAAAGTTGTTTCTATTTGTGTTATCCTTTAAATCTGGATTTTAAGTTTTACATCACATAATTTAGTTCATTAAGCATTTTATTTTAATCTCCCTAAAGTGCAGTTTATTCACATTTATCATTTTCTATCATAAGGGAAACAATAGATCCCTTAATAGGATTGACTCATCTAAAGGTTGAAATTCAATCCTACCTTTGGGAGATCTCTTTTCCTAATGAAATGAAAAGAATTATAGGTACATCATACATCACCTTCCTTTGCATTCCATTTTTTATTTCAATCTATTTTTCTTTATTTCATTTTGGTGAACCCAACGTTCTTGCACTATAAGCTTTATGAAATTGGAGGTATTTCAAATCCTAGATCTAGGGTTTTGCATTAGTTTGCGTTATATCTCATTTAGGGTTGTCAAGATTGCATTAGCTTGCATTTCATTTAGGGTTTTAAAATTGCATTTTTCATTGTTTAAATCTTCAAAAATCCAAAATTTTTCATACATATTTCATTCATTTTACATAATAGTCTTCATATGAGTGTCTTTCAATCATTTGCATCAAAAAATTCAAACAAAATTACATCTAGAAAGTTATCATTTTGCTTGTTGTTTGTCATAAAAAGGCATTTTTTATTTCATCTTAAATTTCTGGCAATCTATAATTGAAAGTGTCTATCTACAACCTGAATTAGAGACCTTAAGTATAAACTCAAAAGGACCCATTCACCCTATGGAGAATTTGTCCTTATACAAGTCTTTTCCTAAAATTTTGAGCATAAATATGCCTCTATTTGCTTTATATCTTGATGTTTTCATATCTCAATTTCAGTTTTTAGAATTATAGTTTTATGAAATTGTTTGCATTCAAGTCAATTGGTCAAAAAAAGTGCATTATTCAAAAGGAAAATTTTCTAATAAAATGAGTAAGGTTGACTTCATTGATGTTCAACCTCGTAAGGGCCAAACTAAATTGTCTATGAGCATTGCTTTCTCATAAAATGACATAATTAAACATGCACTCAATGGTCCCCTTTACATAGCTGGCATAAGCAATGACAAGTCTTCTAATGGGATATTAATTGATCCTATTTTTGTAGAGAATGTGATCACCAAGGAATTCTTGTTTATGCATGAACTTTACCAAGAATATTATGAACAATCGAAACCAATGAGAAGAACACATAATGGTTTTTCTTTCCCTATGATAGGTTTGATCAATCTCCCATTAAAATTTGGACTGAAGCAATTAGATGTCTCATTCTCCATCATCATATCATGAGACTAATTTTGTGTGAAGCTAGGCTGTCCATGGCTATGCTCCATGGATGTCATCTCGTTGGTAGTGCATAAATGCTTAAAAATTCCATTTGGTAATGAAATCTTCATTGTACATCATAGAGGTTTAATCTGGTGTCTTCTCATGGGAATTTCTAATTAGATTTATTTTGGCATGAATCTATGGAACCTATTGCAAAAAGAAAACCATGCAAAAAGAAAACCAAAATGCTAAAGAGCATAGGTGTAGATGTTGTGTTATTGCTCGTAAGTTAAAAGAAGAAAATAAACAAGCAAACCAAGATCAAACTCTAACTCAAGCAAAGAATGATGATTCTCCACCTTCACCACAACATCAACATGAAACTTCTATGGACATCATCATTAGGCCTCCTATTGTGATTAACTTGGATGATGATGAGATTGCTAAGCTTGATGAGGAAGTGCATAATGAGCTAAATTTATTGTTTTCCTCTTCCATGAACTTATATGAGAATAACTGTGATGATCCTCCTAAAAAGAGTGCATCACCATTTGTTGAACTTGGTGACTATCCTTGTATGACACTCGTTGTTGCCCCTTTAGCTAGTTATCCGCCTTTTGAAAATGATAAACAAGATGGGATGTGGACGAATTTCTTTAGGTTGACTCACATAGGTCATACTAGCATTTTTTTTATCTTGTTTTTATGTTCTTTGTGTGATTGCATGTGTGTAATCCATCCCTCGTATCGTGCTACTTGGTGTGTCTTTATGTTTGTGAGCCTACTTTGGATTACCCTCATCACTCCATTGATGCAAGGATACAAAGGAAGAAAATATGTTTTGACATTCTTCTATCTATCAAAACCATTATCCTTTCACTTGTATCATGTTTTCATTTTGGGGATGATGCAAGGTGTTGAGACATTTAGGTATCTTCCATGTTGACCCAAAAAATTTTCCTTTGTGTTTTTTGTTCTATGAATTA
The DNA here is from genome assembly GCA_007258455.2 of Sequoia sempervirens. Classification (NCBI taxonomy): domain Eukaryota; kingdom Viridiplantae; phylum Streptophyta; class Pinopsida; order Cupressales; family Cupressaceae; genus Sequoia; species Sequoia sempervirens. The sequence goes on from VDFB02000017.1 coordinate 146,080,150, forward strand.
TTTGGGGAATGATGATGATTCCAAGCTTGATTAGATCATTGTAGCAAAGACACATGCTGACTTTAGATCCATGGATCCCTTGTGTTATCTTAGGATTGCATATGGGGGGAAAACTCCTTTTCATGACGTAGGGCCTTACTTGGAAACATATGTTTTACATAGGGATTTTTGAATAAAGCTTTCATGTATTAGCATTAATCATTCTTCTACTTTAAAGTAGTTGCTCACAACATGGTGTTTAGCAATTTCTTTAAAGTGGGGTGCATTCAACATCCTACTTTTTGCTTGAATTGACCTTGTTCAAAGTGTGGTTTTCTTACTTTGTTTGATGCTTCTTCTTGGTGGTGACATTTGGTTTGATTTCCTTCAAGGGTGTGAGATTTCTTGTCATATGACATTCCTCTTAGTGGTAATGCTATGGCTTGCATTCCCTAAGGTGTAAATATTTTATCCCTCGACTAATCCTCTCTTGGTGACATTGAGTATGATGTTCCCTAAGTTGAGACCTTTCATGAACTAAGCAAAACCCCTTTGATTATCCTATTACCTTAAACCAAATTCTTGGCCACTAAGCATAACACAACTTTCTTTGTGGTGCCTTTCTGTCATGAGTGTAGCATAACATAACTTGCTAGCCTTGTGAAAGCCTTTGAACTTTTAGTGTGGCACCTTAGCAAAGTTATCAGGGAGTGTAAATTTTGGTATGGTTGACGTATGGGAGCCTGTAGACCTAGCATAGATTTCCCATCGCCACTTATTTTATGGGTACACACCTAGTGTATATCGGACTGCACTAGACCTTGTGTGTTTCTCACTTATTTAAGCTCACCGAGTGTATATTGGATTGCACTTGTGAGAATTTTTCTCATGGCCACCAAACATAACACAAATTTATTTCCTCTAGTACCATGTGAGTGTGTTTTATGGATGTAGCATAACACAACTTGCTACTTCATCTTTTCTTGCATTAATTTTGACATTATATGATGTTGTATCTTGTGTCACTATTGCATTCATGTGTCTCTTTGTGCCTTTGTTGGTTTTAAATGGGATATTTTACCCTGAGTGCTTGATCCTCCTCCTTGATCGTTGTCATCTCATCTTTCCAACAGTTGTACAATTATACCTCTATTGACTTATTTGTCTACTTTAGTGTGAGTTTGAGTGTAGGGATCATACTCTCACAAAAGTGGGGGCTAAACATAGTGTAGAAAATTATACTCCTTTACATTTTCACACTACGTTGGGTCTCTTAATTAAGCTTCTAATTGCCTAAATTATGCATTCTAAAGCCTTATTATTCCCATTTCTTGAAAGGGAAACCAACATTAAACAATTTCCAATAGTAAAGTAATCATCTTGGAAATTGAGTGTCTTGGATTAGGTTCTATGAACCATTCACCCAAGGGTGAATGGGTCCTCCTTAACTGTCAGGTACCAATTTTTAATACGTTTTTGGAAGCCTTTTAATGATTCAAATTCAAGTTTCAAATGTCGTCTTATGGAATGTTTTTTTTTTTGAAATTAGATAAACACCTATAAATATTATCTTATTAATTCAAATCATCTAGTATTAAGGCAACTTCCACAAGAGTAAATATTATTGTCAAGAGCATTGAAGAGAAGATTTATTAGTCATCTACAATGACAATCATGATCATATCATCATGTCAAAGTTATGTGTGTTCATATTATGTTTTGGAGATAACATTGTGATGTAGGTTTCAAGCATTCAAGTGTCAAATCAAGCATCCAATCAAGCCATTTCATGCAAGATCCAATACTTAGAGAGACGTGTTAGACTTTAGTCCTCTAAGGGAAGCCATGAGGGTTTGGTGAGTTATGACATATCATTGTTCATTCATAAAATTCTATTCATTTTATCATCATTTCATTATCAAGGTTTAATTACAAAACTAGGGATTGACCAAGCAAACCTCTATTCACCAAAAAAAAATTCCTCTCTTTATGTGTTTAGATTTTTAGGTGAAGGACTCAAATTTGGTCAAAAGAGCAATTTTGCAAAGTTGTCAAAGTTGTCATCAAAGTTTCCAAGTGACAAAAACTCATTTGTAGAATTTATTTTTGACTTTCCGACAGTGGAAGCTAGAGGAATCGGGATTGCATAAATGGGATCAGAGGGCTTTGAAGTCAAATTTTGGACCACTATACAGAGACCCATTCACCCTAGGGAAAATCTGTATCAGCAAGACACTCAACAACCACTTTTGGTGATAGGTGCACATTAGTTTCCCCTTCTCAGATCTTCCTAAAATTTGTTGTTTCTATTTGTGTTATCCTTTAAATTTACATTTCAAGTTTTACATAACATAATTGAATTCATTAAGCATTTTATTTTCATCTCCCAAAAGTGCATTTCAGTCATATATATCATTTTTTTTCATAAGGGAACATCAAATCCCCTAATAAGGTTGACTCGCCTAAAGGTTGAAAGTCAATCCTACCTTTGGGAGATCTCTTTTCCTAGTGAAATTAAAAGAAATATAGGTACATCACACATCACCTTCCTTTGCATTCCATTTTTTTATTTCAACCTATTTTTCTTTATTTCAACTATTATTTTTACTTTAGTTGGATCTACTTTAGTTCCTATATGAGAAATAATATATCCAAGCAATTTCCCAAAAGTTACACCCAAAAACACTTTTTTTGAGTTTAATCTCACTTGATATTCTTCCAATCTATCAAAATGACCTCAAGCACTACTAAGAGAACTTCTCTCAAGTGACCAATTTTTCCAATAAGTCATCTCTATAATCTTCCATGATATTATGAAAAAGGTCATGAAATATTGTTGTTATTTCTCTTTGATATGTATCGCCAACATTCTTTGAACCAAAAGGCATCAAATTCCAACAAAATATACCCCAAGGACAAGTAAAATATGTTTTATGTTGATCTTCAAGGGAAATACAATTTTTTATTATAGCTTAAAAATCCATCCATTAAGGAAAGAATTTCATCTCCAATTTTAAAACCCACAATCATGTATATGGTAGGTAGGGGAAAATAATCTTGAGGACAAACATTATTTAAGTCTCTAAAATCTGTACATATGTGGATGCCCTTGATGGGTTTTCTAACTGGAACTAGATTGGAAACCCACTCTAGATAATCAATAAGGTTAGTGAATCCAACATCTAATAAATTTTGAAGTTTCACTTTAACCAATAAGACTACTTGGGGATGCATCTTACAAAGTTTCTATTTTACTAGTTTTGCATGTAGAAAAAATATAAAATGGTGAACTACTAATGCAAGATCAAGACCTAGCATTTCCACATAAGCCCACACAAAGTTTATACTTCTATTTTTAAAAATATAATAAATTTTTCTTTCTCTTGTGATGATAAAGATGCTGTAAAATATGCGATCTTAGGGTTTTTGGTTCTACGTAGGTTTGCTTCTTGTGATTATTCTATAAATATAGATGATTTTTCTTAATACTTAGACGTGGTGGGAAGATCAAGGTTCCCATGTTCTTCTTAAAATAATGATAGAGTGTGTTTTTACTTAGAGGATTTTTTATTATAACCCATGTTGTTGATTATACAAAGGCCATTCAAATATTTGTTAGTTGACACTATGGGTAGGTTTTATTCTTATTCTTTATGTACAACCACATAGAATGTCATCTTCTATGATCTCCTTATCTGATTCACCCCATCATGAAATTTTTGTTGTTTTTTTCTTGATAATAATTATTGCTAAATCTTGTCTCATGTTATACTCTCCCAACAAATTTTCATTAAATTGGACCTTGATCTCAGGAATGTTAGTCTGTGGGGAAAAAGATGAGGACAAGGTAGATGGATCTATGTAAGATGATGAAGGTGAAGTTGCATGATTGTTAGGTATTTGGATAGCTTCACAATATTTTTTTTCCAAGTTTTTGCAATATTCAAAAGGGTGAGGATTTCCAAAAATAACATGACTTTGGTACCCTTATAGGGGAATTTTATGCATTGATGATAAGTTTATGGAATGGATTTCTAGGAATGTATCTATGGATGAACAAGAAGGATGTTATATGTGAGATCAAGATCCAAGACTTGAAAAATGGTATCCACTATAGAGGGACAACTTGAATTGGGAATTTATTATTGTTCAGACTCATGCTGAACATCATCATAAGATTTTATGGTGATTCACTTTTAGGAATCAATGACACCATCAAAGTATCCTAATTTTTTTACTAGTTGGAGGGTATAAATGTTTAGGTATGCTCCACCATAAATAACATGAATATCTTGATTCTATGTTAATGGATGAAGAATTCTAGGTATATGGCATCATTATGAGACAACTTAATGGAAGGAAAGTCATTTTTAGTGAACACCAAATGCTGGGGATCTGAAATGTGTCTTACCAAGGATTAAAATTGCACAATATCTATGTCATTAGGTATGAAAGATTCTTGAAGGGACTTTTATAATATTTTCTTATGTGTGGGGGATATTTTTATGAGCTCTACGATGGATATGTGTGTTGAGATTTCATTTAGATGATCTAAGAGGTTATAATCATATTTAGGAAATTGTGCGACTTGGTCCCCTTGAAAGGTTATCTTACTCCTTCGTTTAGTTACTACCAAATTCAAGATTTTTATCTAGGGTACTGATGGTAGAGACACAAGGAATGACTTCACTTAAATGAGCTATGGTATAGTCATATGAAACAAACAAATAATTGGTTGATTTAGGATTGCTATTTTTATTTCAGGGTTCCTCTTTTCCATGTTTTAAGATAGGATCTTGGAATATCTTGAGATTAATATTGGTTGAAGGTCAATGTTCGATACGAATGCCACCTTGTTGTATAAGATCTTGAATAATATTTTTTAATTTGAAGAAATAAAAATTCTTATGTACCTTAATTATATGGTACTCATCGAAACATAAAATAAGTGAAACCCTAGAGATTTCACTTTAGGTTTTAGGCACTTTTCCTAAATATTTCATGTAGGATTTGAGGTAGCAAGGGTTTGATGGATTGGAAAAGGTATAAAGTTGAATTGCAACATGAAAGGTGAGTCAACCTACCCTTGGAAAAAATTATAATGGATTTAGGATTGAAATGCAATGATTCAACTAGTCTAATGACGCAAATGGCTATTCTAATGCAAAAACAATAGATATGGAAAGTCATAGACAAAAAAAGAACACAAAAGTGGACTTGGTAGGATAATGTGCACCTGTGATATAAATTTGGAGCTAAAAATGGAGGATATAGGCACAACATGTGCCACTATCCTTGTAGGGATGATTTAGATAATTTGTTTTTGGATTCCTTTGGTGTCGAATCAAAGCTTTTGTCTCCCACTTGTTGCACTATCGGATCACAATCAAATAATTTTGTAATTCAGGTTTTGTGAATTTTCAAGGTGTAGGGTTTCAATTGTAACAATGAATAATTAATCTTTAAACTTCCTTCAATCTTCTTTAGACTTGAAACCTACAAAAAATCAAAGAGAGATGAAAGGTTGTGCCATTTAGAGGCTTACCTTGGTCAAACCTCATGTTAGTGTTTCCACTTCCACAATGGTAATGCCAATGATAAATGGATAAATGATAGGAAGGAATGATGAATCAAAAAAGTGTTGTAACTCACCATGTTTTAATATCTTCCTTGAAGGACTAAAGTCATACACATTATCCCCAAGGTTTGGATCTTTTTTGCTTTATTTGCTTGAATTTCTTGACGACCTACAAAGGGTTATCCTTCACAAACAATAACATACTTGCATACACTTTGACATGATGTTTGGATCTTGAATTGCTATAGTACATCCTCTAATGGCTGCTCTTGACTTGCTTAATAATGCTTTTGATAACTTATTGATCATAAATTCTCCAACTTGCTAGATTCCTTCACTTAGTTTTTGAATGATGCAACAACTTAGGTATTTATATGCTATTATTCTAATTTCACAAAAAATAAATCTTGACAACTGACTTTAGATATTTGAATTTCAAATAATAAAATGATGACATCGACATACTCAAATTTGGAGCTAAAATAGGGGGACATAGGTGTCCTAGGCGCCAATTTCCTAGGCCTATTTTCCAAAATTTAAGGAGTTGGGGGAAAATTATTAAATGAGAGCATTTGTTTTGTGCTTGTAAATTATCGGTAAATGTTTAAAATGGGCCACATAATGCATAATTTAGGAAATTTTAGGTGTTCAATTAGGTCTATCCACTTAAGGGGGAGCAAATCATAGTGTGAAATTATCAAGGGTGACAATTTACGACACTACACTCACAATATTCATTCTCTTTGAACCATGGGGGTTTGACTTTAGGTTCATTTTTTATTTTATTTTTGGTAATGTGATGAGTTTGAATTGGATTAATTTTTGCAAAGTTGATTCAATAGGTCCCTCTAAAGGAGTATATTATCTTTTAGGAATAGTAATTTTTTAGGTGGTCTTCTAGGAATATTAACACCTTGATTGCTTTGTTGATAATTTGTTGCTAGTTGTATGGTAGATTGATTTTTTTTGGACTGATTTTGCATCTACCACATCATTATTGATAAAATTCATGTTTTTGGTCTAAATCCTAGGTTTAGAATTGGATATTGAATGGTTATCCTTGTTTCCTTTACCAAATCCATAATACCCTTAGCAATGAGAGATTTTTTGATAGTCATACACTTTTCTATGATCTCATCAAATCTACTAGCACATTGGATTTGTAGGTGAAAAGTTAGTTCATGATTTAGATATTGGGTAAATATGTGGACAAGTTTTTTCAGGAAAAAGATAGGGGAATTTTCTTGCCATATTCCTCCACCATTGTAAAATGACAAAAAAGTATTCTCCATTATTTTATTTTTATTACATAAATTAGTCATGGAGGTTTTATGTTCAATGTTATATGAAAAATGTGAAATGCATTTTTCTATTAATTAATAAAGGACTTGATCCCATGAGGAAAATGTGAAAACCACCCAATGGGTTGACCCCTTAGGCTTCTGATAAAAAGGTTGATTAGATATGTGTCATTATGAGAAAATTCAAGAAAAGCTATGTAAATTCCCTTATATGTTCTCTTTGACCTTTGTATTTGTCAAACTTAGGCATTTAAAAGTTTTGAGGAAATGATATCATGTTTAAAGACCCGTCAAAAGGATAGGGGAACATGTCCTCTAGTGTGTATCTCTTCTTAGTGTTAGTGTTTCCCATTTCCATGTTTTTCATCTTCTATTCTAGATTCTAAATTTTTATTACCAAATCATTTGTAGGTGGAGGTAAATTTATAGGAATATAATGTTGTTGTTGAGGTTGACTTGGTGGAATGTATTGTTGTTGAGGTTGACTTGGTGGAATGTAATGTTGTTGAGGTTGACTTGGTGGAGTATAATGTTGTTGAGGATGGCTCGGTGGAATGTAATGCTTTTGAGTTTGGCTTGGTGAAATGGGTATATTTTGTATGTTTTATACTGCCCATGTTTGAATTGGATTGGGAAAAGGTAGGTGTGGTTCAAGTGTAAATTGATCATGTGTCTCATGATATTATTTCCATTGAATTTTTGATGTTATAGGTGGAGGTTGTGATGTGCATATGAAAGTGGAAAACACATTATCCAATGATATTTGAGGTGGTTTTTTAGTGGAGTTAATATATCAACTTGTGATTGGATTATGATTCTCATAGATGTATTAACTTGAATTTTTCTCCCAAAGTGTGTGGTGTAGTGAAGGCTATGACATATTATTTTTGTTCTAAATGATAAGGTGAGGGTATTTTAGCACCTTGTTGAAGTAGCATTTAGAGATAACCATCAAGATTATACTTGAGTAAATGCTCCATTATTTTCATTTATTTAGGGTCTTTCTCACATTATTGTAAATCCTCTATTATTGGGTCTCAATTTGCATCTGTTAGTGTAATTAATATTTAATTATGCTTGCATAAGTTTACTTAGGCATTATTTAATTCCTAGGTTTATTTATTCTCATCTTTATCTTTTGAGATATCTTGTTGCTCAAGATAAGATTAGGTTTAGGCATCTTTGCTTTTATAAAGCAAATGATCTCTTGTAATTAATTGGTCTTTTCGAATATATCAAATTGCATGTTTTTATGCAATTTCTGCTTTTTCTATTTTCCTCCTCTATGGAAGGTATTTTCTGGTTTGCAATCTGATCTTGGTTTTCTAACAACATCTTCATCCTCTACATAGGGTATCCTTGAAGGATACCTATAGAAAATGACCGGGTTTGAAGTTGTTTCTTGATCATATTGAATAACACCCATGCTTGTTGGAATGTTCAACTCATCTTGATGGGATCCCATATTTTTCTTACATATTGAGCTCTTTTGATTGGCATATGTGATATAATAGCTTTGATAATGAACTTGGTTTCCAATAATTTGATGCTTTTTTCTCAAAAATAAAATAGATTGAATTTAAGTTAGATCTCCAAATGAAAAATATATTGATCAAGATAAATGATAGATTTTTAGTTGAACTAGACTTGTGAGTCCAATCAAACTTGATAAAGAGGGGATGTTTTAATCTCAAGAGTAGCTTTGAAGCTCTCAAGCTGGTATATCCAAAAATAATATGAGCTAGAGATAAGAGATGGGAGATCCAATTTGAACTTTGATAAAATTTTATAATGATGTGAAAAGATACAAAAAGTTGTCCACTCCTCAAATATTATCAAGGATAAAGAAATAATGCCAACAAAAGAGTTGTTTCAACTAGTTTTTTTTCAAATTGAAAATTTTAATTTTATTATTTTGAAAAATTTCAAGAATATTTTTTTGCAATCAAAAGAAACTTGTAATAAGTCAAAAGCACATAAGAATATCTCTAAAGAAAAATTGAAGAACTTATAAACACAACAAAATGACTCAAAAGAATAAAATAATATATTAGATATAACCTAGACTAGCTCAAAATCATAGAATGATAATTAGAAGCACAATTTTAGTTTCAGATGTAATATTTTATAGTTTTTAAGGTTTTAATTTTTATTTTGATAAATTTATTTTGGTAAAATATGTAATCGAGTAATAAGATGACTAAAAATATCACAATTCATAAAATAAAGTAGGAAACATTTCTAGATCGATAAAGGAAAAACATTTTCTTATTTTGATTTTTATGACTTTTTTATTTGTTTGAATGATTTCTTGATTATTTTGAACCTTTACAATTTATGTGAAGATGCAAGCATAAAAAATAGTTCCTAAGGTTTAATTTTTGGATAGATATCCCCACTTCGATTTCAAGTGGAGATGGTGATCTAATCAATCAAACAAGCAAGACACATGAATAAGCCTACTCAAATGGGTATAGCCAATAAGGTTTAACTAGGGTTTACAAGCTCAATTATGGATATTCTTAATATATACCACAAGGGTACATGAGGACTAATTTGTAGATGAAAGGGAATACTCCCAAACAATCGAGAGGAAAGGGTAACCCACTCTCCACCTTCATTTCTCTAAGGTATAAAGTTCTTAGAGGCTTAGCCAAGTTTGAAAAGTATTCCACTTCCAAGAAGTATGCTTTTTGATTCACTCCCCACTCTTTATACTCCCTCAAAACCTAGGAGTTGAGGTCATCCCCTGAGGTGATGAAATCCCTAGGTAGACCCCCTAAGACAAAACAAGATAACTTATTTCCGATCCTCAAGATCACCACTAAGTGTGAGATGAAAGCATACATAAGTAGATCTTGGGGATCATTAAAGCATTTTTAAAAAAATTTAGAGCCCAAATCTAAATGTCAAAGATTAATTTTAACCCAATTTCCAATGTGAGGAAGACATGCCAAGAAATATTTACAAAAGAAAAGAAAATGATAAAACTATTGAACACTTTGGAAATTAAAGGAGATAGGGTGAGTAGAATGAAATAACTTGAAGTCCAACATTAACTTTGAGATGAAAATTTGATGAAGAACTCAAAATCCATTTTTGTAACCCGTTCAATTACAAAAGACACTTTTTTCCACAAAGATCAATAACCAAAAAGGCCAAAATAACAACAAGATCTTAGATTTGGGGTTAGATTTAGGTCAAATGTTAAATGTTAGAAATTGAAAAACTTACATATCTAAAATGAATTAAAATCAAATCTTAATTTTAACAATAAATACTAATCAAATGCATAATAAAAAAGGTCAAAAGCATTATAGAATGATTTAGATACACTTTAGAATCCATCGAGTGCATTGTAGAATAATTCAGATGCACTGCAACAATATAATTCCCCAAATATTTTGAAGAATGCTTCAAAAGCATGGATCTGATAAAAATGCAAAAAATCAAATGTTATTTTTGTTGGCTCAAATGTACCTCAGGTTTGATCAAATGTGTTGCAAGTTACCTCAAAAGAACCTCAAGTTCACTCAAAATTAGGAAGAAATTACTCAGATGCGTAGATTTGCACATACAACCCTAAAAAATCCAAATTTATTGCAAAATACCCAATTAATAAAATCAATGAAGTGAATCCCAATCCAAAATGTGGATGATGAATATGTGAATTATGTAAAATAATGATAGTGCAATGATAGTACCAAATTCACATATCAACAATCACTCAATGAAGCTCAAGATCTTGGCTTAGAATGCAAAGTCATCAAACACAAAGACCTTGATTTTCTCCATCGTGGGTTTCTCTTCAAAGTAACATAACCATGAAAGCAAAATGATATTATGATGATGGAAATGATAATGATAAATTCTCAAGGATAAATAATACCTTATGCTTGATAGTGATAATGATATCTTGACAATGCTTGACCATTCTTGATAATGATAGTTCTCTTAGTGATCTTGATAATGTGCTCTCGATAATAATTCTCCAAGGGATATAAATGAATGAAGGATTTGTATTGATATGCTTCACTTGATATTTGATCAATTGTGGAGATTAATTAGAAATACCAATGGATAGGAAACTTTGAGATAGGGTAGGAGAGCTATAATTTGAATTTTATGGAGGGAAAGTTGAAAGAATTAAAAGAATGTATTTAATTCATGAGGATAGTTGGAGAGATAAATAAAATATTAATTTTATTTATTCATTTTAGAGGGAAGATATAATTTAAATAAATTAGTTTGATTTATTTAATTTGAGGGAGAAGTATTAGCTAATTAAATAATTTTTGAAAATTATTTAATTATAGTGGACCAAAGATAAATTGATTTTGATTAATGTTGGAGAGAAAATGATAAGTGATGAGTTAATTAAATAATTAAAAACTATTTAATTAAAATGTATATATGATAGAAATATTAAGATAATTGAATTTAATTAAAAATTATTTAATTATTATGGATGAAAAGGAAGAAATATTAGCTTAACTAAATAATTTTTAAAAAAATATTTAATTAATAAAGATAAAATAAATGTTGAGGATAATGATAACATGACAAGCTGAAAAATGTAGTAGCCATTTTTAGGTGTCTACAACTACTATCAAATAAATGATCTTCTTCTTATTCATGTTGAATAAGTATGAGGAGTTAGTGCCAAACACATCAAATCTTTAGAAAGTAGAATATTATTTTCCACAAAAGAATAACAAATGTGTACATTAATCATTCATTAGGAATGTAATGATTATTAAATAACCCATTAATTAAACATGATCTTTAAATCACCTATAATAATTATTTATGAGTAATACTACATCGTCTTCCCCCTATCTCATGTTCAAAGAAGGTGGTGCAATAATATTTTTCATTCACTATTGAATTATTATTCCAAACAATGCAAATTACTTACCTCATTCTTTGCAATAAACTTAACCTTTGCTCAAAGCTTCCCTTGAGTACTCTATCTATATTCAAAAGCCAACAAGATTGTGTAAAACCCCTTTTCCCAATTATATTAGCACATTTCCATAGAGAATAAAAATGGGTGTAAAGAGGAAGGCAATGCTAAATTAGTTAGAAAAATTACTTTAGGATCAAGAGTCAATAGATGTGTTTATAGTTGTAGGATGGTTATATTTTTTTTGTAGAAGTTTGAGAGGTATCATTTGGAACTATAATTTGAATAATTTATTCAAAAAATTTCAAAGGGCTCCACCATAGTCTTTGGAAGAAAGTTTAAGGTAATATGCAAAACTATTTCTTAAATTTATAGAATATTTCACCAAGGAAGGGGAAGACCTACCCCAATTGATAGCCAACAAAAAGGGTGAGAACATGGGCATCAACAAGGATACAATCCCCACATATTGGAAGTTAGTTGTAGCTTTGGTGATTAAATATTTTACTTATGAGTGCCAATTTAGTGTGGTGGTGGGTCTAACAAATTTAGAATATTGACCAACCAATGCCATGGTTTGGAGAAACCAATCTTAAGAGTTAACATATCACTATATTTGTAGAATCATTGAAAATTATTATAGACAAGTATAAAAAGGGAACATGACCCTTAAAACATCATGGACTAATTATGTTAATTTGTAAATACAATTTTTTTGAAAACTATAAGATAGATAAGAAGTGGATAAATTTCCTACAAACCTTTGAGAACAAAGTGTGGAAACTAGAAATTGGGGGATCTTCTCAGAATTTAAATTAGTAGATTACATAGCTTCAACATTCCCCGAGTAGACAATAAAGCTATGAAACATCAATGCATCCACCCATAGAGGAACAACTTAAAAAATAATCAACCTAAGAGAACCTTGGCCTCGAAGAAAAAATAGAAACAATCTCATTAGGAGATGATGAAGAAAACAACTAAGCAAGATAAAAAAGAAACAAGGTTTTAAGAAATAAGTATGTAGTTCACCTCCTCTTATAAGGAGGAGAAAGTATCAAAATTTTGATCCATCCCTTAGTTCTAGACAACAGACCTAACAAGAAATCCCTGCAAAATATACCCTAGAGGAATATTTAGCTACAATACTTTCAGAGGAGCATAAATCCCCCACCAGTGAAATACCAACACAAGAAAATCACTTAAAATTTTGAGGGTGCAACAATGTCTAAGGAATAAATGAAATCGAAACCTCCTCTATAGTGTACAACCCAATAAAAGTAAAAAGACCAATGACAATCTCATTGGAGGAAGGAGAGAATTCTAAAAGGTACTCAATTTGCACTATAATTGTAAAGGTGGAACAAATAGTTTTTGAACAAAAATAGGAGATTGAAAAATTGAAAATGATGCCAAAGGAAAAATACAAAGAATAAAAGTTGGAAAGTGAAAAATAAAAAAAGATGTTAGTAGAGAGGGACATAAATTTTTTATTTAAAAGAAAAACTTAAGCAACCTCAAGAAAAATCCAATACAAACCTAGGAGGCTAGGTGATTTCCTATTTACTCCAACATATTCCAATGATAGGTTGAGGGAGTCAAATTAGTTGCTCATTTGGATGGGTGACTGATTATGGGTCAAGACCACCCCCAGTGATTGCATGGCAAGGGAGTTGCATGTATTCATGATACCACATGATGAGTAGGTAGAATGCCATCATAAACATCCACTTCCTTACAATTAATACACACCATCTCTTCTTTCCCTCCCATCCAATGACATTAAATTAGCATCCTTTCCCTTTTACTTGTTTCAAATGACATGAACTTTCTATGAACTTATGCATTGAATGCTATACAACCTCTCTTATCTTTCTCCTAAATGTGCCCCACAAATGAGATGTTTCTTTTGGAGTGTTTGTTTGAATAGGGACTAGAACATGTTCAAATTTGTTGTGTATTCTCTAAGGATTATGTGAAAGGAATTACATCAACAATGGTGGGTACGTTCTCATTGAACATCTTCATAGTAATGTTATCTACTAAGGTAAGCATGGACCAATAGAATGGTTGCCAATGCTTCCTAATATACATCACCATTTCTTTGTTTTTCATTTAACTACAACATTTGCATCCTCATTTATTATTTTTTGTACATGTTTCATTAAATAGTATGGTTGTCAATGTTGTATTAGTTGTTAATACTATGAAAAATTCATATTGGGAAGACTAGATTTTTCAAAAACATTTTTAATATTAAACTATATTGCACATATCCACATATCGATTTGAAATGTAGAGTGCAACATAACTTAAAATAAAATTCTTTTTAGGAACCAAGTATCCCAAATGCTATGACCTCATACTAGGTTCTAGGTTTATTGTCCTAAATGTTGTAAATATTGCTGCCACTATTGTTTAAATGCTTGCATATGATGTGATTTTTTAATTAAAGAGGTTTATTAATTTGGTTGAGTACAAGGTTTGGGCTGAAGTATTAAATTTATATAATGTTGTTTGGGCTAATATGTTTTAATTGTTTGATTTTTGAGCCTCTCATCTTTGAGTGTGTTCTTAGGAACTATGCTAAGATTAAGTGATTTGTACTATGACAAGTAAATGGGAAGGATTGCATGAGTGACTACAAGGGAAATATGACATATATGTAGTTATAATACACTACCAACAATATTTAATTAATTTAGAATAGATACATGTATTAAAAGTATCAAAAAAATAAGAATTAACAATATAACTAAAAACCTTATATATGCACTTACAATAATTAGTGGCTACAACATTTACATCCTATAGAACAAATAGGCATTAACAATTTTGAACAGATAGTGGAGTATACACAACATATATATATTTATAGGATAACTTTAACATCATTTAGAAGAGATGACCATTAACATTTTTGAACATATAGCAAGATATAGGCAACAAATATATAATAGATAGTCATTTACAATTTACAACATATACCAACATATACACAATAAATAGGTATTTACAAAACAACATTTATATCATATAGAAGAGATATTCAATTACACAAATAGTTTACCTGATATCTAGAAGAGATAGGAATTTACACAACACTGACAATAATATATACATAATATGCATAGCATCGGTGTACATGTGACATATTATATCCACATTAGCGAAAAATGATTGTTTTGGGTCCACAATGGAAATGTTGAGTTGGAAGGAAATTTTTTAAGGTTTTTTGGTCCTTGTGGCACCCCATGTGGACCCCCAAAAGGTAGACTACTTCATTATGGGCCACTCTCTCATAACTTTTTTCCTTGTAAAGGTCATACAAACAACATCTTGTATAAGTGTATATATTTGTTAGGTTAAGAGAAGGGAGATGCAAATATGAAAAATACATCATATTGTGATGTGGGAAAAGGGATCTAGGGTCTAAATCACACCTTTCCCAACATTAAATTAGATAGGACCCAAAAATGATCACACAAGACCACTTGGATACTATTCTAAATGGAAGATCCATAATGGTAGATCAATGTTTTAGTGCTCTTTGTATTTGTGTGGTTGATTTGATTGATTAAGAATTGAATTAATTTGATTATGAAAATGTAAAACTAGGTTAACTATAGATCTACAACAAATTGACGTGATTTCTTGAATACACATTTAATTACAACACATAAATTGAAGGAAAAAAATTGAGTGGAGAGACAAAGGAACCTAGCATACAAATTGGGCCTAAATTTGTCTGGTCAAAGATGGTGGCAATAGGTCATAGTCTGTAGGTTATTCCTTCTCGAACTTAGCTTCAAAATTTCACTTGTTGATGAATAATTCCTCTTTCCCTAATTTGTTGAAGTAGGAGGCTTGAATGCTTGATCTTGCAATTAGGTCTTCAATCCTCTCCCAAATCCAGTTCAAATCAACCACTTGCAAACAAGAAAAGGGAGAAAGGGTTGTGTCATATAGGGGCTTGCCTAAGTCAAACCCTATTTTGATGTTTCCAACCCCACAATGGCTATGGTGATGTAAAGAGCATTTACCCTTGGTTGGGCAAAGGAAAATGGATAAAAACAAGTGATAAATGACAAGTGTTGTAACTTACCACTCAGATCTACTTTCCTTGATGGGTTGAAGTCATAGTACGAGATCTCATGCAAGGAGAATTGGATGCTTGATTAAGAGTCCTGCAAGTGTTAGTACTCACAAAATAAATAACATATACCATGAACAATCTCACTCATAAAATTGATGCATTGTTAATCATGAATCTTGATTGATAAAAAATGCTACAAATTTTTCTCTTGACTACTTTTAGGGTGCATAATTGGAATTCAAGTTTCTTTCTTAATTACTTATAGTTTCAAATGGTGAAAAATAATTGCATTTATATGCATTTCTTCATTTCATGCAAAATTAATTGTAAGAAGCTGACAAATGCATATGGATTTTCAAATGTAAAAATGTTGATAATAACATATTTAAGATTGGGAAAAAATAGGTTCGTAAACTGTGGTGGCACTATAGACTAGACATATTTTGATGCTTTTGTGATCATTGAATAAACATTTAATATTAATTCTTAGTTTATCCCGATTTTCTAGAAACAATAATAAAATAGATAAATTATGAGCATAATTAGGTCTAGGCACAAAAGGGGAAGCTAAACCTAGTCTAAAATTGTCAAGGTCAACAATTTACAATGCTACACATATTTGTAGCAATGTATTGAATGTGAAACTTTGATGTTCAATGTTTATAATGTCTACTATTGGTCCCTCAAGTGTTAGCCTTTGTTCATTATTCATTAACATGAAGGTTCTATTATATGTGGGTGCTTCTTTCAATTCTTTCAATAATGATTTTTTTTTCTTTGACATTTTGTGGTTTTGTGGGTACCTATAGCTATTGGTATAGATTGTTGGTAATCCATATGTGAAGGCGGATCTATGTATCAATAAAATTTTAGAATAATTGTTTAATGGTTACAATCTTCCCTACAACATGTATACATATGTATATATAGATATACATATACATATATACATAATTATGGAGTTATTTTTTGTCTTAAAATGCATACATGCCTACAAAATTCATCAAATTATCTAGAAAAATATATATTTATGTTATCTATTATTAAATGTTTATTTCAATCCATCTAATTTTTAATAATGTTAAAATATTTTATCTTCCTAAAAGCTTTAAAATTGTGCCTCAAAAATAAATCCAAGTATAATGTGAGTAGTCATTATATTACATACATATATGTATATATGTATATATACATACATATATGTATATACACATACATATATTTATATATATATGTATACATATATATAATATGTATATATGTATACATATATATAATATGTATATATGTATACACACACATGTGCACACACACACACATATTTGTGTGTATGTATGTATGTATACATATATATGGCAGATATAGTGGAGTTTGAGTTAAATTCTTAAATTCTTAACTATTATATAGTTGTAGGACAAGTTGTAGCCTTTAAACAATTGCTTTGAAGTTTTATTGATGCATAGATCCACCTTCATCTATCATATATATACATACATGTATATATATGTATATATATGTACATATGTATGCATATATACATGTGTATATGTATGCATGTATATGTATGTATATATATGCATGTATATATACATATATATGCATAGATACATATGCATACATATACATATATGCATACATATATAATATATATGTACATACATATGTATATGTATATGTATATATAATATATATATATCCATGCATATATATGTATATGTATGCATATATCCATGCATATATATGTATATGTATGCATATATCCAGAATGTAGAATTTAAACCAAATGGTAGAACAAAAAGTAAAAGGTTTTCAATTTCATTAAAAGTATGGGCATGTTGTGGATGCCACAAAAAATACCTTGCACTTGAAAACAAAAGAAGCCCACAAAAAATAAAATTATGAATGACATAATAAAACTACTTGATTCCATGGAGGTATTTTCCTTTTTAGGTTAGTAAACATAATTTTTATTCTTATAAAAGAAAAGCTCTTAAATGACTTGACAACAAAAATTATAAACCCTAAATTTTTAAAGAAGAATGTTAAACATTACTAATAACAATAACCCTAAACCAACTTGATTGTATTATTGGCTAACAATAAAACTATTGAAAATCCATTTGTATAACAAAATCATAAAATTTTAAGCTAAAATTTATAACTTAACTGGTATATCATAATGATGCTCTAATAGAAGATTAGAATTCCCATGAATAATAAATGTGTTTATGAACACATAATATGATCATGCTCATAAACACTTTCCCACAACACCTTTTAGTCTTTTCTATAAATAGTTAAAGAAACATAAAACCTCACACATTCAATCTCAAACTAGATAATGTCAAAGAAAAGAAAAACCTAGAAAACCATTATTGAAACAAACACCCACAAAACAACAAAACATTCAAGTTAGCGAATGCAGAGCAAAGCCAATAAAAAAGTAGAAAACTATAAATGAAAGAAGCACCCACAACAAATGACTTTTGATTTGTCTCCTTAGTGAGTAATAAAAACCTCACCTAGGTTGAAAACCACTTGAGGATGGCCTAGAAAAGGCCCATTGATCAACCCAAAGTTGGGAACCATTCTATTCTCTAATACCTAAAACAAATGATTAACAAGGAAACAAATGTTATAGTGAAAAAAAAACTAGCTTTATTGTGAAGAGGAGCCACAAAAAATGATAAACGAGGAAGCAAAATTTGTAGCCAAATCTTACCTTTGCATGCACCATAACTATGAAGAGGAGCAACAACTATGAACCCACCATTGCTGAGCATTCATTTTGCAGAAGATGAACAAAGCCAAACATGTTCTAGTCCCCATTCAAACAAACACTTGAGAAGAAACGTATCATTTGTGGGATGACGATGAGTGAGATAAGCGAGGTTGTGTATCATTCAATGCACAAATGTATAGAAAGTTGGCACCATCTGAAACAAGTAAATGGAAAGGGATGCAAAGTTAATGTGGCTTGTCGAGAGGGAAAGAGGAGATGACATAGGTTAAATGTGAGGAAATGGATTTTTATGGTGGCAATTTGTTTGCTTGCCACACGACATGTCAAACATGCACCAATCTCCTGCCACACAATCATCGAAGGTGTACTTGACCGATGATTTATCACCCATCCAAATAGGCAACTAATTTGACTACTAAATCTATCATAGACGTACATGTGACAATTTACATCCAATAAACCAAAATGATTTTTTTGGGATCCATCATAATAATATTGAATTGACGAACAATTTTTTATAATTTTTGGTCTACGTTACACTTCACATGAACCCAAAAGTAGAACACTCCACTTTGACCCCCTCCCTTAGTGCAATTCATTCTTCTCTTCCTCTTGCAAAGAAAAGAAAAGAAACACATAAAATTTGGAGCACACAGATCTCTCTATATCATATTCAAATTATATAAAATTAGCAATTTCACCTTCGTGTGCAATGGGTACGCCGAAGAGGTGTGTAAGGTCAATCAAGAAAAAAATCAATCTATTTTTTGCATACATTTGTGTATCACATTAGATCAATTGGAAATTCATTTAGCAAACATGATGTTTATGCAAAAAAGGTCTCAATGAAGCAATGATAGTTTCAAATCAACTATGCATCCACTTATAGGGTTCC